>QXTE01000018.1:5861508-6044522 GCA_003942145.1 Platysternon megacephalum | reverse complement strand
TTTTTTTTTTTTTTTGCTGCCTGGGGCAGCAAAAACCCTGGAGCCGGCGCTGACTGTGGGCATGCCCGTTATGTCATCTGAGTTGCCTGTCGATTTCACGACAGATGCATCAGTCAACACCTCAGCTTGCTTTCCTAGAAAGGGTGTGGACAGATTGCCTGGTACACAGGGAGGGTGACTTTCCTCAGCAATGAAAACAGAAGGATGCCTGTTGGTTGAAGGGGTACTACTGTCAAATGTTACTTAAGAGGAAGGGGGAGGTAGAAACAGCAACAGGGCCGGATGATTAAAATACTGAGCTAGAGAGGAAGAAAGATTTAATTAATTCTTAATTTACCAGCAAATCTTTGCTGCTTTATCCATACCTCAAAGCTCACTCAGCTCTGTAGGAGATCTGCTTCCGTCTGGCTTTCCAAGTGAGGCATCAGAACTGGGTGTACGATGAAGCTAAAACCATCAGCCCATTTTCACTTACCTGATATAGATGTTTCTTCTGGTGTGTCATAGGGCTTTCTGTAACACTGTAGTACAACATATACCAAACCACAATGTTTCTGAAGGTAAAGGGCCTTTATTATTGACTGAACTCAAAGCCCATGTTGTTTTAATTGAGACTCTGCTCTAAGAGCCATGGTTCTGACAGTCTGGATTCAAGCTAAAGCAATAAGACAACCAGGCTCTTGCTGGTTAAAGGCTTTGTAAAAACATCAATTCAAGTTCATATTCTTTTGCATTTTGATAATACAATAATTGCATTTATCAGAAACACATGCTGAGCGGATCATTTCGGAGCATTTTTCTCATTGTCTGGTACAGTTGAACACATCTGGGTTATATTTGCCCCATGTAAGTTAATAATGTTATGGGCTTTTTTAAAAAAAAATTAGCAAGATAATCCTAAAAACAACTCTTTCCAAAATAAAGGGGGGTGGGGAACCTTCAAGTTTCATCCAAAATTGTTTAAGTGTAAAAATTACTTTACCAGGATAGCTACACGACAGAATTAACTATTGATGGTATAGGAAGAAAAAGCAAAATATCACTGAGGCTATACACAGTTAAGCACAACACACTAGTGAAACTTAAGCGGTTTGGCCCGCACCCCAAGCCCATCTCAAACAACAGCATTAAAAGTGTGAATGTGTTGGCACTAGAAGAACTCAAAACCTCTTCTTCTTGTTGTTTTTTGTCACTCTTAACTTTGGAGAATTGGAAACTTTAAAGCTTTTGGATGAAGCACAGGGGATGCTGAGACCCTCCAGATTTTCACTGTAGTGGACCAACCCACATACAGTATGGTGTAAAAGGATAGCAGATGGCTTTTCTTCTGTTCGCTCTGCTTCCTAAATATTAAGCTGAACGTGTGCTCTCACATCCATGCATATTCAGCTCCCACAATAAGGAGACAAGGTTTTAAAAATTAACAAACCTCTTGTTCTCAGACTGTATCTAACCCAGTCCAGAGCATATCTGTACTCCTCTTCAGAGGTATAAAATAAGTGTCCAGTCACAAAGGATGGCACTTCCACTAGATTATGGAAAGATACTCAAGTTTTAGCCTTTATACAAGATAATTCTTAAGATGTTGCAGAGATTCCTCCCTTCCTCCCCCACTCCACCAAATATGCATGATACATAATGGGGTAGGGAGAGGCTAAAGGAATGAAACAGCTTTTGCTGTTTCTTCTCATCTTAAAGCGATTTGGATTTTGCTACAGTAATGGGAACTACCACCAACCTTCAACTGATAATGCTCTCTTCATACCTTTCCACTGGCAGAAGTGTTAACATTCACTTTAGGCTGAAGTCCGACTTAAATCCAGCAGGACATGGCAAGCCTCCAAATGCTAAGCAATTTTTGTGCTTGCATTTTACCCTTTACATGTGAGGTCATTTGTTATCCAGTTTAGTCTCGTATCTTTCTATGTAGGATCACAGACCCTACACTAAGTAACTAATTTCGCCATGTACCTATGAAAGAACATTGCACTCTGGGAATCTGGACAGAAATACTTTAAAGTTTCTTCATCATGGACTGTCTACAGTTTTCTTTTCCCCTGTGTTTGATGAAAAGATGGGAGCAGCTTCTGATTACACTATTAACTATACACAGCACTCGCTGTGGGGAAAGTCTAATTGCATTTTACCCACCTGTTTTCAGAAATATGTAATGATCTATTTCCTCTACAGATATTAGAAAGGCAGAAATACACCCTGCTTGGGGAATATACCGTAAATTACACTGAAAAGAGGAGTAACCACGTTCAATATAAAAATACCGGAGAAAGATAAACTGTCCACTGGATTCAATGGTGATAGAATAAGTCTTAACAGTAAACAAAATAAACAGCACACTTTCTGTAATAATCGATAAGATTGATCAATCAATCTTGGGCCTCATTCTCTTCTCATATTAATGTAAAAGTAGCATAATTCTACTGGAGTCAAAGGAGTGCCACCAGTGTCTTGCTAAAACATATACTCTAGTTTAACCACTAGTTATGGGTCTTTGTGGAGAAATCACTGCTTGACATTCAGTTGCTTATATAATGCAGGGGGTCAAAGTAGAAATAGATCATCATAACGGGTCCATCTGGGTTTAGAATCTGTGAATCTATAAAAAGCACTGGAGTGAGGAAGAATCAAGACCCTTGAATCTCATATCAGAACTATGTAAACTGAGGCATAGGATTGTGTTTCATACTGCTTGTTACTATCAGACAAATTAAATATAGTGGTAATTTATATATTAATTAACCTGACAAGGTCAATTCATAAACCATTGTCCAGCAGGTCTGGAATTCTAGCTATAATTGATTACCTACAATAGGAATGGAAGATGATCAGTAAACCTATCAGGCAGACTAAGGTTGGTTATTTATGCTTGTTTCAACATAATAAAGGAGCTCTCTTTTCAGGAGTAATGCTAAGCTGTTCAGAGGCACATGTGTTGAAGTTGAGATACACTTACAAAGTAGCCTGTTCCCAAGCTGGAAGGAGCTGAGCTCTGCAATAAAACACAAAGACAAAATGGAAAGTCAGTGATGGTTTTTAACACGTTCCAATCCACATAGCTCATTACCAGCCCTTTCCAAGCTTTTCATCACTACATCACAGCACCAATGTGCTGCCCCTTGTCATCTGCTACTGAAACAAACACGGTGATGCTTAATTTTTCCCTTTACATCTCTCAACGACTCTGAGATGGTAACGTGCTATTTACTGAATTCCAAGCTTCCGCGGTGGACGTAATTGCCAATTTATTTGACAGGCAGCTGGGTAATGAATTAATGATGGCATTTCGCCCTGCAATGAGACTAAACAGACACTCATCAACCAGCCTCCCTGACATTCAATGCCCTGGACTCCAGCTACTCAGCTTTGTGGCCACAAAGGGGCAGGTGGGAGGAGGAAAAAAGATACCATAGACTGACTTCAAAATAAAAAGCCCGGTGGATTTGGATGACTTTTTCAGTGTATGGCCTGTTTGCCAATTTATTCACGAAAGGCCCTGGTTAGTGCACACACTGCTTTTCTAAAATGAGACATTTTGTAAACATAATTAGAAGACTGAAATGTAAAGAACACGTGAGCACAGAGAAGCAGCTACAGTCAATGTCCCATTTCCCAGACATATTGTCACGAGAATTTCCAATTTAGACTTCCATATTTTTGGCAACCCAAGGATTTTAGAAGAAAAATAAACAAACCAAAGAACAAATCCCACAGCATGAAAGAGACTTTAAAACTCAAACCTCTAAAATAATAACAAACAGCAAAGGAATCAGGTTTAAAATTTGTATAAAATAGTGTCATAAAATTCCGGTTTAAGGTGGGGCATGATTGTAATCTCTACATTCACAGGAATTAGGGAGACAGGGAGACCTAAGCACTTCAGTCACAATCCAGCTCACTGTCTATTACAGGGGTGGCCAAACTTACTCACCCTCTGAGCCGCATATGACAATCTTCAGAAGTTGGAGAGCCAGGCACACCTGGCGGGACTCAGGGCTTCACCGCAGGAGGTTCCTGACAGAGCTCGGGGCTTCAGCCCCGCTCCCCATCAGGTGCGCCCTGCAGGGCTGTAGCCATGAGACCCTCCTTCCCATGGGGCAGAAGCCCATATCCCACCACTCCGCTGCAAGGCAGAGGTCCCACGCTCCCCCCGCCAGTCTGGTAGGTAGAGAATGGGGAGAGGGGGCACCGAAGCAGCACTTAAACTGTAAAAGAGCCGCATGTGGCTCGTGAGCCACAGTTTGGCCACCCCTGATCTATTACATTATAGCACACATTGTCCAATTGCTGATCGTCCCAGCCTGAAAGGTTTCAAACCAGACTGGACAACACACAAGGAAATATGACAGAGAACTGTTCTTTCCTGGCCAGTGAGATGGAAAAGACGACCTTGGGTCATCAATGCTATCTCTAACTTGTACAGCTTGGTCAATCCTTCTGTTCCGTGGCAGGCTCACTTGCAATAATATGCCATAAGGAGCACTGGAAATAGCATGGACAACACCAACCAGACTTAAGCTCAGAGAAAACATGTAGTGTTTGCAACACCATAACCCTCTATTTCAAAAGTGGCTGCAGGGAGCCCTAACAGGAAGTCCTCTCCATGCTAGGACTGATGCCTGATGAGGCCTATGCTGTACCAATTTCCAGTGATTTCATTGGAGCTGGATTGTGTCGTCAAGCTGCAGAGTCACAGCGATGTTCGTTGTGAATAATTCAGTGTACTACTGAGAGTTCATCAATTAAGGAAACAAATAAAGAGGCTTGAAGTGGTTCTCTTCAGTGCCATTAATTCTTAGAAACATGGTGACCTGAGAGATCTTTCCCTTTGACCATATCCTGAAGGGCACCTGTATTCTGACATCATCCACCCTCTAGGGGTTCTACTATGACTTCTTAGGTGAACAAATGACTGAACCTGGGCTGGGCTGTAAAGGTTTGCAGTTGACTCCCCTTACTGCTCTCCTTCAGCTCATCCATCCCCTCTGCTGAAAGATTATAGTTGACGTTGCTTGATCAGAAATTTTCTTGTTTTCAACAGTCAGACTCCATTATCTAATCCTCCTTTATTTTTTTCCTTTTAAAGGATGTCACTTGCTCTGGCTTTTAGCATTTTATTTTATTATTGTCTATTTTATGCTATATAAACCTTACGACTTTACTGCAAAGTACCATAGGTGTACCATTATCATCACTAGGCTGCTATAGTTCAGGTGACAATGATTTCAATTCTAATTCCATTCTCTGAAACTTGCAACTTTATAAAACTTGCACCTTCCAGGATGAAATTTTCCAAGACTGGATTTTGCCCAAACGTGTGAGGGGGAGGGGGTTTGGTGAAAATTTCAGCAAAAATGGCTCAGATTTTAAGTACAAAAAGAGTAAGATAACATTTATTTACCATAATATAATTCTTGTGACCTCTTCCATGAAAAGCGCCAGTGCTGTAAAGGCTCTGGGTAGAAAGTTGAAATTTAGCAATGAAATGGCCTTAATTGAAGAGAAATGCTTTTCGGAATTCCAGGGAAATTTGGTTTTGATTTGACTGAATTATGACCCTTTGAACATTGCAAGCCAGATACGGACAGTACGTTTTGCACAGGGATTTTGTTCATCGTGACAAGCATGTGGCTAAGAAAGCCGGCTAGTCTAGCTTAGCTGTGCTGTGTACTGACAGTGCATATAGGCTGAAGCAAGGACCATGTAAGCAGAAAGCTTCTGACCTTTTTGACATCTCTCAATAGCTAAATGATCGTGCTACCCTGTCCCCAGCCTTGGTACAAACCGTTGAATGCATGCAGCATCTTTACATGCCCCATGCTGAGTCATGATCCTGCACTGATTGGCATTATTTCTCCTACATTTAGAGTGCCTATATTAGATAAAATGGTTTCGTATTTCACCCGGTACAAAATACAACATTGATACATACCATTCGATAGTCACACAACCATCAGGAGAAGCCTGCCTCAGAAGCCCATGAGCAAAATCTGAGAAACAGGTCTTGCAGAGGCTCTCGTTTAAAATAAATGGTTTCATTTTTATTCATTTATTTATTTATTTAAGAAAAGAACTTTGGGGCCAGGAACAAAGTAGTAGTAATGCTCTTGGAAGTATCAGCTTATTGTGTACCAAAGAAAATTGCATCCTTCGGGTCTTGGAAGGCACAGTTATACCCATTTTGCATATATATTGTGCATTACTTGGGGAGGCGGGTGGGGAGAAGGGCTGTGTTGTACATATTTGTTCTGGCTATTGTTTATGCAGGTCTGACTGAATGAAGGAACAGTGGGTATCATTTCAATTTCTGATGTCAACATCAAATTACTTATTTAATTTCATGCCTGGCGAAGCATTGTATAGCTACACGCAGAATCATTTCACTTCATTTGTTATGCTGTGTTTTCTCGGCGATTGGCTTGCCTTCCAACTGACAGCTTTAATTACGACATGAATTTGATTGCACTGCCAAATTAACATAATGCAACAAAGCATTTAAGCTCCTAGCCTCAGACAAAAAAAGAAAGACAGCATGCAGCCCATCAGCTTCTTGTGCACCCGCCCGTACGCACACACACACACACAAATTGGTATTATTCCAATTTGGATACCTCCAAGAAAACAAAATATTCTGAAGGAGAGGAAATGCTAGGAGTTAAACAGCCGAGAACTCAAGGGCTAACCCTCATTCTGGATTTTTTGGACTGAACATTATTGTAGAAGAAGCTGGAGGCAGAGAAGTGCAAATGTCCTAATATCTGAAGCTGAAACTGATGTGGAGGGTGAGGGGCGGGTGATAACATGCTGACTTTGTTGGGGCCTGGTTCCTTCACTCTTTAATCAGACCTCAGCATAGCTCCCTGCGTGGCATTGAGGCGTGTCTCCCTTCACTCAGTAGCCAGCATAATCTCCTCTCTGGCTTTGGGTACCCAATGCACTTGGAAACACAGCCAGAAAGCACGAAAAACTGAGGCACTCGAGAGAAGCTATGTACTTTTCTGGGACCCTGAGATGAGATCTGCAGAAGCAGAGGAGGCATCGTATGTGCAGAGTGTTGAAGGGGTTGGAAAAAGATGGAACAGGGTGTATATTTTTTCCTGGCCCAGATGTTTCTCATCCGGTTATCAAACTGGAGTTCTAAACAGCGTGATTTTGATGCCATTGGTGAGTCATTATTCCTCATAATAATCATCTCCTACCTGAAACCATAGAGGAGAAAAATAGCGGATTTTACTATTGCTACCCATGATCTAGAGTAATCATATAACTTGTGTGAGAGAGAGAACAAGTCACATAGATCAGAGATGCCAGAACTCCAGCTACTTGTCACTATCCACTTTTGTACGGCGTGCATCAAAGTTAGGGCTGGATGAACCATGAAGGATACAAGAATGGACTTCAATGGGACGACTCACGTACTTAAAGTTCACATGCTTAAATTTGCTTCAGTGCTTTGCTGCATTGAAGCCAAAGTTCTCAGGATCGAGCTTTTGCGGGGAGTTTTGCAGTATGTTGACATTTCTACTCTGTCAGAAATAATAATCAGTGGTATAGCAGACTCATTGGCTAATCCCCTTAACACTCTGGGATGTTTACCATCCAGGCCCGCTGGCTTCTATATGCTCATTTTTTCCCCCAAGGATTCCCTTACCTCCTCTGGCAACTGAGGGAAGGAAGGTGATCTCAAGTATATCAAAAAAGTAAATCAAAGTTGAGTGAGTTGAGAGAGTTCCAGGCTGAGGAAAAGAGAAGGCACTGCCATGTTGTCTTAAAGCAAAATCTTAACAGAATGAATTCCACTACTGGCAAGATTTTGATGAGATTAAAATGACTATAGCATCCTATATATTCCCAGCTACACATAAAAAGAAGGTCTCCAATTTCTCTGCTTTAGGGCCCTAAGGCTAGCTCTATCCAGAAAGCAGAAAGTAAACTGTTATTCCAAAAAGACACAGAGAGAGAGAGAGTGTGTGTGTATGCGTTGGGGGGGCAGGTGGAAGACAGGTTTACAAACTCAAACAATGAGATTTATCAGCTCACTGTCCAACAGTTGCTGTCAGGAGCTGTCAGGTAATCATTCTCCTTAATTGACCAGAGGTCAAGTTTTCTATTAATTAAATTCTTTTGGAGAGTTCAAGGGGAATGGGGTGCGGGGAGATATGGAAAAAGAGATGAGGGAAATCAGTTTCACTGCTTTGCATTTGACAAGAACATGGGGCAATTCCACTTCCTACTTTCTGATGCTATTTCAAAACTCATTATGAGAAAAGTCTCCTGATTAACATGGTCTTTTCGTAGTATTATTTTCTTTTTGGTTTTGACCACTGCTCTTGCAAGTGCTGCAAATTACCTGCTTGGATCTCTCAGGCTACAAAGGAATGATCCCTTGTAAAGATCCCTTGACTTAATGTCTGTGTTACCCAAGGATTGTAGACACATTTATAAAATGCATAGTTGAAAGATATCTGTCAGGAGAGGGAATGATGCCACTGACAAGTCAGTTTGCAACTGGTAATTAATTATACTATCTCCCTCTTTCTGCATCTGTCACTGGGCTATCACTTAGGCTTCTCATTAAAGCTCATGAAGTTAACATTTCTATATCAACAGCTTACTTACAACCGGAGATTTGAAAATGGATTATCCATCTAAAATATATGCATTCCCTTCATTATACATCTTCATGCAGGAACCATGCTTACTGTTCTAGCTTGTATGACTACCACAGTAGAAATTCATCATGTTGAGAGTCCAAGATTTACTTTTCTGACCTGTGGGCTAATCTCAATGAGATATTTTAAATTTTACCCATATTTTCCACTGAGTACACAATCTCTTTGTGTATTTTTCCCAGGTGAAAAGTGCCTATGTCAGAGAAAATTCTGCAGAGAGAGAGAAAGAGAGAGATCTTAGTCTCATCTATTGTTCTTTTCAGGACAGTGTAGGCAAATAAGATGCAGTCAGACAGCCTGCACTTTTAAAAAATGTATTATTTTTAAATAACTCTATTAAGCTCTCAAACCTTGTTTGTTTGAAATAATGCAATTCAAGGTGGGATCTCACAGAGCTGGAAGTGAAACTATCAGAGCGGTTATCTGGGAATCCATCTTTTAAAAAACAAGGTTTCTGCTGTAGCCCGAGAAGGAAATGTACAATGATATTTACTTTTCATAACTGAAAGAATCCGAAAAAGGCTGGAGGCCACCGCAGGCCCAGATAACGAGAGATCCATCTCACGCATGCTTCTTAAGTCTTAGCTGAACTGGCAGCACTGGACAACGATCCAGGGGTCTCTTGAAAAGGCATGTTTCAACTGTGCTAGGTTATCAAAGCGTGACAGGGCTTGCTATTAACTTAGGCAAAAGAAATAAAACAATATATTAATGAGATTATTGTTGAGATCCCTGCTTGCTGATAATGTAATCCTCATGTGGTCTCTTGGGTGTCTAATGGGAACGAAAAGTGTTTCCCTCCTCCTTTCCATTATCTGCATTGTGAGGTTGAAGACAGTGGATTCCCAGAGGACACAGGATGCATGTATGTAAAACTAGGGGACTGGAATCAGGAGCACTGGGGTCTACTCCTAGCTCTGGTACTGACTTGCTGTGAGGCATTCGACAAGTCTCGGTCTTGGGGTCCCCATCTTTAGTACATTGCAAGGCTTGCATAGAAGATGTTATGCAAGTGTAAAATATTCTGATCAGCCCCAAGCTGCTGCGCAGGCACATGACACAACCATGACTACAACAGTGAAGTGCAATGGGTGTTGCCAAAGATCTAAGTCAATGAAAATCTCAAATTACTTGCTGAAGTCAATCTCCTCTCCTTTGATGGTATCTTATTGCACTGAGAACAGCCTCGCCCTATGGCTATAAAGGGCAAGGTTTAAAACTAACATGAGGCCATCCATGAAGGTTGAGTCTAAGGGAGGGATGGGCCCCTAAAATAATGGAGCAAAGGAGAGAGAAAGATGGAGAAGGTTTCATAGCGTCACACCAGCAGTTTAGGAGGCTATTCCGGCAGTACTGCACAGGGCAGCCAGAACTAGCTCTGTACCTTGAGGCTTAAATTTGCCAAGAAAATGGGTTAAAAAAGTTCTGCTTTTCTCAGTTTCATTTCAGCTCAACTTGATCTCATCTGTGCAAGCCACCCTATGTTACCTGTCTTCCAAATTTGAACACCTATTTCTGAGTCTTGGGTATCATTTATTATGCACTAGAACAGGGGTCGGCAACCTTTCAGAAGTGGTGTGCCGAGTCTTCATTTATTCACTCTAATTTAAAGGTTTCACGTGCCACTAATACAGTTTAACGTTTTTAGATGGTCTCTTTCTATAAGTCTATAATATAGAACTAAACTATTGTTGTATGTAAAGTAAATAAGGTTTTTAAAATGTTTAAGAAGCTCCATTTAAAATTAAATTAAAATGCAGAGCCCCCTGGACCGGTGGCCAGGACCCAGGCAGTGTGAGTGCCATTGAAAATCAGCTTGCGTGCCGCCTTCGGCACGTGTGCCATAGGTTGCCTACCCCTCCACTAGAGATTTAGGACCAGACCTTCAGATGGAGGGGGTCTGGTGAAACGATGAATTAAACCAGCTGAGGATCTGACCCATTGAATGTCCTATAGATGAGCCATTGTATTTTTTTAAAAAATCCACCCCCAGGTTAGATAATCTAATTACAGCAAAAGAAGGTCCATTTTGTTCCCAGAATGTGTCTACTCTCATTCTAGGCATTGGTTGAATAACTGATGCATAGTTTAATCGGTGAATGGTTAATACTCTGCAACAGAGAGAGGAAGAAAGCTTTGTTTTTTGCATGGAGATACCCTCTCACCACTAGTACTGGCTCCTTCAACGGGAAGTTTGGCCAAGCAGTGGAGGCAAAACTTCTGCGGCTGTTTGCCATGTGTTATACCTTTTCAGTGAATAAAAATGACTTGAGTCTCCCCAGTTCCCCAACACCTTTCGCAAGCACGAAATTCACTACAGTAAATACACTCCCCCACTTCTCATCCTGAGGAAGAGCCTACCGTATTTATCAAACTAGTGTTCACTGTGTAGCTAATTATACATGATCAATGTATGGGTAACAGATTAGATCGGAGTTTCACTGGTAAAGTATCAGTATGTATCACTGATGAGTGTGTATTAGGTATGAAAGTAAAATAAAACTAATACAAGGCCTGTAGGCTTTAGGTCTGTGAGATATGTAACTTGTCCACAGAAAGCCACAGAGGCCTCAAACAAGTTGGCATGACTAGATAACTGAGACAGAATCCTGTATCAGTAAATTTTAAGATTACAGTAAAAGATGGGTTTGAATGCTGATGCTCTGGAACTATGCAGCAATAAATGGGAAAAATCTGCCACAACGTACCAGTTAATACCACAAGATGCCCGACAGTAACATTTCAGGCGACTCTGTAATAACCTCAAGTTGCTATGGTAACTCATTGATGTAGATGTTAATGGGAACAAGGGGAATGAAGGCGATAGCCTATGAGAGATGGGTCACCCTAAAATTCATGGGGTGTTGAAGTGCAAATAAAGAAAGAGGGGATGTCACTCTCATGCATATGCATGAGCGTAGTGGGCATAAAAGAAAACCAGGATAAAAGCTGTTGCCTAGCCAGGGAAGCATATTCGGAGACACCCACCAGGGACGGCCACCTGATAATTATCCTACTCCTTTCGATGTTTCCCCAGGGGATGGGAGTATGAAATCATTGATGTTGGACAACGTATGGTTTGTCTCTATCTGAGTATTTGCAGTAGTTGTGGTATCGTTCATCTGCTTAATGAAATTGCTAATAAAAGGACATTTGACAACTTGTGAGAGTGTATTACTTTGTGGTCACTTTTTCTCACGTACTCCCAGAGTCTCCAAATCTATCGATATTTATCATGGTGGTTCTCCCCCTGTTAATCCTGATATCGTAGTTGTTTGGGAGCTCGAATCTTGGGCACAGGTCACTGTGGTCTAAGATACCAACCTACCAATATTACAGAGGCTACAACTGTCTAGTTCATTGCAAAGTAACAAATTAATCAACTCCTTTCTTTCAACTGGCTGCAAGCGAGTGACACACAAATAGAGACTGTTACCGAATTTAGGAGGAGTCCATCCCACTAGGGGGCAGGAGAGCCACACCCCGCCAGCGAGGTGGGCAGGAGGAGTTCAGCAGCACATTGCTCCCCGGGGGCCAAATTCTGCCCTGATTGACACCCTTCAAAAAAAAGGATGCAACTCAGGGCAGTATTTGGCCTCAGGAGTTTTACTTACGTCACTGAGTCTTTCCCGAGAGCTGCTCCGATGGAATCCTTTCGATTCTCCACTGGCACTTTCACTGTCGCTGTCTCGGCAACTGTTCTGACCTGGCTTGAGCTGCAGAAGACAGAGCACATACAAAAAGCAGAAGTTTAGATTGGCTCAGATAACTCTTCCTCTCTGATGTTACTCCTTAGCGCCACTGCTGTGGCACCTGTGGTATCCACAGGTTTCTTACAATCACAGACCTATTCCAAGTGGCATCACAATTGCACATGAATGTCTAGAGTGTCAGTCTGCTGAAATACAAGCAGACAAGGTCTCTGTCCCAAAGAACTTACAATTTAAGTCTTTGAACCTGAAAACATTGAGCCACATAAATAAAAGTTACTCACACCACTGAGACTGCTTGTTTTCATAAAGTTATCACCCCCGACTAAGCATGTGCACCATCAATGCCTAATTTAGTAAGATCAACTGAGGATCTAAGATCAACTGAAGACACTTTAGGGAGGTCATGATCTTCACTATGGGGATGTTTTGCAAGATTGGAGCCTAAATTCTTTACTTTTTTCCATAAAAGCTTCTTGGCTGTTCTATATATTCATAGACCAACATGATCTATTTGTCAGCTTCCATATTTTTCTTGTGTTTCAAATGAATTTATAAACGATAAACCTTGGAGGTTAAAAAAGTCCCCATTCTTTCTGTGTGTCTGAGAACATGTACTGCCTTCGGATGCTGTAGATTGTACAAGTTAAACACTCAGAGTATTAATGCAGCTAGACTGCTGTCTAAACATGATATAATTAGTAGAACTGAGTGAATACTGACAAAACATGTTTCTATTTATCTACATTTCACTACCATTTGCTTGATTTTATGAAATAATTTGCTTCTGCCCTTTTGCATTATTTTCTGTGAACATTTGTGTGACTGGGTTTTACTGGCATGAATATTTGTAGAAGACAAATTTCAAAGCCGTGTGTATATATGGAAACTGAATTTTAAATTAACATATCAGAGTATTTTGCACCAGAAGTGCATGTAGGAAGAATACTATGGAATTTATCAGACCAAATCACAACCTTGCAACAGTTCAAGAACGAATACCAAATATTGGCATACAGGTATGCAGAATCAACTATAAATAATTAGCAAAACAACTCATCTAATTCTTTCTACTAATGAATAAATTCAAGGCGATTGTGATCTGCTCACAGGTATTCCATGAATAGCAAAACAAAATCTAAAGATGGGATTTTCAAAAGTGCTTGGATACATTCTTTACTGGGAATTATCCTCGGAGCACAAGTATTTATAAATCTGTCCAAGGAGTTCTCCATTGTTTCACTGTGCTTTCTGGAGTATACCACGAACACTACTGTTCTGTCTTGTCCATACAGGAGCTGAGAACCACAGCATTTCCAGCCCCTATCAGTTTCAGCAGCAGAAACCAAAATGTCTCCGTTCACAGAACTACATCTTGTCGACCAATCCAAGCTCTTATTCTTTTACTTTATTCACTTTTCTCTGCTTTTTTATTTCTGGTCTATTTGCCCTACAAAGCATGCTGCAAGCTTTTCCCAGCACACATGCACACACACACTCTCACCCACACCCACACTTAGTCTCTTCTCCTCCCCTCATGGGTTTACCACATGAATGCATGAAGCATCTTGGAACTTGTGTCCTAGTAGTAGATTGTCACTATCCCCCGCCCCTCCCCCCTTACACACACACAATTTGGTCAAGAACAAACTGCAAGGAAAAGTAGGCACTCTGCAACTTGTATTTCCTGCTATGAAGGTGACTCACCTTCAATTTCACCTTCTCTTCAGCTGTATTCTGAGACAACTGTTTTTTTACACAGTTTATTTAAACTCCTTTAAAGGTATGCACATCAAGAAGCTCATACCCCAAGACACTAGAAGAATGTATTTTGCTCTTGCTAAAAGAAAGGTAGTCCAGTGGACCAGGGAGAGGGGTGTAGAGAGGGGGAAGGCACCTGGTATCTATGCCAATGCCCAGCTCTGCCAATGCCCTAGTATGTAATCTTAAATGAATCACTTCACCTCTGTTCCTTAATTTCCTCAACTGTTAAATGGGGATAATGATACTTCACCTCCTTTGAAAGTGCTTTGAGACCCTTGGCTGAAAGGTGCTATTGTAGAGTTGGACATTGTTCTTAAACAGTCCTTCACAGATAGGGTTGCCAACTTTCAAATCGCAGAAAATCTAATACCCTTGCCCTGCCCCTTTCCTGAGGTCATGCCCCTTCTCCAAGGCCCTGCCCCCCACTCACTCCTCCTTCTGTCGCTCGCTCTCCCCCACCCTCGCTCATTCATTTTCACTGGGCTGGGACAGACGGTTGGGGTGTGGGAGGGGTGAGGGCTCCGACTGGGGGTGAGGGCTCTGGGGTGGGTCCAGAGTGCAGGAGGGGGCTCCGGGCTGGGGGTGTGGGTGTAGGCTCCAGGAGTGAGTTTGGGTGTGGGAGGGGGCTCAGGGCTGGGGCACGTGAGGGGTGTGGGCTCTGGGTGGTGCTTACCTCAGGCAGCTCCCGGGAAAAACGGCCGGCATGTCCCTCCAGCTGTTAAGGGGAAGGGCAGCCACGGGGGCTCTGCACACTGCCCCTGCCCACTGTGGTTCCCAGCCAATGGGAGCTCCAGAGCCAGCACTTGGGGTGGGGGCAGCGTGCAGAGCCCCTGTGGCTGCCCCCAAGCTGGAGAGACGTGCAGGCAGCTTCCCGGGAGCTGCACAGAGCCGGGTAGGGAGCATGCCTTAGCCCCGCTGCGCCGCCAACTGGACACCCGGCAACCCTATTCACAGACCATTTAAAATATAAAAGTGCAGCATCCACATTTATCGTAGGAAATTCAGAACCTTTTCAGCAGTCACCTATGGCTCACTTATTTGTACTACAGCCCACTACCAATTGGTGGCTTGTGTGCATTCATTTAATAGGCCTGTGGTATCCCCTCATGAGCCAAACAGCTAGACCTGTAAGAACGTTTTGGGGGCAGATCCTCAGGGAGTGGAAATGCACATAGCTACCATGATTTCACTCAGTTGAGATACTCCACGTCACACTCTCATAGACTGAATGGGTCGGGAACAGCGGTGGCCTCCCGGTGCAGACTCGTGACTGTGTGTGTGCAGACTGAGGTTTATGGGACTGAGGGGAGAAGGAGAATTAGGGGGAAAAAAACTTTCCATAATCCCTACCCACAAAGAAGAAATTATTTCATATCCTCTAACGACAAGCTAGCTAGGCTCTGAAGGCCAGAAATGCTCTCAATCAATGTGGGGTAGTGGCTAGAGTTCTATGTGGAAAAACACCTAGCTGAAGCAAGGATGGATGCGCATAAGAAATGAATGTTCCAGAAGCTCTGTCAGACCTCCCTAATATCCACAGTTCCTGCCTCACCATATGCTCAATCTCTTTGCATTGGCTAAAAAAAGGAAGCTCTTGGGTCCCTCTAGCACAGGAGTGGGCAAACTCTTTGGCCTGAGCGCCACATCGGGGAATAGAAATTGTATGGTGGGCCATGAATGCTCATAAAATTGTGGTTGGGGTGTGGGAGGGGGTGAGGGCTCTGGTTGGGGGTGCGGGCTCTGGGGTGGGGCTGGGGATGAGAGGTTTGGGATGCAGGAAGGTGCTCTGAGCTGGGATTGAGGGGTTTGGCAAGTGGGAGGGGGATCAGGGCTGGGGCAGGGGCTTGGGGAGAGGCTCAGGGGTGCAGGCTCTGAGCGGCGCTTACCTCAAGCAGCTCTTGGAAGCAGCGGCATGTCCCTTTGCGTGGAGCGGCCCCCGACCCAGCTAGAGCACCGGAGCGGGGCCATGCGGCTGCTTCCGGGAACCGTGTGGTGAGGCCCCTGACCTGGTGCGCTGGCTGGAGCGCCAGAGCGGGACAAGCCCCAGACCCTGCTCCCCAGCGGGAGCTCACGGGCCAACTTAAAACGGCTTAAAACAGCCCACGGGCCGTAGTTTGCCCACCCCTGCTCTAGCAACTGAAAAATTTAGAAAAGGAAAAGAAAAAAGCTGAGATAAATGTTTGTAACGTATTATCCTAACTAAAGTAAGTACCATGGCTAAGCCATAAAATCTCAGCTAAACAGAACGTTATTGCAAACGTAATGCCTTATCAGACAGATCTAATGGATCTGTTTTTGGGGTCATAACTAATTCAAGAGGTCTAATCCTTCATATATAATTCATAGATCTTATCTATGACCAAGATGTACTGTAATGTTATGGCCCTGGCTTTAAAATTCAACCACCCTCAGGAAAATAGATCTACTTTCACTGACTCGGTATTGTGTCAACAACTGCTCGGTGGTAGAAAAACTCTTACTGTTACTGAGGCTTGAAGGTGTTTTTTTTAGCAGCAGTTTTTCACATATTTTTATACCATAGTTTTCGGTATCTATTTTATTTAATAAAGATTTTCCTGTCTCACTATTTAATCATCAGAGCTTCTAACTATAGCAGCAGCTTTCCTCTTTCAGCACCTGCACGTAGTTCTCTTCACGGAGAAGAAAATGTACAGAATAGCTTAAAATAAAAACCCAAAACACTGTGGGACTATAAACCCAGTAATAAAAGCAGCAGCATTTTTTCATTGTTGCGGGAAGCCATCTTTTTTCTGTGCCAGATTGTATGGTCAATAGGTCCTTCAGTCATTGGGATTCTGATCTAATTATGCCGGTTAACCATCTTGAATACCCAGCCAGGAAATTTTTGATCATTGTTTTCATTGCTCTTGCTGAAGACCTAACAAACTCCTGTCACCGCAGGGCTCAGCAGAAACTTGATTTATTTGGTGCACAGCTTTCAAGAATTAGTTAGCAGCACTGCTCATTTTTATAGTTCTCCCATTAGGTGGTGAGCTCCAGCTAGTTACAGGGAGAGAAGAGAAGCCCAGCAGGTGTCATTTTTCCAGACACAATTTATAGAAAGTCAGAGGATATGGCCGAGATATCTGAGCCCAGAACTCAGGACGAACAAAGTGAATTGTGTAGACGGTACAGCAAACTCAGAAGCAAGTCCAGGTTAAGATTTCTCATTTCTCCCCATTTTCCTTTGTTTTTCCAAGCAGAGATTTTCTCATGCCAGACTGCTGTGGGTTTCCCTTTTATTCCAAAAAGGAATAAGAAAGTATCAAACTGTACTGTACTAAAAAAAATATAAAAATTGGCCCAATACCTTCTTTAAAGACACTTACACATGCCCATGCATGTGAGGACAGTTTAAATGGACAAGCAATCTCGCACTACAGTCTATTCACACAGATTCAGCTGGTCAAAGTTAAAGAGAAACTGCAATAACTTAATCCTAGTAAAAAGGACTGCAAATAAAAGGCTAGATCCTCAGCTATTCTGGCATGGGCGGCGGGTGAACCTTCTCCTGGGGGAGGCTAGTTCCCGGTCCCACTTCTTCTGCCTGCAGCCCCACCTCTTCTGCCCCAGGCCCTGCCCCCTCCTTTCCTCCCCGCCGCTCGCCGCGTCCCTCCTTTCCTCCCATCTCTTCCCCGGGAGGCCTCCACTGCCCGCAGGGACAGGGCAAGGGGGGGGCCTCACGGGGGAGGGGGATGGAGGAGAGGAAGGACATGGCAGGTGGAGGGAGCCTCGCGGGGGTAGAGGAGAGGAGGGACACAGCAAGTGGCAAGGACCTCTGGGGGGGTGGAGTGGAGAGACTCAGCGAGGCCTTGGGGAAAGGGTGGAACATGGACAGGAAGAGGCAGAGCGCAGGCAGGGCCGCCACGGCCTATGCGTCCGGCAGCAGGGTGGCAGCGACTGCGCCAGGGGAGGCGCAGAATGCCACTCATGCATTCTGGATAAGCTTGGAGCACTGCTCTGCTAGCACAAAACAGCCTAGTCAATAGTTAGGTGGCGCACAGGAACGACGATTGATCCTATACCATTCCTCTCCTGGGATCTAGTGCAGGGGACGAGCCAGGAAAAAGGGCCCCCTATGTGAGTCTCTTCTACGATAATTCCCACTGCAGGCCAGTGACAGCTGGCGCACAGTTTACAGCAGCCTCCAGACTAAACTACACTGGGAACCTAGCCTGCTGCTGAGCTGGACGGTGATCGGGCAAGGGTTTGCAACTAGCATCTTTTGGCTCCTTAGCCGCACTTCAGACTATGGCCATGTGGGTTTTTACAAAATCTAACAAATGCTCTCATGATCCAGAAATGCCAGCAATGAGGACTTGGGATTGTTTCACAATTTAATCATCCCCCTGCACTGTTAGAAACCCATGTAATACAGAATTGTGCTAGTGCACAGAAACCAGAAAGTGAGACTGAATACAGACAGAAAGTGAAAGTGAGCACTCTAGTTCTATTTGCCCAAGTTGAGTAACATGGGGATCACGTGTTGGAAAACACATTTGCAGTTTTAAAACTTTCCCGTTGGTGATGTTTAGTGTCGTCAGTAACTAAGGGGTTGGTACTGAAGGTCAAATATTAAATTCCCTCCTCCCTTCCCCCAGGTACCTGCATTTTTCTATTAAAAATAACTCGTAATGAAAGAAAGATAAATGAGAAGAAAAATTAGAAAAGAGAGAGAGGTCTTGTGGTCAGGGCCGGTGCAACCCATCAGGCGACCTAGGGTCGCCTAGGGCACTAACATTTGGGGGGTGCCGGCCGCCCTGGTTGTCGGTGGTATTTCAGGGGCGGGACCTTCCGCCGCCTGTGTCGGGGGCGGCATTTCGGGGGCGGGATCTTCTGCCGCCTAGGGCGGCAAAAAAGCTGGCGGTGCTCCTGCTTGTGGTTAATGTACTGGACTGGGACTCAGGAGATCTGGGTTCAATTTCTACATCATATAGACTTCCTGGGTGACCTTAAATTGTCCGTGCCTCTCATCTCTCTGCCAAACGAGGATACCATCACATCTTTTCTCCCACCCTTTTGGCCTGGTCTACTATTTAGACCAGGGGTAGGCAACCTGTGGCACGCGAGCTGATTTTCAGTGGCACTCACACTGCCCGGGTCCTGGCCACCGGTCCAGGGGGCTCTGCATTTTAATTTAATTTTAAATGAAGCTTCTTAAACATTTTTAAAACCTTATTTACTTTACATACAACAATAGTTTAGTTCTATATTATAGACTTATAGAAAGAGACCTTCTAAAAACGTTAAAATGTATCACTGGCACGCGAAACCTTAACTTCAAGTGAATAAATGAAGACTCGGCACACCACTTCTGAAAGGTTGCCGACCCCTGATTTAGACGATAAGATCTTTGGAGAAAGGACTGTCTCTTACTATGTGTCTGTAAAGTACCCAGTACAGCAGGGGCGGCTCTATGTATTTTGTCGCCCCAAGCACGGCAGTCAGGCGGCTTTCGGCGGCGCGCCTGCGGGAGGTCCGCTGGTAATGCAGATTTGGCGGCGTGCCTGCGGGAGGTCCACCGGTCCCGTGGCTTCGCCGTACCCGCCGCCGAATTGCCGCCGAAGCCACGGGACCGGCTGACCTCCTGCAGACATGCTGCTGAAGGCAGCCTGACTGCTGCCCTCACGGCGACCGGCAGGCCCCGCCCCAGGCACGCGCTTGGTGCGCTGGTGCCTGGAGCCGCCCCTGCAGTGCAGTGATCCTGTAATACAAGTAATACACCTGCAGCCTCCCACAAAATGCTTGAGGAAATGTCATGATTAAAATGAAAAAAAAAAAAAAAAAAACCCAACACACCCACCTGTTTTTTGTTGTTGGTCCCCTCCCGCCCATCCCCGAGTTCCCCTCAGCACATTCTAAAGATACTATCTTAGGAGAACTTAAGTTTGGTCAAAGGCACTGAGCTGCTTGTCAGCAGAATCAGAAATATGATAAGACATGAGCTACGGTGGAGCTTGGTGTGAGGAACGTGCAGAGCGGAAACTGCTGAGGGGCACGCAGGGAGTTACCGAGATATTGAGTTTGGCTCTCAGCAAGGGCGGTCTGACAGTGTCAGTTAGTTACTGTATCAATAGATGAGAGAAAAACAGAGAGATTAGTTGAGGTTTGAACGCACGGTCAAATCACAAAGAAACTGACCAAAAATTGCTAGGTTTCTGAATAAACCTATAGTTTCCAAAATGAATACAAGGAGGGAAATGTACAACCGCTCTCTCTTAGTGACACTGTAATAAGTGCTGGAGAAACAGAAGAAGAATGGATTGCAAATAATGCTGGATGACATAGAAACACAAAGGAGATTCTGGGTATGAAGGGATTTTTGCATGCAAGCATCATGAACATCAATGCAAGTTGTGTGCACACCTATGAGATAATGGAGCACTTAAAATCCATGAGAGTCAAAGAGCAACCTAAATACCCAACATTACCCACAAAGAATTAAGCTCTGCATTATGCAGTATATTTATCTACTAGATTTCTATGTTGAAGATAAAGGTTGATATACATTAAAGGCAAAAGGTGACCTAATTGCACAGCCTTTACGGTATTTATAGAGGCATATGACTGTAGATACTATATTAGTCAGGCATCTCAGAAATGATGCATGGACACAAGAGGGCAAACCATAAAATATTATTCGGGAAAACTCATAAAAACATGGATCCATGTTGGTTTCCTTGCCTCTGGGCAGAACAATGGAGGAGGGAGATAATCATGATAGGGGAGGAGGCAGAAAGAATGAGCGTGCCAAAGAACAGATAGTAACGTCCTAGGAAGTCACCAGTCTATTCTGCTAGCTCCCTTAGGCAGAGGTTTTTAAAGGTATTTAAGCATCGCAGTGCTCAGTGCCACTGTACCTAATCAATTTTGGAGCCTAAATCTCTTTTCCCAAATGGATTTAGGCACTTGTGAATCTAAATAGATGATGGAATTTAGGCCCCTAAGTGCCTACATTCCTTTTGAAAAAGATTTAGGCTCCCAAATCTGTAGGTGTTGTGGCACTGAGCACCCCCCTTCCCCGCCCAAATAGCTTTAAAAATCTGGGCCTGAGCCACTTTATATAATTCCATAATGCTGATGGCTGGTTAGTAGGCAACGAAAAGCAAAGTAAATAAATCTACTGAGAATTAAGTGAAAGCCTTTTTCACAGAGCTTATGGAATGTGTCAAAACCACCCTCATGCTGCTCTTCTGAGCTATTTTTTGTTCATTTATTGCCACCCCATACCATTTGGCAGCTCTACATCTAGGCTATGGTATAGTTCCGAAGTGCCTGAGTTTCTGTATCATATGGAATTAAAGGATTATTTCACTACATTGTACTTTTAAACTAGGAATAACAACACTTCTACCCATTATAGTGCACTCAGCAAGCTAAGCCTTTACCGGAGCCTTAGAAGAGGACACCTGCTTCCCAAGGGATAGAATAACCTTCCTGCAAGGAGTGGAATTAGGTTCTCATTTCTGCCTGTCACTCTTTATTTACACAGCTTTCGTAAGGACAAGAGAATCCAAAACTCTTTGTGATCCAACTTCTAGCTGGGTGAGCACTGTCTGCAGAATGAAATGGATATGTATACATTCAGTTAGCAATAGTTTATCCTGATTATTATTTGTTAAAGGCCAACAATAATATCTGTCCCCACATAAAACAAGTCTGGGTCTCTGTGTGCTACTGTAATACAAAAAATAAATAATAATAAATTCACATGCTACCTCCAAGACCATCTAGACCAGGGGTTCTCAAACTGGGGGTCATGACCCCTCAGGGAGTCATGACGTGATTACACGGGGGAGGGGTGTCGTGAGCTCTCAGCCTCCACCCCCAAACCCCGCTTTTCCTCCAGCATTTATAATAGTGTTAAACATTTTTAAAAAAGTAATTTAGAAGGGGGGTCGCACTCAGAGGCTTGCTGTGTGAAAGGGGTCACCAATACAAAAGTTTAAGAGCCACTAATCAAGATGTTCCTTCCAGACATGCTTGGCAAGTAAACAAAAAAACAGGCCAGCCTTGCACTAAATCCTTGAGAACAATTCTGGCTCTGGCTGATCAAGAGGCTGGAAGTGTGTTCCATAGTCAGGGAACTTCACAGAGAATACCCAGCTGGCAGTTCCCTTTCCATTTAGGCCTGTGGAGCTGCAGCTCAGACGCTGAGTTCAGGCGGGAGAAAGGGGCGGTCTCTTACGGCTCTGGAGCACAAACCATTTAGTACTGTGTGGGTTAAAAACCAACACCTAGAATTCCACCCCAGATGTCAGCATGCAGCCAATGCAGCTCATGGGGCACTGGTGTCCTGTGTCTCCGAGGGTAAATTTCCATTACAAGTGCATTCCACACCTGCCTTATGTTTCCAGCAGGTCTCCAAAGATATAGCCAAATGCCAAGTGCACTACAGCAGGGTGTTTTTATTGAGATCATAACCGTAGTGAGCACCACATCCAAGGACATTATTGCACCCTTCTTTGGGGGCCCACAGCAACAGCCTATGCTCAAGCAAGACACTGATCGTGTGAGCTTTGGTCACAAGCAGCACTCAGGCATTTTCAAGAAGTTATTTTGTATTTTTTCCTTATTTGGGATCCCAAGAGGCTTTACTTCAAGTGAGCCAGGGGAATGAGCAAGAGTTCCCGGGCTCAAACTTGGACCCAACCCCACTGGATCCCTCAAGCTTCCACTAGATCACCAGCCTAGCCATGAAGTGAAAATCCTCTTCTGCTGATCATAAGGAGAATAGCTGGGAAGGTCGTAATGTGGATTCATGCTTTATTCATCAGCATCTGTCAGGACAGGAGCAGTCTGGTTACAACAGGAGACCAGGTTCAACATAATCATCACATGTGGATGGTTGTAAAGTTGCCGTTTTTGATGCCCTGCAAGGCTTTGCCAATACATTTTCTGCCAGTGGTGTCACCACATGCTCTGAGGTGATTGATCTTCATGTGCTAGGAGGAGGAAAAACTAAGTTTCCAAAAGCCTCTGATCAGGGGGCTTAAAAATTGATGATTTAAACAAATACACAAAATTCAATTTAATAATCAAAGTGAAGATTTCATCTCTTACTGTGTTCCATTCCTGATTTTTGTTGGGGTATTAATTTAAGTAGTTTCTCCCCCCTCTCCAAACTCCTTTTACTGAAAAAATTACAAGAATATGTATATACAAATAGTTTTCCTTGCTCCATCCCCACAATAACGTATGTAGATCTAATTGAGGTTGTCACTATAGCTATAAAACAATATCAAATGGATACAGAATCATACAACAGAAGTGACTATGTTTCTAGTTTAAAATAATTGCCATTTCCAGTTCCCTTTTGGCTTGATCTGAGTTGCTCTTGCTTGATAAGTAAGGTTTGGGGAGCAAAACTCCATTGAAATCAATGGAGATGAATCTATTTACACCAGCAGAAAATTGTCTCTCTCTCTGCTATTGTTATTCTGAGAAGCCAAGTCAAAAAGGTGAATTAAGTGTTCTGATTGTGTTCTTACAGTGACAGCAGCAGAAGTCAGGAGCTAGGGTAAATGGTGCACTTGCCTTAAAAAAAACAACCATAACAACAAACAACAGGAGCAGGCATGCATTCCTTCTGCCTTTTTTCCTTCATTATCTGGTTTGATATGTATTTGTATCTCTATTTTATCTAAGTTCACAGAGAATGGAGCCCATTTTTTCTTTTTTTTTCTTTTCTGTAATTATTTATACAGAAATCAAAGATAAACCTGGGATAAACACCTCGAAATGGAGTTTTAGACTCATACATACTATATGCAACATATAAAGTGTAAAAGACTTGCTCAGTACTCTGGCACCTGTTAAAACAAAGATATGAAACAGAAAGATGCTGGCAATTGTAATAAATGAAGCATATTTCAGTATACTTTAAAAGCTGAATTGTAAAAGAAAAAAAGACTTTTTCTGACCCTTTGCATTTTGATGGTTGCACAGTGAGAAATATGGCCTTTACAATTACAATCTTGCAAAGCACTCAATTATATCCACCACTCTCTCCAACCAGCTTCTAAAAGTCACAGAATCTCAGACAGCAGGGCCAGAAAAGATGACTAAGGTCCAACCCGTCTGCAAGGAGCCAACCAAAGTTGTGAGGATCAGGACGGAATCTTTCTCCTCCTTTAAATACTTCTCACACTCTCATTGTTGAACCTTTTTCTATTCCACCTCTTCCGCCAGCGTCTCTCCTTCTGCTTATGGGCCAAACTCCTTGTCTTCCTTCAAATCCCTCACCAAACACGGTTCCTCCAAGAAGCCTCTCAATGACAAATACTGCAAACTTACTCTAGCACCTCACATGTGTACTGTCAATTGTTGTGTGTATTTTTTATATGTATCTATATCCATATAGACTTGGGTTCTGTATCCGCTTTAATAGAGCGATGTCAGTTTACATCTGCTGGTAATCTTGCCCATAGACATGCTATCTGTTTATCTTGTGTGGGCGCCCAAACTCAATTGTAAACTCATTGCAACGTCAAGAGGGTCTTCTAATAGGTGCATGTGAACATTCACTAACTAGCAATGCATTCTCTCCATGTTGGTTGTGGGGGGTTTTCACGTAGGAGTATCTTTATAGTCCTCTGCCATGCAACATTTAGAAGTGTAGAGGATCACCACATTGCAGAGATTTCACCAACACATGGAGCACAAGAAAGGCCTATTTCTGAGCATTTGCCATTTTCCAGGACTATCCTGTACTTCTCTCTCACTAGAGTTTTATCAACCCTTCCTTTATGTATTTATAGTGATGGTGTACCACTTTCCCGGAGACCCTATTCCAGACATCTCTCAGAGGTGTTGAGCGTTTTGGCTGCATTATCCAGCAAAGAATGAGCAAACCCCAAATCCTTTACTGAGAGTCTATCTACAGCTATATAAAATATTGAAAAAGAGAAGAGAGAGACATACCATCCCAAGAAGTGTCTGACATACAACTCACTAGGGAGAAACAGCTTGGTCTCTGGTGGACTGTGAAATGTACAAGCTACTGGAGGAATGCAAGGATCTAGGGAGGTAAAAATTAACCACATGATGGCACAGAAACAAACAGGCCAGGGTCATAAAGCCTAATGACACCAGGGCTTTAGAACTGTCTGCTTGCCTCTGTAGAGTAGGTTGATGAGTCTCAGACAAATCCCTAATGCAGATGTACATGTCACCAGCAGGGGTGACAGACATTTGTGAAAATTTTATCCAAGTCCCGAGGTAAGATGATGAGATTTTGGCTCCTAAGCCACTTGGATGCTTTTGAAAATTTTACTTAATCACAATTAGCACTAAATGGCAGTCTCCGTAGACTCCAAAATTAAATAGGCACAGAAAAGTGACTGAACTATCCTCTCCTGAAAAGAGAAGGCCTCCTCTTGAGGCCCACTGGCAGGAACATGCGGGGAAGCTTGTATTTCTGCTCTCTGTGCTGCACCTGATCGGTGATAAGTTCCTGACTAGCAAGGTCTTCAAACAAGTACCTAAGCATGTGAGCTGCTCCATTGAAGTTTATCTAAAATAAGAATGGAATGAGGCTATTCACATACTTAAAGTTAAGCATGTGCTTGCTGAATGGTGGCTCATTTTTTAGTGAAAACCATAAACATGGAATTCTGATCATTAAAAAATTGGGAGGAAAAAAATAATAAAAAGGAGGGGGAAAATCAGTATTCATGGATGGACCCTCAGATGTTTGCCATTGTTTACTTTAAAAAAAGCTTTAAAAAGCTCTGCTATTTCATATTTCAACATAAACCCCAAATAAATATTTAATGCCTTGGTTGCATAAATGATGATTTCAAGGTTGAGCTATTGGCTTAAATATATAATACTATTTTCAGCCATTTAACTGGCCAGCCACATAAATTATTCAGGATTGAAAAGTCATCCTGTGGTCTAGGTACAAGGAGAAAACTAGGAAGTTGTAACTATAATGACAAATGCAGGGCAAGATCAATCAAACCACATGATCTCTAACACAAACAAGCAGCAATTAAGCAGCAATCCAGAGCAATGTGACTGTGGTTGATGTCCTTTTAGGCCAATACTTTCAGTCCAAAGAGCAAAACTTAATAATGCTTTGCAATTTATCAAGGGAACCATAACTCTGCTCACACTCTATGACTTGGCTAAGAGACTAGGATGACAGTATTTCTTTATAATTTAATAATGTGAAGGCATGAGAGAGGAACCATAGAAGTACTACTTCATATTCTATAATATCTGTATCTATGTATTTTTCCACATGCTGAATGATAGAAGCAAAAGTAATATATACCCCAGTTTCAATTTGTTAGCAAGAAGGGGAAGCTAAAATGTCTGGCAAAGAAGAGTCTGAGGGAGCACAGAAGGGAAGGGACTAAACCATCAGAATTCATTAGCACTGTCATTGATGTGGAGATGAATTTAGAGATGAAGAGGAGGAGTTAGTTATCACAAAATAGCTCAGGAGAAAAGCAAAGGGAGGAACCCTCCTTTAAATTGCTTTAAATGTGGATTAGCTTCTGCTAGATGGCAAGCTGTCAAGTGCTTATCTAATATCCACTCCACCCTTCTTTACAGGCAATCTGTTAGAACAAAATAGCCCGTTTTATGATTT
The DNA here is from genome assembly GCA_003942145.1 of Platysternon megacephalum. Lineage (NCBI taxonomy): Eukaryota > Metazoa > Chordata > Testudines > Platysternidae > Platysternon > Platysternon megacephalum. The sequence goes on along the minus strand of QXTE01000018.1, from coordinate 6,017,739 downwards.
TATTTGACGTGTTTATTACGGCAGTGCCTAAGGGCCAGCCAAGAACCAGGCCCTATTGCGCTAGGCGTTATCCAAACACAGAGTAGTAGAAAGGCCTTGCCCAGAAGAGTTTCAATCTAATGGCTTGTACACGCTAGCACTTATCTTCCTATAACTTATGTAGCTCAGGGAGTGAAAAAGCCACCCCATAGCAAAGTAAGTTACACTGACCTAAGCGCCAGTGTGGACAGCACTATGCTGGTGGAGAGCTTCTCTCGCCCACATAGCTACCANCTATCCACTCCACCCTTCTTTACAGGCAATCTGTTAGAACAAAATAGCCCGTTTTATTATTTTATTTGACATGTTTATTACGGCAGTGCCTAAGGGCCAGCCAAGAACCAGGCCCTGTTGCGCTAGGCGTTATCCAAACACAGAGTAGTAGAAAGGCCTTGCCCAGAAGAGTTTCAATCTAATGGCTTGTACACGCTAGCACTTATGTTCCCATAACTTACGTAGCTCAGGGAGTGAAAAAGCCACCCCATAGCAAAGTAAGTTACACTGACCTAAGCGCCAGTGTGGACAGCACTATGCTGGTGGAGAGCTTCTCTCGCCCACATAGCTACCACCTATTGCAGAGGTGGATTTAGTACGCGGAGGGGAGAGTGCTCTCTCTCTACAGCTGCGCCACTGTAGCAATTCTTGTGTGGACTAGCCCTAAATCTAAATAGACAAGACTGACACAGGGTGGGGGAAGAGGATGATGATGATGACAGCAAATGGCATGTTATTTCTACATGGATTTATTTACTTTGGGTGGGTTTAGCTAGGAGGGAGGGGGATCAGGTAAATGGAAGGGGAGGGGGGCAGGACAGGGGAGAAGAGGGTAAGAGGGGCAAGTTTGGAATGAAGCTGAAGTGAAGAGACTGCAAGGAAGGGGGAGTTGGAGGATTGGCCCAAACAGCCATTTGGCACAGGGCAGAGACAGGCCAGCCAAAATTGTAGAAAGTTCCTCACATTTCCAGAAGACCCAAGATTTCAGCTTTGGCTGCTTCTGCCCCTACGAGCTGGCTGGCTCCTCCCTGCAGCTGAGGTGAGGGGAGGTGCGGGGAAGGAGGTGGGGGGCAGCNGTTCCCATAACTTACGTAGCTCAGGGAGTGAAAAAGCCACCCCATAGCAAAGTAAGTTACACTGACCTAAGCGCCAGTGTGGACAGCACTATGCTGGTGGAGAGCTTCTCTCGCCCACATAGCTACCACCTATTGCAGAGGTGGATTTAGTACGCGGAGGGGAGAGTGCTCTCTCTCTACAGCTGCGCCACTGTAGCAATTCTTGTGTGGACTAGCCCTAAATCTAAATAGACAAGACTGACACAGGGTGGGGGAAGAGGATGATGATGATGACAGCAAATGGCATGTTATTTCTACATGGATTTATTTACTTTGGGTGGGTTTAGCTAGGAGGGAGGGGGATCAGGTAAATGGAAGGGGAGGGGGGCAGGACAGGGGAGAAGAGGGTAAGAGGGGCAAGTTTGGAATGAAGCTGAAGTGAAGAGACTGCAAGGAAGGGGGAGTTGGAGGATTGGCCCAAACAGCCATTTGGCACAGGGCAGAGACAGGCCAGCCAAAATTGTAGAAAGTTCCTCACATTTCCAGAAGACCCAAGATTTCAGCTTTGGCTGCTTCTGCCCCTACGAGCTGGCTGGCTCCTCCCTGCAGCTGAGGTGAGGGGAGGTGCGGGGAAGGAGGTGGGGGGCAGCGGAGTGGAGGCGTTGCCTGAGTCCTAATACCCCGTGTGTATGTGTGGGTCTCCACTGCACAGTTCTGGATCCTTCCTGGACAGTGCTGGACAAGTTAACTGAATACCAGCTGTCAAGACTCCTGAATTGTATTCTTATTCAAACACTGACCTGCTTGTTATTTTGACAGGTCACTCAACATTTCTCTACCTTAGTTTTAACATGAGTAAATTGGGGCTAACAGTATTGTAAATGGCTTTCAGATCCTCAGATGAAAGCGAGGTATTATTATTATTAATAAAAATGCCTCTGATATAAGGCTTTCTTCCTTGATTCTAACCAACATTAAGCCTCATTATTATAGTCAAAATCTTAACTTCTAAGAGCGAAATTACAGAATTATTACAGAAGCCATTGTTACATAAGCAAGGTTTAGCACTTTTAGTTTTGTTTCTTTAACATTTGTCGTCAGTCATTTCAGCTTACAGTGTATTAAAATGATTTTCACATTTATTTCAGTGGAACTTCTAAAAACTGGGTAAGCATTTTAGTAATGACTAGAGCTGGATTGGAAAAATCCAAACAATGAGAAACAATGCAACGCATTTTACAGCATTGTACTTTCACCTTGGACTATTATTGCCAACGGAAATGATGATTTCTGGTATTTGCAAATGTCAAGAAATCTCATAGCACATCTTGGAGCCTGGCCCTCGCCAGCACTGACCAAAGATAGTTTACTGTTCGATCAATTTGACAAGTTAGTTGCCTCAGTTCAAGTCCAGAGCAAGCTTTGTTGTCCACAAAATCACTGCACCAGCTGATATTAGCAGCCCTTTTGCTGGCAGTCTCGACAGAGACAAGGAGTCAGGCCACAATCCAATGCCCATAGAAGTCAATTGGATTTTTTCCACAGAGTTCAATGTATGCTGAATCAGACTCCACATGGACTTAGAGATCTAATAACCCCTCATCTCTTAAAGATGGTCCATCTAGGTGAAGGTTTATACATATAAAAAAAGAAACTGAGGAAGTTTGTACAGTGGAAGCTGTGGTATCTGTTTTGTGAATATAGGACATACTTAACACATATCTACCAGAAGTGTATTACAAACCAGGTGTATCATCACTGTTTATTCAGTTCAATAATAAGAATTTCTTAGAATTTTAATAACCTGAACTCCTTTATAAAGAACAAAGAGAAAAGAAAAAGAAATCACGTTCTGTACCATGTTGGAGTTGTGCAAGCCAAGCACAATTATTAACGTTGTCAACCAGAATAAGACTGTAAAACCTTCTGGCCATTAAACACAAAAGAGAAGCAAAGGATGAGGAGTGCAACAAACTTAGATGTGGCGCAAGAATCAATTTACCTTTGACACCATGCAATAGTGGAGCTGGCTGGTAAACAAGAATTTTGTTTTTCAGACACATTTGAAGTTACTAAATATATTTTTGTTCTACAGTGGAATGAAATTTCAAGATAAAATGAGAAATTTTCACTCAAAATAAGAGACACATTCATCCCAAAATAGCCAATAGCCTGGTGGTTTGGGCACAAAGCAGGGATGCAGGAGACACAGGTTCAACTCCCTGTTCTGTTTAATTCAGACTACTTGCTTTTCTATGGTGGGGGTCTTGGTGTGTCTCTCTCAACATTCCATCCTGAACCTGAGAAATCTCCTTAATGAAAGTTTTGTTGAAACTCATACATTTCCACTGAAAGTTTCAGTTTTAATGAACTGGCTGTTTCCAACAAAAAAGAGTTTAATTGAGAAATTCCTAACAAGCTGTATTCAATAGCACTGATGGAAGAGATTTGGTTTCAGATGTCCTGCAGGTTCATAGTCTGTGAATAGACATTATCCCCCTTCAAACAAAACACCTTGTTTCACCACTATAAGGTGGGTGCAAAACTGGTCGAAAGACCATATTAAAAGAATAGCTGCCAATGATTTGCTGTCAAGCTAGAGGGAAGTATCTAGTGGGATCCCACAGGGATCAGTCCTGGGTCCAGTATTATTCAATATTTTCATTCATGACTTGGATAATAAACTGGAGGGGTATGCTTAGAAAATTTACAGATGACACCAAACTGGAAGAGGTCACAAGCACTTTGGAGGAAAGGATGAGAATTCAAAAAGATCCTGACAAATTGGAGAATTGGTCTGAATTCAACAATATGAAATTCAGTGAGGAAAGTGCAAAGCACAACTTAGGAATGAAAAATCAAATGCAGAGTTACAAAATGGAGAATAACTGGCTAGTCAGCAGTACTTCTGAAAGGGATCTGGTGTTATAGTGGATCAAAAACTGAATATGAATCAACAGCATGATGTAGTTGTGAAAAAGGCTAATATTCTGAGGTGTATTAACAGGAATGCCGTATGTAAGTCACAGGAGGTACTTGTCCCATTCTATTTGGCACTGGTAAGGTCTCAGCTCGAGTACTGAGTCCAGTTCTGGGTGTCACACTTTAGGAGAGATGTGGACAAACTTGAGAGAGTCCAGAGAAAAACAAAAATGATAAAATTTAGAAAACCTGACTTATAAGTTTAAAAAAACTGGGCATCTTCAGTCCTGAGAAGAGAGTACTAAGGGGGGTGCTAATCTTCAGATATGTTAAGGGCTGTTAAAAGATGACTTTGATCAATTTTTCTCCATATCCACTAAAGGCAGGACAAGAAAGAATGGGCTTGATCTGAAGCATTGGAGATTTATGTTAGATATTAGGAAAAACTTTCTAACTATAAAACAGAGATCAGGGATTGTCTAGGTATACTTGGTCCTACCTCAGTGCAGGCGGCTGGACTAGTTGACCTCTCAAAGTCCTTTCCAGACAACATTTAACTGTTTCTATTATTCCATTTTCGGCAGGGGTGGATTGTTTTGTTTTAAAATTGTTTAATGCACACAGAAACCTAACTGTAATTGTGCATATTCTAGTAAACTGTAATTTGAAAATTTAGCTTCTACAGTAATTTTTCACCATTGAATTCATGTACCCCATAGTCATAAATATTATAATTTGGTTCCTCTTCCATACGTTTTAAGAATCATATTACGCCTTTCCTTCTTGAAAATCTCATATATAGTTTAAGAAATTATTGTTTTTCTTTCTGTTGTTATTTTTAGATAGGTGAAATAATTATAAAATGGGAGATTATCAAACTACTGTTAGTTTAACTAATCCTCATTCTGGCATTTCAGAATTTAAATTGCTTATTCAGGAAAAGATCAAAAATCACTGCAAAGATAATGTTAATAGCTTTCTAAGTACTATTAGGCATTGAATAAATTTCCACTTTTAAGTTGTGTATACATTTAAAAATGTATTTTGAACTGTATTCCTCTCCTCATAAAGCATAGTATAATACACAGAGACTATGGCCCCAATACAGAAATTCACTTAAGACTTGCTTAAATCCATCTCTCTTCAGGATGGAATATAAGCATATGCTTAACTTTAAGCACTTAAGCATAAAGTTAAGCATGTGCTTATGTGCCATCCTGAACAGGATCAGGACCTGTAAGCTCCCCATTTTTTGCTATTTATTTTAAACAGAGACTAACACAAAGAAATAAAAGGTAACTATTTGGTACTGAAGGAGATTAAAGGCCCTCATTGGTGAATCCACACTGAATCCCTTCCATGCATGGAAATATTTGGTCTTTAAAATGACCCACAAGACCTAAAAATAAAACATCAGCATGTGAGAGTGTTCCATATTACAGTTTAAATCAACCATTATACAGGCTCAGCAAGCTTTGGCACACTCCCACCATGCACTAAAATATGTCAACTTGTCCCTGGAGAACAATAATTTGTGAAAGAAAGCAGGCATGCAAAATATGGGTGGCAGGCATCAAATGCAGATATTTTGGCACTGAGGTGTTTTAAAATTGTTTTTCACTTCTGCATCCAGCATTCCCTGAAATCTCAACAGATCAAAGTTTTGCAGACAAGGAAAAAAAGCCCACAAAATTAATAACTATTTAAGTATTCTGTTTCATCATGATAACAAACAGATGGTTTTAATATTCTAGAGGCTAATTTCTGAACAATTAAAAACACAGCAAGACATTAACATCTAATGAAACATTTTAACTACCAGTATATGCATCTGCCATTAATTTCCACACAGTAAGGTCTTGGTTCTCTTCAATCTGTTCTTTATTAAGGAAAGTTTTTCCACTCTGAATTTAGTGAAGTAGAGAATTAACAACTGTTTTCAATCAGCAATCAGCATGATATTTTGCCAGTGTGCATTGAAACCGTCCACACTATCAGACATAAATTTACTCCTATGATGGCTTTGATGTACACATATAGTAGGGATTTAAAAAGGGAACTCATTTTCTAATTACATTTTCTTTTGGACCATATGTATTAACCCCTTGCAGATCTGCTGCCCCTTTTATGTAGCTCTTCAGAAGAATAAAAATACTAATTTATAATATTGTGGTATAGCTATTAGTTTCAGTATAGCCAAAACCAATTTTTTTTTTAAAAGCCAACGAAGACATTCTGATGCAAACCATATTGAAACAAAGTTCTTCAAAGGCAACTTGAATCCTATATTTATGAGCTTCTAATTTATGTTTCTTTTTCTCATGTGTGATAAGAACATTGGGTGGTATTAATCAAAGACCTATCCACTCGGAAACTAGTTGATATATCTTAAAAAAATCTTCTAACTGCAGAAACCAAGCCATCTAATTCATGCATATCTTAATCAGGTACATAATTTAGAAGTACTGAAAAATCTTCTGCAGATCTTCAACCATTTGAAATACAATGGCAGATTATGATTTAAATGAAGCTTATCCAAGTCACTCACTATGCCCTAAGGATATTGAAAAGAATGACATTTTTCAATATTTTCCACCATTGCCTAACTGTCGGGGGGCGGGGGTGAACAAACCATGTAAATAAATAAAAAGGTGAATAAATACAGACATTCCCTGATGGATTCCAACAGCAGGCTCATATTTCATTAAATATAAATAAATACGTAGGCACCTAAGTAAGTGGCCTGGTTTTCGGATAGGATGAGTACCCAGGAAGTCACATTGATTTCAGTGGGAGCTGACGTGTGTTCAGCTTTTTGGAAAAATCAGGCCACTAGTTCAGATGTCTAAATATGGATTTGGGAACCTAACTTTAGGCAACTTTTCTCTCTCACGCGCGCGCTCTCTTTTTTAATCTTGGCCATACTACTTTTGTGGCTTTTGGAAAGGACATCAATAGAAGAACTCTGTTCTTTGCCTTTTAAGGGTTGTTTCCTTGGGCATAAGTGGGTACATTCCAAGGGGGGCAACCTAGTTTTGAGGATTTGCTGCATGACCAATAGTCTCTATGTGAAACACATGGTCACAACACGTCAAATCCAATTTTTCTCCCAGCATCTGTCTGCAGTCAGCAAGTTGGCTTTTCCATCTTCAATTGCTTTCCCCTGGGACTTAACCACAGGTCATTAATCTGGATCACAGCACATAGCCATGGATCCTTAAAATTCTCCCCCTTGCTCCCCGTCCTGCCACAAGGAATTTCCTGGCCTGCAGGGTGAATACCATTGAATATCACTAAGAGCCTTAAAAAAAAAAAAGTGTTACTCACTTCCTGCAAGATAGTTCGGAAATTTTAACATGCCAGAAGAAGAGAAGAGAGGAAAATAAGAAGTAGCTAAACTGTAGGCAAACTCTTAATTTGTTTAAAAAAGGAAGAAAAGCAATTCAAAGATGTTGGCAACAACTTTTATGGGAACAAGGACAAATAAAATAGATCAGCCACTAATTTTGTTATTTTTCACTTCATATTTTGTGTTTCCTGGACTAACCCCTGATCATAGGAGACCAAAACTGATACTTGAATCTTATTTCGAGAAAATGTGGAAGGGAGACTTGAGCCCAGATGCTGCTACAAGAAGATTTTGTCTAATACCAACTTCCTCTATCTGATACAATGTCAAGATACTCCATTGTCAAGCACCTTTTTTTCTTTCTTTTGTTAAAACTTGGTCAGACTAACACCAGCAGTAAAGGATTTCAATGAACACAATAACCGACAACTAGACTAACTCCTGTGTGAAAAACACTAAATCCAGTAGCTTCTGTCATTCCATTTCAAGATGAATACTCTGCCACAAGTATTCAAGGTTTACCCATTTCTGAATGGAGAACACTTTATCCACTTCAGTAGTAATACCTTTGCAAAGTTTTCCCATTCGTTATTATTGGTATTGCAGTAGAGCCCAGAGGCCCAACGAGAATTAAGGCCACAGTCTGCTAGCCATCATACAAAGGCAATGTAAGAGTGCAATGTTCCTTCCCCTTGCAATCTAACATGGATGAACACCTCCTCAAAATTAATCTGTTTCTGGATGAAAGCCTCACCAAGACTTAACTTGCTGCTGGCCATGTTAATAGGACCATCTCATTGTACCACTGATAAGCTTCCGTACAGGTTTGACTATAATCTTTAGGCTGAATTCAGACCTTGTAATGTATGGTATTTAGTACTAGTATAAGAAATGCTTGCAGTATGTTTCCCTGTAAACTATATAAATATGCCCCATAAACTAATACAATGTAGTATGCAGAATCCAGTAAAAAGTCAGGGTAAAACTTGTTCCAAAGCTTGCCTCTGTCTCAATAGTAGGGTATGAATAAAGAATGCTCTTTGTTTTGGTTCTTAATTATGGAATTTGCAGAAGAATGTCTGGTAACATATAAGGACCTGATTCTGGGCAGTGCTGAGCATTTGAAATCAGTGTTCTCAGACTCAGTCCTAAAAGTATGGAAATACACTAAAGACTACGTGCGTGACTTGAAATTCATTGTAATCACATCAGTTTAAACATTAGGGAGGGTGTTTCAAAAGTGCCTAACACAACTGGGCACTCGGCTGCCACTTAAAGTCAAAAAGCTTTGACCCCTTTGGAAATCTCACCATGTACTACTCATTGTTCATGCAATGTAATAAGCTTGGACCAGTTTCTAGGAAGATACCACACTCTTTTTTATGATCCCTTTCCAACTGGCAATAACTGGTATAGACAAATATTCATTCATTAAAAGTAATATACTGGGAGTTAGTCTTGCAACTCACATTAATATACCCCAGAGACTGTGCCTTAATTTTAAATGTCAGACACTTTACTTGCTGAGGGGAGCACAATATTAAAATCTGACTTTCACACTTTTTATGCTTCAAGTGCCTGGCTATAATCTTCGAACACTACAAAAATTATACTTTTATGGCTTAATTTTTTCCATGAAATATTTATTATGGAACTACACTGCTATGGAAGTACCAGCGTATCACTATTGCTGTATTTGAATTCCATGAGATTGTAAGCTCTACCAGTGACAGCAAGGAGATCCTGCTAGTGTCTGCCTCAAACGGCAGGACTCAGCCTTGATGGAAATAAGGATTTAGGGGCAAGATTCTGAAGTTTTGGAGTAACCACAACTCCTACTGCAGCATATGCAAATTGTGGATTCTCAGCATCTCACAGGATCATACCCTGGTCTCTTCTGGAGGAGGAGATCAGCTGTACCCATTAAAAATTCATGTAACCTCAACACTACTTATTGGATTAGTCCAAAATTAAGTGAGACATGGCCTACCATTTTCAAAAGTGACTGATTTTGGAGGCATGTTTTTCAATGCCCAACTTCTGAGGTGCTGAGCACCAGCTCTCTGAATGCAGGCCTCTGGGTCTGCACGCACTTGGAGTATAATTAATGCACTATACAAACAATACTAGCTCTGTAAAAGATACTGCCAGAGCAAAGGAGAAAGAGCTACAAGGGAGACAAGCAGCATAAAGAAGAAAGGTTTTAGAGAAACCTTGGTAGGTTCAAGTGCAGCCTGAATTAGATCTTTTCTCATCCAAAACTTCAGATGAAGAAGGTATTTCGCTAAATGTAGAACTAAGCGCCAAGCACCATGGGTTTATTTCAGAACACGTTTTCTGCACATTGCAGCTACAAGGACAAAACTTCAACTGAAGATGGTACTACCAGCTGGAATTCATTTGGTTTAACTGGCCGATGTTCAAGCGATATCAAAAAAATACTTCTAGAATCCATTTTGAAAGCTAGCTCAAAGAGGCCCAACAATGCTAGAAGGTGGTTCTTTCCTTGACACACCCCTTTAACTTACTGTTGCATTTACTTACAACTGGTTGCACTGGAAAGAGGAGATGACTACTTTGTGTTACTGTACCAGCTAGGAGATCAGATGAAATGGGATATTATACATGGCTGTTTGGTGTCTGAACACCCATTTCAATAAACAGCCAGAAGAGGAACAATAAAGAAGATGCCCATATCCGTATGACATGTACAAGAATGACACTAAAAACTCTAAGTACAACAGAGAGAGGGAAGCATGAGAGATGTAAGAAAACTGTTGATGTGGGTGAAAGGTGGAGTTATTGCATTCTTTTTAAAGACATTGAAATGCCACTGAAATGGCAGCCCCTGGTATCCCACAGCAAACCATGGCAACAGCTGCTCGGCTCTATAGTAATAAACTGAAACAATTTAATAGCTTTTATTGTTCTGCTGTGATGTTCGAGCACAACCACTTCCTCCCTCTCCCAGGACTCCTGAGCCCCGCAAGGGCAGCAATGAGAGAAGATCTCATTTACCTAAAAGCGCTTATAAATTTTTAATTTGCTTTAACAAGTAAATTAACAAGTCCCTCATTCAGGCAAGTTTTATGGCCTCTTGCCACTTGGGGAGGGCCATAAAAGTTTTATAGATAATCCTGAGCTACCGAGACTTCTCATAATAAATTGTCTGTTTCCTGTTATTTTATCAAACCACTGGGCTTCTAATGACTTAAAGTCACAGTTTCCTTGTAACTACGCTTTTTATGAGTCCGTATTTATAAACTGTAAAGAATATCTTAAATTATACTGGGCCCCTGTTAATCATTACAAAGCTATTTTTATTGGCGCCAACCTTTTCCTCACGCCCAGCTAATAAAGGCTACAGCATTATTTTATTTTATTTTATTTTTTTTAGATGGCATGCTGATTCCACATATTATTTAAGATGCTGCCTTAGCTAGAGTTTCCATTAGCAAATACTTTAAGTGCCCGTAACTCCCTCTTCAGATTTATAAGGGTACTTGTAAACCTTCTCAGGATGGCAAGCCCTTTCAGCAGACCCGCCAACCTGACGGGCATCCAGGTCTGAGAAGAGATGGTGTGCGTCGCAAAGATATTTCATGGAAAATAGTAACCACAACAGTTGCACAGTGGCCACCCACTGGTCCAAAGTGGATGTTACTTACAGAGAAGGGCACCGATCCTGTAAAAATGTGCTTAACTTTACATACAGTGAGTAATCACATTGAAGTCAATGGCACTACTCACAGTGAGTAAAGTTTAGCGCATGCATAAATCTTTGCAGCATCAGGGTTTTAAGCACTTCTGTGCCCTTCTGGCCAGAGTTATGGCACCAAAGCGACAGCTAAAAATAGGGGAAGGAAGAAAATTACCAGAGTCCCATTTTTGCATGCAGTGTAATCAGGAAATAAAAATGAGAATAAAGAGGAGATGAGCCAGAGATGTGAAGTTTGACTCTGGATCCAGATCCAAACTTCCTCTGAAGTTTAAACAAGTTTGCTATGGAGTCCCAATACAAAGGGGCACTGGGATAGTAAGTTTCTGAAAATACTGATTAGATTCACATTCTAAATATGTTCCAGTTTTGAAAATTATAACTCCCCAAACTGTTTAGCAGAAGAACATTTAAAATTAAATAGCGGGTTCCTTGATATCTTTCTGTTAAGCACTGGCTGACCCGCAGACCACTTGAAAGTTAAAATTCCATCCATCCGGCAAAGAGAGAATGTTATAGGAACAAAACATCGGTAGGTGGAATTCCCACTGCTGAATGGGAAACCCCATGCAAGGTAGTGGAGTTTTAAGGACCCCGGATTTTATATTAAAAAGACAGGTATTGAAACATTTTCACTAGGACTATGTAGACAATCCTGGCATACGCCTATTATCTGAAGTTCTGAGTGTGCTCACAGTTCTGGTTCTATTTGTACTGACTTTTGGGGAAGAAAGACCCATGGTTTTATATCTCACAATGTAGCCCCAGACCAAGATTCTTTGTGTAACAATAACTGCCCTTGTGTAACTTCATTTTTTGGAATATTGTGGTAATGGTATGCCTCTAAAAATCACTGCACTGGGTAAGCCTCTTGGTACAGGCATCACTGTATGACAAATGACAACTTGGTCAACAATATTTGGCCTAATGAAATAAAGGCAATAAATGCAAGTACAAAGGAAAGTAAATAGAGTACAACAGACTATAAATGTGCCTTTAGCATCACTCAAGACTATAATTTTATGTGGTTTCTATGGACCAGGAAAGGGATAGTTTCTTTACACTAAAAAAAGCCATACATCAAATTCAGGGCCTATTCCCAGAACTACAGAAATTGAGAGGGAAGAGAAACATCTTTGAAGCGTCACTATGCACAGAGTTATTTCCATATATTAAGACTAGGGTTTCAAAGGAACCGAAGGGAGCTGGTCACCTGGGCATCTAACTCCATCAAACTCTTTTGACAATCCCCATCTTTGACTTAACTGTGTAGGCTAAAAACCAGTTTAATACAACAACAAAGACAGACTGACAAACAAAAAGCCTGATTCCTCTAAGACAGACACTCCACAAATTTATGAAAAACAACACTTGAGCCCAAGCAACAAAAATTAATTAATTAATTAATAATAATTAAATTGCACCTGAGCAGTGAAGGAGAAGTCTCTGAACTGGATAAATACAACTGTTACATCAGTGTTTCAACTAAATTTATAGCAGCTGAGCACTGTAGCGATCCGTGCATCCATCTGTAGTATTCAGGAAATGAGGAAAATCAGGCTGGTGTAAGCATGCTCAACATACATGACACTGTGTTATATTGGCATGACCTTAGAAGATTACTATGCAGGAGGCTCTGAGTTTGTGGGGAAAGGTTATGATGCAGACAGATGACAATTTCTGACATAGATCTATATAAAATGAAAATGGACCTAAAAAGTCCCGTCCCTCACACCCGCCTCCCAGAACTTCAACTAAAGATATGTTAAAGGCTCTGGCCTTTCTTAAAAAATTATTTCAGTGTTCAAAAACCCCTTCCTGGACATCAATGGAAGCAAAAGTGACAAAGTACCAGTAGAAAGGTGATATTTCTAACCCAACTAGAAACAGGAACTTCCAGAAATCTCCTGAGAAAGAAGGTTGGAGAGAAACTTCCAGCCTCATGTGGGAGGCAACAGAGTATCCAAACATTTGAAAGCTTGTCTCAAATGAACTGCCACACCTTTTGGGGTTTCCCCACCACTAGCACCTACTGTTCTTTTTATTTTTATATACACATGCAGATTGCTCTTTCTAACCAAATTCTTGCAAAAACTGACTCCCACCTTCATGATGAGAGACACAGCTTGCCAGAGACATTGCCATTGAAGTAAGTGATCTCATCTTCTTGTAACACCTAAGTCTTTTTAGAACTCCTAAGCTTCAGTTCACATTTCAGGTTAATCTTTTCCTTTCCGAAAGAACAGAACTTCCTCTTTCCTGATCTCCCTGAGGGCTCAGTAGTTGCAACATCAAACAGAAAACACAAACCATTGTGCCCCCTCCAAAAGCCTATTATACTGTCAACTCTCTTCCTAACTGCAACCAGGGGAAAGAGCTTATACACTGACTCCAGAGCTCTTTTACTGCTGGAAAGGGTCCATGATTTCTCCAAGCTACTGCTGCATTTCATTTCTCTAAAGAACTCATAATAAGATGGGCTAAGTTCCAAGAAAGAAAAAAGAAACCCGAACAACCAACTGAACTAACTGTACATTTCCCCCCATTACTTTCTGCTGCTGGCAATGGCTGAGATTGCGGGACTGTCATGCAATTCTACCAGTGGTCCTTTTCCATACTACTTAATAAATCAGATAATAGAACACAGATTCATATAAATTAGGTTGGGAAGGGGGATATGTTTGCTGTTGCTGCTTAAGATGTGTCTTACTGCACGTTATACCCTTGAGGCGTTAAACGAAGTGGGAGACTTGGAAGAAAATCCCGGTTTAGAAAAGGGTACACGCTGTCCCATTCAAATGGAAACCTCTTGTGTGCTTCTTAATTTAGTAAAGAGAGAGATGGGTTGTAATAGATTTAAAGACAGGCCTGTATAATGTGTCAAGCGAGCCACGGTCAGTTTATGGACCAGCAACTCGGGTCTAGGGGCACTGCAAGGCTTAATTTATTAGTGTGTGCCAAGCATGTTGAAATCCTTGGATGGGAAATCCTATCAAAGTGTAAGGTGGTGGTGTTGTTATTCCAATTCAAGTAAATGGGAGTTACATTTTCCTTTCAACCTACTTATATATTTCAAAAACAAGGGCATCTGTGCAGCTTTGCAGCATTTGAAAAAATGTTTTTATGTTGACAGGTTTTATAAGTTATCTACATATTTTCCTCCCATTTGTTAGAAGAGTTCATATCCTTTTCGGCAGCATATCCACTGGCCCCAGGCCTGGAATAGCAAAATTAGGATCTCCTCGTTTGCTGAGCAAGTCACTAGGAGCATGTCATCTGGCAAGACGTGCATTTCGTTTCTCCGAGGCTTGTCTGGAATTCCAGTCTCTTAATGCAGACCTGCAAACACACTGGCTTTTTTCTACACTGAGGCCTTCACACTTGCAACCCCATTAGCAAAAAGGAGAGCGGTCAGACCACTGCATGATCCACCCAATAATTCAGATATACTGCTTTGTAGCTTCAGTGCAAAGCTTCCTAGACCCCGCGGTACTAAATATTACTTCCAACCAGGCAGCCAGTACCACCCACAATCCTTACTCCTAATTTTTGAGTTAATGACTCATGATAAGTCATGGTTAATAGTGGCTCCAGGTCTAAAGCACGACATTTACAGCTAAAGTTCTATAAAGTTAGTAGGTTGTGTCAAGCTGCAGCAACCAAATGACTATAAATGTAGCCCTGCACAGCAAGAGCGTGACTAGAGATTTGTTACAGCTATAAGTAATTGATCTGTCTGAAGATAGGGGCTACAAATCATAGAATTAATGTTCAAATTCCAGCTGCGTTGCTTTGTTTTTTCCCCCCCTCTCCAGCTCTTTGACAACAAAGACATGCCTCCTCCCCTGGAGACCAGAAAAGTTATTAAAATCTTCATACGGTTTTTGCAGCAGAGACCCTTAAAAGCATCACAGGAAAAAAATGCAGGATTCATAAAGAAACCATCCTATAATTTCCGTTCGATCTGGTATTCATTTCAAAGTGACTACCAACCCTGCTATCCTTAGCCAACTCTCCTCCCACACAGACATGGGATGGTAGTGTTGGTGGAGAGAGAGAGAGAGAGTATTAATGTGTGTGAGAGTGAGAAAGAAAATTGTGGAAAACTGAAGGAAAAAAATAAAAATGGAAAACATCCAAAACTGCAGCTGTGCCGGCCCATTAAAAAGCTGAAACTCATTCTACTGTTCGACCTCATGCTTATCACCACATAACTATTCATCAAAGAAATTTCAGTGCAATTAATTAAATTATTCCCATGTCTGTGCCACAGAGTCATTATTCCAATATCAGATTTCACTCACACTCTCTTAAGCTCATGTCTGCATGCCAAGTGACATCTCCAGGGTTGTCCGGTCTCAATAAAGCTATGCTCTTCACCACTCACACAGGCTATCATTTCTCTTTTTTATTGCCATTTATTTTCCACTAGGATTTCACTGCCAGTATATTGGCAGGACTTCCAGTATATGGATGTAATGAAATCTACCACAGACACTTAACATCAGGTCAGGCTTGAGCTCCGCTCAAGCAAAGCTGTAATAGGATAAACAAATGCTTCCAGGAGGAAGATTTTATCAGCTCAAAAATAGAACATGGTATCCTTCGGTACCAAGTCTAGAACTGGTTGGGAGTCATTTGAAAATCCTTGTGACAATTAAGTTTATGGCTGAAATGTGCTTAACATGATAAATCTGAGTTATGGCACAGATTCCTCTTAATTCACCAGGAACAGCGCCTTTAAAAAAAAAAACAACAACAAAAAAACCACAGCCGCCATTAACATCCATACGCTCAACACACCAGCAATGTCTGGGTGAACTAGCTTCTACTTGTGGAATCTGAGCTGATTTACCAACAGCAAAATGAAAATGGCCGGATGTGAAATAAACCTCAGTTTTCTGCAACCCGTGCAAGGTCTGTTTGCTGAAAGAGCCATGGTTTGTGC
The DNA here is from genome assembly GCA_003942145.1 of Platysternon megacephalum. Lineage (NCBI taxonomy): Eukaryota > Metazoa > Chordata > Testudines > Platysternidae > Platysternon > Platysternon megacephalum. The sequence goes on along the minus strand of QXTE01000018.1, from coordinate 6,001,714 downwards.
ACAGTTCTGGAAAAGATGAGGAAGAAGATGAAGATGAGGAAGAAGACAAAGACGAAGCGTAGTCTAGCAGACACTTCCTACACTAAGTAGAACTAGAATTAGAACTAGCAAAAAAGGGCACTCAAAAGACTATAAGCCAAAATCAAAGTCCCAGTGAAGCCAATGAGAATTTTGCCATTCATTTCAACAGGACCAGGATTTGGCCCCATGTGCACATGGCTACATGACAAACTAGAGTAGTCCAGTTCATTAATTGAGTCTTCATTTCTTTGTGTATGTTTCATTACTACAGTACTGTTCTTTGTAAAAAATAAATAAATGCTTCTTGTCTGATATTAAATTACATTCCTTTTCAAGCTGTGAACTTTAGTAAACTTAGTCCTGGTCTAGTTCCAGGAGACTAAATGAAAAATTCAACATGAACAGCATGCATCAAAACAATTAGCAACACATTTTAAATGTTCTGACCAACAGCGCATATAAACACCTATTAGCTATTAAATTTGAAAAAGATTACTATTAAAAATGTAATAGGTAGCACAGTAAGCTTGCATGGCATTTCATAAACAGGTAGTAAGAGATATTTCATCTCTAGCTTTAGTTTTCAAACATATTTAATTCACCCCAAAAAGCCTACTGCAACATTTTCTCATATCTTAAGCTTTTACACTTCCTGTATTTATAATCACCCCACTTGTATTCTGAGAACTGAAAACTGACCGTATTTTATCCTAGGTGTAACAAATACAGATCATCAGTGAGGGATTGAACCTGGAACCTTCAGCACCAAAGCACAAGCCTTTACTATTTGAATTAAAGGAGTAACTCCATTACAGGATAGCAGTAGCAGGGCCTTATCCTCTATGTGGACTGAGGTTCAGTCCTTGGCCTCATAGTTTGGCTGGAAATTGCAACCATGTTTCTGCTGAAATGGGCATCTTAAGTGTATTAATACCCGTGGTTCCATGATGAATGTGATCTAGGAACAACCATGCTTTCAAAAAGGAATCAGGAAAGGGCGGATGAGCCTGAGTTCTTTTGAGCAAGTGGTCTGGGGGAGAGCTCTAAAAGCAGTGATTTAGGAGGTCAAGGGGAAAAACTCTGAGCAAGGGCAGGCTCACATCCAGCAGGTCACAGGATTAGTTACTCCCCAAGTTGGAGAGTGTCTTTGTTTGCTCTTTTCATGCTTATGCCAACAATGGGATTTCTTCTTAGTAACATCGAGGAGGAGACCTTGCTGAGGGTTTGACTGAGTCACTCCACCACCTAACAGTAAGTTTCTGTAATTTTCTTCATTAGCAGTTGTCTTTTTTTTGTATGAAGCAGTGCCTATGGAGAAATGACTGATGTCGCAGTACTACTTGTAGCAATGTTTTTTCCTTCACCTTCAATGATAGATTGTGCACTGTATCACGAAAAGCAACACTGAGACAGCCCGAGCAAAAAAACAAAAACAAAACAAAAACAGTGGAGAAATCATTCGGCCATGTAATCCTGTTCATTTTGTCAAAATCCATAACGTATTCAGTTGACAAACAATTCCGCCAAGTGGCTCTCCTACAAGTTGCTCGTGTCAACAAAATTAATGTGACATTTACAACTATTTTGAGGATAAAATGAAGTTGCTTAAAATTATTCCATAGACGCAGCATGAGACGGAATTATTCAGTTGGAGAAAATCTAATTAGGTGTAAATTATTTCAGGTTATATGAATTATAAAACCTTTCACAGATAAGCATCTACACTCAAACTTGGGACTTAATGTGTTACAGTGAATGAATATGCTGGGCACCTGGTTTTTCAGTTAGGTTTCAATCTGGGACAAAATTGACAGGGTAATTAATTTTTCCCCATCCCCCCACCTCCAAGTCCATGTACTCTACACACACAGCTCATTTATAATATATTTTTCTCTAAAGTTAAAAGCCCTTTTTCTTCACAGATGAAAAGAAAAAAAGAAGGATCAGTCATCAGATTCATGAAGTAGCCTTTCAGACTAGCTCTTAAGATAGATACATGTGACACCTCTGCATCACAGATAACAAGAGCTATGCCCTATGATAACACAATCAGCATTGAGTATGGCTGGTAAGCATGAGAAGTGGTGTTTTAACACATATACAGTAGTACAGGTCTTAACAGTGCAATCCTGCAAGCTGCTGAACTGATCCAGGGAAGTAGTTAAGCACATACTTAACTTTAAGTTCATGAATAGTTCCAATGATTTTTTTTAAGCATGTGCTTAAGGGTTTTGCAGGATTTGGGGGCAGAATGCTCAGCAGCTTACCTGATTAATACAGAATCTATTTATGGTTTTTGCAGAATGGTTTCCTAATTAGGTGTAAATGGTTCATCACTAAACCAAACTTTAGAAAAATAGCCAGTTTCCAGGTGTCTTGACACCTGAATACTGGTGGGAGTTTGGGAGACAGGTTAGATAACAGATGCTGACAGGAGTGGAATGGGGCATCATGCTTTTGCTAGGGAGGAAAAGGGAAGGAGATGCTTTTAGGGAGGGAAATGGAGGTCTTATGAGCTGAACATTAGCACATCTTCATTCTCTCATTGCTATTAACAGTAAGTTAATTGTCCACAGTGGTTTAAGGGTTAGGACCCTGTGTAAAATTTAGCAGAATCAATTCACATTATGTTCAACAAAATATACTAGACTTTGGTGTGAGCCCTAAGTTTATTCTTCTTTGCTTGTTCATTCCAAAGCCCAGTATACGCTGTTGAACCTCATGTGAGCTCAAACTGCAAAATTGGGTACAACTCTTGCTAACCTGAACAACAATTCTCAGGGGAGAGTATGTGTGCTGTGGGAATTGCAGATTAACTATCACATCCTGAATGTCCTTGGTCTGTAGAGCAAAACAAAGAGGATAATTTAAAATACAATACTACAGTTATCAATATGTCCTAGAGATGAGCCTGAGCCAGAATGCCAGATCCCACCTCTTTCCCTCTGACTCTGGGAAAGTCTAGATCTGGTTCCAGCCTATTGGGTTTGGGCCCATCTCACAGACTCTCACATTTTTAAGGACAGAAAGTATCAGTCTGATGACCCAGCCTGACCCCCCCCCATATAAAACAGGTCAAATACACATTGAATTAAATACACATTCTACTAAATACACACTGAAACTTAACTAAAAACAATGTTCAAAGCAGCCTGATTATTTCCCTCCCCTCCTTGATTTCTATGAAGAATGAGTTTCTCATGTGTTATTGATCTCACTCCATGGAGCCAGTTATCCTGTTATTTACCAAAAAAAAAAAAAAAAAAAAAGTAATGCTATTTTTGTTTTGTTTTCAATAGACGACATTAACATTGTGAACAAAAAATCTCACGCTGGAGGTTTCCTTAACCACCTAAGAATTAACCTAGCACAGATCCATGCACTTAAAGCTTTCCAAACGTCCTCAGAGCTCAGAGCCCAGCATTACCTGGGTAACTGCTGTGAAGTGAGAGGAGAGCACTCTGGGTACTGACACACCAAGCATTCTTCAGAGTCTCCTTAAAAAGTGCTACACAATACCCTTGTCATGGTGGGGGGTTTTCATTTTATTTTATTCACCAGATCCCTCTGCTTTGTCAGAGAAATCCAGTCAGTCAGTCTTGGTTCTCCAAGGCCTTGCACTGCATGCAACCTCGCAGAATGGACTTGTGGAAGGAGACAGGGAGAGAGATTTCTGTGTGTACAACTCAACAGAGCACTTCTCACTCTTGCTTTTCTCCCCTTTTTATTTTTAACAAACTTGGTTCTAGTCCTGATCTAGTCCGGAGATAAAGGGAAGGGAAGATAGAAACATGGTGTGGTGGGTTTCTCTCTTTAACAAGGATAAGTGGCAGTGAAAAAGATCTGAGGATAAACACAGATCTGCTATGGTTCAGTAACCTTTGTTCGGCTGTGATTGATAACTATTTTTAAATGGCTGCAGCTGTCAGGCTCAGCTCTGGACTGGTGTGTGTCTGAATCTCTTCTCCCCGTCCCGCCCCCCACTCCGACTAAGAATAATCTGTGACAATATGGGACATTTACAGGACTAAAAGGCCAGCCTTTTAGATATCTCAAGTCAATGAAGCTGGAGTGAAGCCTTCTATGGAACAAGTAAAGGTCTCCATCATAAAATCCACCACCTCTGACCTTAACCTGCAAAACAGCAATGCTGATGAAGACCAAAAATAAAAATAAATTAAAATTGAAACCCAGAATAGAGCAGGAAAGTGCATTTGTAACTGTAAAATTATTCCCTCACTTTTGTCAATGCTCACTCCCAATTCAGTTAAAGAGTTAAAGGCCGCCAAATAATAGGCACTGTAGAGTTTTCCTCTGGGTTGCAGCCAAGGCCACTAACCCTGCTATTAGAGGCCTGACAAGCTTTGTCAATGCAATCTGCTGAATGCCGTGAGTGACAAGCGATCAATATTCTCCACTCTCATGGGTCATCACAGGTGACAGAGGCCTAAGTAATAAAACAGCCCTGGCTGCCTCCTCTAACTTAAATGCTTCCCTAGCCACAATATTTCTTTTTTGTCTAAGCGCCTCTAGCTAAATTTCTCATAGATCGAACCATCTGATGGAGGATAGAGGTTCTGAAGAATTGCAATGTGTCTGAATTGATGCTAGCCAGTGAAAGCTCAGTAGACTGGAGAAATAGGTTCAAATAAATCGAAAATGACTAGCTACAGAGTTGTAATCTGCCAGCATCAGACCCTGTAGCAACAAGCCAATATGAAAAAAGCATGCTGACAATGGAACAACACCAAGCCACCTGCCGACTGAGAATCAGCTTCCCATTTTTATATTGTTTTGAAGATAGAATGTCACAAAGAGAGAGCCTCTTTGTAAACAGTTCTGAGCATTACCGGGAGCAACTATATAAAACTGCATTACAATGTTAATAGAAATGTAAAATGGGCTTTCTATATCATTATACATTTGAGGAAAATATTAATGGGCTTGAGGTTTTCAGGGATTCTTGGAGCAGGCTGTCATGAGTGTTGCCAGAAGGCCCCTCACGCCACACTTTGACCAGGAAGTAAGAAAGAGTTTAGACTGGGGGTTGCAAAAGCACCTATGGTGTTAGGAATCCAATTCCCACAGAACGTTAAAAAGAAACGGGCACGTAACTCATGTAAGTATTTTTGAAAATTCCACCCTGATTCTTACTGTTAATACCAAAAATAGGCCCAAGCCATCAAAGCATGGTCTGGGATCAGAATCTTTTTCTGGAGTTTTCATTTGTTTGGATCTAGGTTTTTGGACCATCTCTTTGACCAAAGGGCGTTGTAAACATTCAGCTTCACTATATTCTTGTGAGGCAGGCAAGTATTACAGACCATTTTTATATGAGTAAACTAAGGCACATCTCAAAGTCAGTGACAAAACTGAAAACAGAATCCAACTGATACCCAATACCTCACTCTAAACAATAACTACCAAATAGGGCAAGATAGCTGAGCTTCTTCTAGGGAAAGATTGTTAGCTACACATTTCTGTTTAAACATGTGGTAAACTGATGATGTATGTCCACTTTGGAGATAATTGATATGGTGTTTACTCACTGCTCTCAAGAACCTAAGTCAAGTTGGAAAGAGACTAGCGCACTGAAACACTTAGGATGTGTATTCTTGGCTGTCTTGACCCTCTCTCATTTAAAAATGAATGGTACTTGAACTACTATTTATTCTGCATTTTTACTCCTAGAATAATTACAAAATGATCCACAAACAAAAATCAGAATCCAACACAGCTATTATAGCAGGATGGTCCCCGGTGGTACTTGGAGAGCTGAGAAGCTGAATTAGCAGCTTTAATATTTATACAAAGGGCTTGAAAGTAAAGTGTGAAATGTGTTAAAGAAAAAATACACTACAGTTCATGTGACTGGGCTGGAACCCTTTAGAGGCTATCAAACAAAGCACAAGGTACCCAAGGCCTTTTAATGATATAAGTAGAGCGAGCACGTCTGAGGCAATATGTGACCAAACAGATTGCAATTGACATTATGTAAAGAAAAGAGCAATGAGATGATGTTTTATCAGGGAAGCTTGTCCTGTCTACTGAGCTGAAGTTAGTTACCATTAATGAAAAGGTTCATATGGTTACAGGATTTGGTTCACCCACAAACTTAACTAGTTAAACCAGATGGACAAACAATGGAGAATAGCATATGGGAAGGATGTATTTCAGACCACAATAACCTTTCCAGTAAATCATTATGCAGGGCTGGCCTTCTAAGTGATTAGATGAAGGCAACTGTCCTGTTTGGCCAATCCCAGTGATCTCATAGCCAGGCTATGGGCAGCATTAAGATGCAAAGCAACAGACTAAGCAAAGAACCAGCCTGGAGTAAAAAACACCACTTCAGTCCATGAATAACACAAATGATGGATGAGTGATTCAGGAAGATGACTGAACTACAGAGGATTAGGTTAAAAAACAACAACTGACAAGCATCAGTGCCTGGCCAAGACCTGGCCATGAATTGGATCAACTGAAGAGGATATTGACAGCAGAGTGGAAAATTGCGAACACTGGTATTTGGGTAAATATTAAAAAAAAAAAAGAGAGATAAAAATAGGGGTGACATCATGGCAGGGTCTACTATAGATCACCAAATCAAGAAGAGAAGGTGGATGAGGTATTTTTATAACAAGTCATGGAAATATCCAAAACACAAGGCTTGGAAGTAATGGGGGGACTTAAACTATCCAGGCATTTATTGAAAAAGTAATATGGTAAAACACAAAATTTCCAGAAAGCTCTTGGAATGTACTGGGGACAACATTTTTGTTTCACAAAGTGGAGGAAGTAACCAGGTAGACAGCCATTTAAGACTTGACTCTAACTAACACAGAGGAATTGGTTGCAAATCTCAAGGTCACAGTTCATGAAATGTTTCAGAGTAGCAGCCGTGTTAGTCTGTGTCCGCAAAAAGAACAGGAGTACTTGTGGCACCTTAGGGTACGTCCAGACTACCCGCCCGGATCGGCGGGTAGCAATCGATATATCGGGGATCGATATATCGCGTCTCGTCTGGACGCAATATATCGATCCCCGAACGCGCTCCCATCGACTCCGGAACTCCAGCAGGGCGAGCGGAGGTAGCGGAGTCGACGGGGGAGCCGCGGCCGTCGATCCCGCGCTGCGAGGACGCGAGGTAAGTGGAGGTAATTCGAAATAAGATACTTCGACTTCAGCTACGCTATTCCTGTAGCTGAAGTCGCGTATCTTATTTCGATAGCTCCCCCTAGTGTGGACCAGGCCTTAGAGACTAACAAATTTATTTGAGCATAAGTGGGCTGTAGCCCACGAAAGCTTATGCTCAAATAAATGTGTTAGTCTCTAAGGTGCCACAAGTACTCCTGTTCTTTTTGTTCATGAAATAAGAGATCTCATGATTCGAAGGAAAGGAATGAATGAGAGCAGCACAATAAAGGACAAAAAAGGCAGATTTAAACAAACTCAGGGAACTGGTAGGTAAGGTCCCATGGGAAGAAATTCGGAGGGGAAAAGGAGCTCAAGAGGGCTAGCAGTTTCTCAAGGAGACAATTTAAAAGGACAACTGCAAACAATCCCACTGTGAAGGAAAGATAGGAAGAAAAGGAAGAGGCCAATATGGCTCCTTCTGGAGCTCTTTAAATTACCTGAAAATCATAAAGAAATCCTATAAAAAGTGGAAACATGGATGAATTGCTAAGGAGGGGTACAAAAGAACAGCACAAGCATGTAGGTACAAAATCCGAAAGGCTAGGGCACAAAATGAGATGCACACTGCAAAAGACATAAAAGGCAAGAGGAGGAGGTTCTCTAAATATATTAGAAGCAAGAGAAAGATGGAGAAAAGCGTAGGCTCTCTACTTAGCAGGGAATGAGAGCTAATAACTAATTACATTAAGAAGGCTGAGGTGTTCAATAATTATTTTGCTTCAATCTTCACTAAAAGATTAATGGTGACCAGTTATTCAACACAATTAATATAACAACAAGGGAGAAGGAATGTAAGCTGAAATAGGGCAATAACTAGTTAAAGAATAAGTTAGATGTATTCAAGTCAGCAGGGCCGATGAAATTCATCATAGGTTACTCAAGGAAGGAGTGATTATCTTTGACAACTCATGAAAGACAAGTGATGTCCCAGAGGGCTGGAGAAGGGCAAACACAGTACCTATCGTTAAAAAACATGGGAACAAGAGGCCCAGGAAATTATAGACCAGTTTACCTCACTTCAATATTTGGAAAGATACTGGAACAAATTATTAAATAATCACAGTTTGTAAGCATCTACAGGATGGTAGGATTATAAGACTTGTCAAGAACAAATCATACCAAACAAACTTAATTTCCTTCTTTGACAGGGTTACTGGCCTTGTGGATGGGGAAGCAGTAGACATGATAAATCATAATTTTAAAGATTTTGACAGAGTCCCACATTATAGTCTCATCAGCAAACTAGGGAAATGAGGTCTAGATGAAATGACTAAGATAAGTGCAAAACTGAGCGAATGACTGTACTCAAAAAATAGTTCTGAATAGTTTACTGTCGAACTGGGGAGGAAGTATCCTGAGTTAAATACTAGTTAATATTTTAATTCATGACTTGAGGAATGGAGTGGAGAGTACCTTTATAAAATCTGCAGATGACTCCAAGCAGGGAGGGTTTGCAATCACTTTGGAGGACAGGATTAGCATTCAAAATGACCTTGACAAATCAGACATTGGATCTGAATTCAACAAGATGAAATTCAATAAAGGAAAGTGCAAAGTAGTTCACTCAGAAATGAAAAATCAAATGCACAAACTAGAAAATGGTGAATAACTGGCTAGGTGGTAATACTGTTGAAAAGGATCTCGGGGTTATAGTGGATCACCAACTGAATGTGACTTAATGTGATACAGTTGTGAAAAAGGCTAATATTCTGGGGTGCATTAGCAGGGGTGTCGTATGTGAGACCCAGGAAGCAACTATCCCACTCTACATAGCACTTATGAGGCCTCAGCTGGAGTATTGTGTCCATTTTTGGACACTGCATTTTAGGAAAGCTGTGGAAAAAATGGAGAGAGTCCAGAGAAGAGCACAACAAAAATGATAAAAAGATTTTAAAACAAAGAAGGGGGGCTGGACTTGATGACTTCTCAAGGTCCTTTCTAGCACTACATTTCTATGATTGTAGGATTTTACTGTATGCCTTAATCCTACTGTATTGTTAATACCCAAATACCTCCCTTTAATTGTACAGAATGTACAGTATTTGTGTTGTCCTAACGTGTTATATTTACTCTCTGTTGGGTAGCTTGTTGGCAACAGATTACGGCAACGTGTCAAGAAAGCGGTGTTATACATACAGAAGGCGAGATGCGAAGCATATGGAAATGTAGATTTAAAAAACCTCCTCCCTTTTCACAAAATCCCTTGTCCCATTCTCCAACCCTATTGAGCAAATTTAGTGACATCATGAACATGTACAACAATCTAGTGTAATGCCCCAAGAGAACAATATGACTTCATAAGCCCCTGGTTGGTTGACTGATTGCCTTTGATCATGACCTATTTCCAGAGATTACTAATGATCTGAAATTTACATCAACATTCCTATTCTCTAACACAGCCAGACATCAAAACTTTTCTTCTCTCTCTGGCCTCTGAGGAAGGCTCTCTCACTGTACCAAGACATGACTTCAGCTTCATTTAAAAATAGAAAATGAAAGCAGTGTTGGCTACAGTGATACCATCACACAACTCTTAACCTAATTTATTACTGATGAAGTCATTAGTACACTCTGAAGATACATTCTACACTTCTTTTTAAAGGAAAAGTTACTAGGAGGGTTTTCTAACTTGCTTTAGAAAGTTGGGTCCTAAGAGACTTAAGTGTCATCTTTCCTTAGATTTACCTAAGAGTGAGGGAGGTATTTTAAAACCTAGCATGACCCTAATATCATCCCAGTGCAGGAGGGCAGGGGCCTCACTGGTATCTGGTAGTGAGTTTCAGCAGGCCTGACCAGTACAGTGTACCCCAATTCACTCATGTCATATGCTGTATCTAAAAGGTGTCATGTAAGATATCAATAGAATACTAATATCATACTGATCATGAATTTTATTGTGTGTTGTATATACAGAGGACAAATTCAAAATGACAAACCTATTGGGAGTTATACTCTTAAAGTTACCCTGCACTAGACAAAGGAATGTGGTTCTGCAGTCTTGGAGGTATTTCCGAGGTACATTAAGAGACAATGGGAATGCCATTTACATAAAAGTTACACAGAACCATCAAGCCAACAAGGGAAGAAGATAACCACTCAGCATCAAGGCAAGGGGAAGAGATCAATTTCTATTATAGCAAACACCATCAGGGGGGAAAAAAGCATGAAATTTCCTTCACCAGGAGACTTTACAAAGCCTTCCTCATAGCTTGCATGAACTTGATTTTGAAGAAAGTGAGGAGCAAAGAAAACAAGACACAGCAAAACCTTAAAAATAGAGAGTAAAAAAACGGCATATGCACAAAAAAGGAAAAAAACCAAATGAGAACCAAGCCATGAGGGTGCGGCGGGGAGGAGGAAGGGCGGAGAGAGTGGACTGAAAAATGGAATGTGTGGCAATGTCATCAGAGTATGGATGAAGCAGAAATTGGCTAGGAGAAAATGTGCTGATTTAAAGACAAAAATTGCGTACAAGAGAAATCTCCATTTTCTCAGATGCAATCAATGTATCACCTATTTAAATCCATTATTATTATGCCATTGAGCTGCAAGTCTAGAATTTTTCAAAAATAGTTCCATGAAGAACGTGTATTGACCATTTGGATATGATGTTCAGCTGCATGTGTTAATTATTATGTTAAAAGGCCTAAAATATTTAGGACAAACATACATGACACCTGACTCCTTTATTGAGCATTTTTGACAGATATGTTGTCTTATCATTGTGGTACCAACTAGCACTGCTACAGTTAATGATCTGTCAGTGTTTCCATTACAGCCCCTGCTTCAAAGGGTTTTATTCTTCAGATGTAAAAATGCAATTCAAGCAGAGATTTAACTTGCAAGATCTTAGCCCAGAAGCAACATTTTTCTTGCTTTTGTGGATTTATAGCAAATCCTTAATACTATTTAATCTATCAGTTTGCAGTTTAATTTCCTTCTTTTAATGATACCCTTTCATGGGAGATGAGGGGGACCAAAACAAGGGAGACAAAATAAAACTCTCAAATGCAGGTGCTTGCACACAATAATGCAGTCAGAAGGGAGTTCAGTCTCAAGGCCAATGCTCCTTTGGTAGCACACCGAGATGTGACTATTATTGGAGGAGTCTCCAGACTGCAGAGCAGCTTATATACCACTTGTTGTGTACACAGAAGGTATTATAGCACAAGAGCAGTTAAATGTGAAGTGTTCGCCTTCACTCTATGTTTCTTTCATATCTATATTTACATAAGATGCCGTTATTTGAGCATATATATTTTTGCCATCTAACTCACCTGAAGCGCTGTTCAGTCTTACAGGTGTAACACAAGGACATCCCATATGGAGGCATGGTACAAAATGTGTATCCAGGGCAAACCACCCATGATCTCTGTGAGAATAAATTCTGCTGCAAATGACTGGACAAAGTCCTAGAAACTGCGTGCAGCCCTCTTTGTCCTTAAGGTCAGAAGCAGTCACTGTATTGAGCTTGCCCAAAAGATTAGCGCTGCCATTATTATTTGTGTTATATGAGCTATTTTAGGAGTTAACTGACCCCCGACGCAAAAGCCAGGTGAGAAGGGCTTTTGTATCTAATAGGATGAGCAATACAGAAAAAAGAAAAGAAAAAAGCAAGGTTCTTTGGGCAACTGGGAGGCAGTATACAGATGCTGACTCAGTTTTAGCTGACAGCATCAAAGCATCTCTAATCTCCCCAGTTAGCACTAAATCAGTGTAGTATAATTGAACCCGTGACAGAATATGGAGAAATGGGACCAGCTAAAAGGATAACTGAGGATAACGGCCTTGTGAAGCATAAATATTAAAGATGTTCAGAATCTTTTATTTTTCAGGTTAAGGATGCTTAGCTGGAACTGTACCTGCAAAGTCATTTGATATTACAGCCTCTGTCCACTGTCAGGGAGACAATGGCAAAGCTTTGGTATCCACATGATGAATTCTAAAATTACGATAATATTTACCACCTTCTCTTCTGTAGGTAGCTGCGACAAGTGGGAGAGAGGTGTTGACTTTACCCAAATCAGACTGGGCATTATTAACCACTGAAATAAAATTGTGGGGCCTTTTTCTTGAGGATGCCAGACATTTGAGAAGGAAGATGTATTAGTTTTGTAGTAAGAGATCATCCAAAATTAAAACCTCACTCACCTTTGTTCATACCAAATAAGTTTCAAAAAGATTTGCCGAGCAAGTTAAGACAAACCTACTGTTGCACAAGCTTTAACACATAAATAAAGCTCAACAAATGCTGGCCCCATCCAGAACATTTGTTAAAACACGTATATACAATATAGGTAACAAAGAAAATTTAGAGAGTCGTGATAGGAGGATACCTGGAAATTATTATGAGATTACAGACCAGTTCTTTGGAATGATCAAGAAAGAGGCTGCCCCCAAGAGAAACCATCTTAGTTTTTATACTGAACCTAGCACTTGCTGGGACACAATTTGTGAAGTGTATCTAATCAGTGTGGTTTAGATACGTATACAGTGCATAAATGGTCAATAATGCTCATTGTTTATCTACCTAGGTACTTATACGGTCCCATCATGACGTTATCTGAGGACCTCACATACATTGGATGAATTTATCCTCACAAACTTCTGGGAGGAAAGGAAGTACTATTATACTCATTTTACAGACAGGGAAATGAAATACCACCACCCGCCCAAGTAAGGGCAACAGCAAATGGGGTACGTCATGGTGAGACTAGGTCTCTAGATAGTTTCAATTCAGCCCTGGTCTCCATTATATTTTCCAATCCTCCATAGTACTCGAGAATATCTGCAGCACTGCACAGTTACCAAGAGTTTCCATTTGGGAGCCCTACTCTACTCTCACCCATGCATAGACAATTTCTAGCCAAGTCAATGGAAATTCACCAAGGCCTACACCCAAGGTCATTAATTCTGCCAAGAAACTCCTGGCTTAGGCATTGCTGGTCTTGTGCTCTTGGAGTATTACATTGTAAACTAGCAACATCCAGAAACAGTTTGAATACAAACCACGTAGCACACTGCATGTTTGTTATGGCACGTAGCTCAGTATCATACCAAGATACATACACCCTTGTTATTAGTGAAATGAATTTGTATCCCTAATTATTTCTGACCATTTAGCAGGAGAGAGACTGGCTGTGTTAGGAAGAGATCTAAAAGGTGCCATAATCAACGCACACACACACACACCACTCTCACCAAAAGGACAGAATTCAAACCGCTCAACTAAGTGTCAGAAGCCCTGTGCTGAGAACTACTAACGAAACCTGAGTTCTGTCTGGGCAATGTTATTGATGCATGTTTTTCCAACTCTAAAGCTGAAGTCCTGGTTCAGTACTTAAGCACATGGGAAAACTTCCAGGAAGCCTGAAACGCACAGTCTAGTTCTGGCACAAACAAGGTAACTATGCTGAACTTAGGTTAAATGCGGTCATCATTCCAAGTTCTCTTTAAGCAGTGAAAACCCATTTACCTTAGGTAATTTTTAAGCCTATATTTCCGTGAAGCAAATCCAGTCTATAATTCCAGGATGAGTCCAGAAACTAAGAAGCTTTTTACTTTTAGCAAAGTTAGAGATTCCATTTCAAAGTTTGGGGCGGGAGGGAGACTGCTTATTGTAAATGGATAAACAAAACACATATAAAGCAAAATGAATAAAATACAAAAACATCTACTTTTTGAGCTCTTGTTTTTTTAAAATTGTAGATGATGGAAGAGAAAGATGAGGAGTTAGTGGAAAAAAATTACAGTAAAAAAAACAAATAAACTCTTCCCCGACTTCACCACTGAAATCACAATCACAAGAGGAGAGATTTTGCGTCCAGAACATATGGCTGCCAGATGATTTGCAAAAAAGGAGTCCTGGCTCACTGAGTGCAGACCTTTGGAAAATCATATAAAATGAGTCCAGGACACAGGACACTGCCTCATACAATATACACCTCAGGCCATCATATAGAATGAGAGAGGGTTTCAGAAATAGATGCCTACAAAAAATTTGCTAACAGGTAGGCTGCTGGTGCACTGAGACCGCTGCCTAGCTATCACGCTGAGCAATAAAGTTTCATTCTTTCCTTGTCCTCTCCCGTACGTCTGTATCCATGTGTTATCTCTTGCCTTATATTTGAATTGTAAGCTCTTCAGGGCAGGGAATGTCTTTTGTGCTGTGTTTGTACAGCACCTAACACAATCAGGTCCTGGACCATGATTAGGGCTCTAATGTGCTATGATAATACAAATAGTAAATAATGCATCCCTTTGAAATTAGAATGGTAGGAGATTTTTATTAATAGAAAAAAGTTCTTCAGCATAAAAAAAAGATTTTAACCCCCCCACAACTCTAACTATTTCCCCCCCTTTTTAAATATCTGTATCACTCAACTATATCTCCAACCTAAAGTCTCTCTCTGGGTCACATTTATAATTCCTACCCCAAAACCATTGAGACGCTAGAGCTGTTAAAAAAAAAAATCTAACAAATTATATAATGCTAAAAGTGGTTTTCTTTTCCCCTTCACTCTCAAAAACAGCTGGACCATTGAGTACAAACTTATTTAAACCAATAAATGAATAAAGTCAGCCATGGAGCCAAGATCAGACCTGTAAGATTTATCCCAACAAGTGAAGGTTTCATAAAATTATAAGCAACTAACAAGGAGCCTGTAGAATGGACACACTTAGGCACCAAACACTTCAACTACAATTTTATATACAACAAACTGCAAGCTGTTTCCTACCAGAAAACATGTTTTGTTTGTATTTGTTTAACTGGTGCTTTAGATGGTGGCAAAAAGCAAACCATTAGACTCCTCTTAGGGACCAATTCTGTAAACCATTATGTATGTGCATAATTTATTTACACAAGTAGTTTAATGGAACTATGAGTCAGGTTTATACATACTGTAGACTGCAAGTGCTTTGTGGAAGGGCCATGTCCTATTCTAGATTTGTATCATACCTAGTACAATGGGGCCCCAAACCTGGTTGGGGGTCTTTATAATCATTAAGGAAGGGACTTGTGCTCACAACTCACTTAGACACTTTTGGAAATCCCACCCTACATCATCATCATCGAGTAAAACCATCAATGTGAGCAAAAAGGTAATCGAATTTTTAAGTTATAAAGTAGAGGAAAATGAACATTCGTCAATGAATCATCCTTTGATGCAGTTCATATAATTTCTGTGGTGGAACTAGTGTAATGGAAAACAAACTGGCTTTGGATTCAAACTTTTACTTAGGAAAGATTACTGGCACAAAACTCCTAGGAAGGGACAGATCCTCAGAGACAAGAGCCAACTACTGTTACTGCTCACTTCTCAAAGGATGACCTCAACCATACAACACCGTTTATATTAATTTTCCTCTGCTTGGTCTCTTTGTAAACTGCAATGGGTCTTGTGCAGTGGAATAAAACAGAGTTTACAAACAACCCAGGCATTTTGGGAAAGGCCTTTGGAGTCATGCTGTGGTTTTCAGGCTAGTACTAGTCTGTTCACCTTTAAGTACACACAAGCGAAATTATCCTTCACATTAAGGTGCTGAGTTTCCACAAACTCAGGTCAGGACCTTTATTGTTGGTAACACAAAGATATTCAAGGATTTTCAAAGCTTCTCCCAGCTGTCTTAAACTTGGCCCAAAGCAACACTTGTTAGTACTAAGTTTTAATCAGAGTCTATATAATACACAGCTTCGCTGCATTACTGACTGTTCACTGCATGCCTAGAAAAATCAAAGGTAAAAATGCATGCTACAAGGAATGGCTTACATTAGTACCATTAATTCCTACGTTCAGCATAATCCTTCATGTGGGAGTTATTCCAAAACATAGGAGTTAATGACACTAATATAAACCATTCCAATGCAGCATGTGTTTCTTTAGCTTTTATTCCCATGACTAAATTTCTTTTAATGCACTTTTATTTACCATGATGGAAATAGTTTTTCCTACTTTTCTCGATCAGAAGTCTGGGTCTGTTATATTAACCCCTTTTTGGCGAAAGCTATACAGGTGCAGATGTATTTCCCATTATGTCGTCAAAGCTAAAACCTCATGCAAACATTCCAAAATGGAACTGCAGACCTTTTAAGTGCAAAAGACCTTGGGTGCACTCTGTAAAGGAACAATGTTAATCACATAAGCTGGTTAAACAATCTAGTAGTGGCAACGCACTGCCAGGCTGGGAAATCTGTGTCTGAGGCTGACTGGTCACTTGCTCCAGAGAGCTAGAGAGAAAAAAGAGCACTATGGAGGTAACATAGTCCTTGAGGCCAAAAGCGTGCCTGGTGACACTTCTGACCAATTCAGGAGGGATTCTGATCTGCTCAGAGATGAGAGATGGAGGAAGGTGGATGAGACAATGCATAAAAATACTACAACTTCCACAAAAGGGCATGGAAGGATTCCTTCAATACATACGTACATACACACAAGCTTCCATTAGAAAAGAAACCTAAACAGAAGCTGGTGGATGGGGCAACTAAAATAGCAAAATATTTGTACTTTTTCCCTCTGAAACAAAGTGACTGAAACCAGGCCTTTTAAACAGGCCCCAACTTTATTCTATTTGCCTCTCCATGCTGGGGTGAAATTCCCATGTGATTCGCAACGCTGAGAATTAAGCACCTGCATCCAGAGGAGAAAAGATTAACGTTCTATCTTCAAGCCTTCACTTTCCCCACTACCCAAGAAGCAGGCTTCTATCCTGACCTGTACAGATGAGAAAGCAATTTGATCCTCATGCCCATTGAATCCCTGACTTCAGAAACAAGGCTCCCAACCAACAGGGCACTGGGCCTTGGGGCACAGATGCATGTCCCAGAGTACTTGTTACAGACCCTTGGGCCCTTTAAAAGTGAGACCTGTAGTTGTAAGGCATATGCCTAGGAGCACCCTTGAGACCCATAGGAACCAGACAGAAAGTTTCCTGCCTCTTAGACAGGGATAGCAGCAGCACTGATGAGAACGGGGGAGAGGGGAGACAATTGTACTTAATTTACACAGACATTCTAGATGATGTACCAGGGCCTCGAATTTATCTCCACGGGCCTGAATAGCAGATAGGAGAGACCTAAGGTCAGGAAAGCCTAGAGTGGATCTCTACACACTACAGGTCTGTCCAGGGCCGGCGCAACCCATTAGGCGACCTAGGCGGTCGCCTAGGGCGCGGCTATTTTGGGGGCGCCGGCGCCGCAGCCACCGGTTCAAATTTGGGGGCGGGACCTTCCGCCGCTGCTGTTGGGGGCGGCATTTCGGGGGTGGGACCTTCCGCCGCCTAGGGCACCGGAAGAGCTGGCGCCGCTACTGGGTCTGTCTCATCTTACGCTGGGGTTCCGTTCCGCAGTCAGCGCGTAAAGCAAAAACCACGTATAGTCAAAATCCCATTGAGTGTAATGGCGGGTGGAATCGCCCGCACTACAGGAACAGTACATAAATTGCTATTTTTCTCTTTTTTTGTGTGTTTTGGCCGACCGCGTAAAGCTGAATTCGTGCATGTTAAATGCGCGTAAGATGAGACAGTCCTGTATCCAGGAAGGGATACCAAAGGGATAGAGCATGTTGTCCTGTCTCCAGCCGAAGCTGGAAGGGCCTGGGGTGGTTATAACCAGCAGTCTGAGTTGATTTGTTCTGGCTTTGAGTTTGTGTTTTGGAGATAAGGCAAGCCCCGAAGAAAGGGAAATGCAGAGAAACATAACTAGGATTTGGTTTTTCCATCCCCAGCTGGTAAGTCTGCACACTGACCTACCATTAGTAACTCAACTTACAGTGCCTATGCATTTCATTTTGTGTGGGTGACCAAACCACCAGATAGTCTTCAGTCACTACTGAACTGGGCAGGATTTGACCCAGCAAAAAAAATTGGTGCAAATCTCTTTAGACCTGATCAACATTTTCCCCCTTTGATCAAAAATAGATTTTTTCTAACAAAAATTGTGATATTTTTCTCAAAATTTCCCCCTCCCCACTATAATCCCCCCCCCTCTAATTAGCTTTTGTTTTTGTTGGGTTTTCCTCCCCCTTACTCCCTCAATTTCCCCCCCCTCCCCTTCATTTTCAATGGCAAAAGGGCAAAGGAGGAAAAGGGGGGGGGTCAGAAAGGGGGAAAGTAAACAATATTATTTGAAACTGAAAAAAAATTAGATAAAAAAATCCAAAATCTTCTATACAAAAATATTTTTAAACATTCCCAATTCAGCACCCCATTATCAGACTATCCAACGAACCATTACTAATCCCATTATAAAAATCTGTTTTAAAACTCTTTTACCTAATTTTAAAATACTGACATTTGAACCACGGGATCCATATTGGAAATAGCTTTATCAAGTGACACCACATTTATTTAACCCACAAATGCATAGGGAAAATATATCTATAAAGCTATAGACCATAAATAAAACAAAGCTCTTCTCAAGTGATTTTGGATAAACGATCACCATAAACATGGGATTGTTGCCAGCATAAAATGCTAGTGCTTAAATCAGAGTATGGCTGGATTTTTCACACTAAAAGTTAAGGAGATTTGTGCACCTAACTCCCTTAGACAGTTTTGAAACTCCTGCTCTAATTTCTTAATTGCCTAGACAGCTATTGATACCTAGTACTAAGGCTTCAGATAGTACAGAAGAGTTTTGAGGCTCTCATTACTTTGGGGAGATATACTTCCAAATGTTTCCATTAAGCAAACTTCTGCATCACATTAATTTCATAGATCATCAGGGTTGGAAGGGACCTCAGGAGGTCATCTAGTCCAACCGCCTGCTCAAAGCAGGACTAATCCCCAGACAGTTTTTTACCCCAGTTCCCTAAATGGCTCTGTCAAGGATTGAACTCACAACCCTGGGTTTAGCAGGCCAATGCTCAAACCACTGAGCTATCCTTCCCCTCTACCTTCTTATGGTACAGAGCATTAACCCTTTTTTTGTTTAGTTTGTATGGGGAGGAATGTTGGGAGGCGATGGGGGCAGGGAGGGTAAGAGCAGCAGATGAGATTAACAGAGAAAAGTTTTCAATTTAAAATAGAAAATGCTTTGAATCATAACTGGTTACAGAAAGGTTCATTGACAACTGCCTTAGGCAAAGAGTCTGTTCTTTGGAGTGGATGCCCCCTTAGGGAAGGAAAAACTCAGAGGGAGGGCAAGAATCCAAGCCTCTCACCAACACAGAAGCAAGAAAATTGATTGGTGTTAGACAGATTTCATTTTTGGGGAAGATATAGTCATGTCACAGTGAGGGTCAATGTAGAGACTTAAAAAAAAAAGAAAAGAAAAGAAAGAGAGAAAGAATGGGATAAAGGGGCAAAATGGATGTAATAGGAGTAAGTCACAGAAGTTGATGCACAGAGGCCAAACATAAAACTTGCAGTTTTATTTCAGATGCTTTTCTTACGCTTTGTAATTAATACTAGAGCTAGCTGTAAGAGATGGATTTTGTTTAGAATGTCACATTATGAACACTGACTTTTGGTTAGCCAAGTTAATTTAAATTTTATTTCAATAGAGCCACACTAATTTATGCCCACCGAAGGCCTGGACTCCGGAGCTTCAAGGACTATTCCTTATTTCAAGCCAAGATTGGTACAGGTGAAATGATGTACTTCCACATCTACTGTGCCTCGCATGCTAGCTCCATGTAAGTGAACAAAGCAATCATGAGAAATAGTCATGACTTATTCCATAAGTTATTTGCCCAGGGAGCAAGAGTCTTTAGACATTATTGACAAAAAGACAAAAGCATCCGATTGCAAGCTTTAGTAAGCCAAGAATTCCTCTTTCAATGTCTTCAGCAGTTTAATTGGAAGAGGCTGCTGCAATGTTTGATTATAAGTTAGAACACAAATATACACTTTCCCACAGTATGAGTCAATGTTCACAGATTCCAATTTTAGCTGAAAATTGTTTTCCCAGAGCCTGGGACATCTCAGATCCTTGGAGCAATTAAAATGTTCTTGATTTCCTTCACCTGTTCAGCTGTATCTTCCAAAAAAACCATGTACAGTTTACTCAGTGAGTTACATTTCTTAAACACAGACGAAGAGTTGTACTAACAAATCCTTCTAAGGAAATCTATGGGTTTTGAACACTGAACTGCACAAAGTTCTGATAAGGAACCAGGGTGTAGGCCTCCAAGGCTCTATGTTTTCATGTTTTGTCCTGCGTGTGTCTTTTTTCATCCCATCTCTGTGTGACTACTACACTTTGGAGGAGATAAGGGACAGCAAAGGGTTACAGATCCGTTGGTACTGGTATTGGTTGGTTAATGGTGCAAATTAAGTATTACACATACTCTTTATAATAGAACTCTGAGGTTGGTTACATCACTATACCCGAGTCTTTTGTGGGGGCACTGTATGACCTACTTCACACCATAATGCATCTCTATCAATCTGTTTTTGTTCCCCCACCCCCTTCCCCACACCATGGCTTGTGGATTGACTGATTCTATTTATCACACTTGTAGTTCGCAGGGCAATGGTTTAAATTTCACTCGATACACTCCATCTGGGAGTGCTTTTAAAACACGCCCACCAGCACATTTTCCTCCCCTCTCCAGGCACCCCTGCAGCGTTCAGCCATCTGTACTCAGGAAACAAATCCTAAAAAATTATTCTAAATTAAAAACTCATTTTAAAAGAAAAGTAGTATTAAAAACTGTTTTATAAACATAGTAAACCACAGTCAGCCTTGGTTGCAATAAATATCCAACTGTTGCCTACAGCTATTAGAATCCACAAGCATATTTTTAAATTTGCCAGCAAACTGTACATTTATTCTGACCATGATTTGTCTTCTGCGGTTTAATGCTCTCTCATGTTTCTTTCATATGTTTACAGGGGGGAGAAAGCAGGCTGTCCATAAATATGTTACAGATTCCTGTAAGCAATGATGGTTCTCTGAAAGACTGCCACTTCTTCACAACAAGGTCTTCCTGGGCCCCAAGACAACATCATCAAATACACGTGTCCTCTCCCTTCCCTTGTTTCATTTGTGATTGATTAAAGCTGGGCAAATAAGTCAGGGGGGGAAAGGCAATTTATGGGGTGAGACACAGATTCTGGGTAAGCAGCAAACTGGCCTCGCCAGCCTTGCAAGCCTTGATGAGAATTGGTTAACTCTGATGCATTCACTCAACAGGCCTCAAAGGTGCATTTGCACTAGGGTGACCAGATGTCCCGATTTTATATGGACAGTCCTGATATTTGGGGCTGTGTCTTATATAGGTGCCTATTACTCCCTCACCCCGTCCCGATTTTTCACATGTGCTGTCTGGTCACCCTAATTTGCACGCAAAAAGCAGTGGCAATGTGATTAACATTAAATAATCTGGAGAAAATGTGCTTGAGAAGTGAATAACCACTATGAAGCACAAAAAATGGGCATGTTGATAGCACTGATCAGTTGACCCATCATAATTGCAAGGAAATTCAGAGCTAGAGGGAATGAATGGGTGTGTGTAAAAAAAAAAAAAAAAAAAATCAGAGTGTTTAATATCCCAAATGTCTGAAAGTAGGGCACTTATGCCCTTGGCAGTTCAGTAGACTGGCCAGGGGAAATCACTTTTGCTTCTAGGTTGGCGGGTTGACTCCAGCCCCAGACAGCAGACACCACAAGTTGTTATCTAATGGCTGCTGGGTGGTCTGGGCAAAAAGAGTTGATCTCAGCTCAGTTACTTGCAGGCAAGTGTCAGCATCACAGACTAGATAGCAATTTACCACTATGTTGGTCATCTCAGCAGACAGGCAAGGAACTGACCAGACATGAAGAATGAACTACTCATCATGGTCATAGCTGAAGCAGAGAAATTCAGAATCGTGAATTTGTTTGCACCCCTATGTAACTACCTTTACTATAGCTCAATAGACATGGGTGAGGATAACTGAACATTGTTATGAAATGACTTCAGTGGCGAAATACAACTGATTTACACTAGCTAAGAATTTGGCCCATATTTTGGTGACTGGGTACGTGGTTGTGACTTTCCAGGGTGCAGTTCCAGACCAACGAGGGGCTGTGTCACTCTTGCCCTGCAACCCAGGGTGCCTCACAATGCTTTACTGCGGTAGCTCCCAACCTGGGCCTTTTACGAACAGCCAATCATCATACAGGTCACCCCGCAGGTGTCTGGGTATTGCTGCAGCCTGCCAGCACACTCGAGTCACACACTGGTTTCCACCAGCCTTGGTTACCACTTGCAGGGTGACCCCAATGCACTCCCAGTTCTGCACTGTCCATCCCTCTCCTGGAAAGTTCAGACATTTTAGATCTGTTGCCCCTGTAAGGGCACAATATACAACAATTTGCTACTTCAAATGGAGTTACCCAAACAGTTTACAGCACTGGATTAGTTTGATTAAAGAATAAAGCAAATTTATTTAATTACAAAGAGTACAAGTGAGTACAAGTACAAGGTATTAAAGTCACAAATGGTTACGAGAGAGAGAGATAAAACACTTTCTAGTGCTAAAACTTAAACTAAACTTGGTGAAATCCCTTACCACGTGTTCCCAGTAACATTGCTGACCAAATTCTCAGGCCAGGATCTGCTCCCAAAGTTCAAAGGCTGTTTCTTTTGTCTTCTTAGGTGAAAGAGAGATACCTTAAAGTTTTTGCCCTTCACTTTTTAGTCTAGTCCTCCTTCGAAATGAAACCCTCTTGAGGGTTAATCCTAGATAAAGTTTATTCCTGTGGCGAAGATGGAGACTAGGAATTTTGGGGCAAAAGAGGTTTCATGCTGTTTGCTAAAATGCAGATCTGTTTCTTCCTGCCCCCATTCCTTGCCAAAGAATGGCCACTTGACAGGTGATTGCCCATCAACTTGGATGACACCTGGGGCTAGAGGCTTCAGCTTGTTCATTGTCTTTGAGAAACAGTTTTATCCAGACATGTCTGGTAAACACTTTTCAGACCCAATTTCATCTTATGTTTATAACTGTACATATAATGTTACTATGCACGTCTCATATTATTATTATTGATCAGTGAGTTATTAGTTTTCAAATGATACCTCACAAGGCATATTTTATACAAAGATTATTACAATGGTGTGTAGGGTGTGAATACAGGGGTGCATTCAGTCACAATGGTCCTTCCTGTTTTAGGCTCCAGTCCTGAAAACACTTGTGAATGTACCTTAGTTGACAGCTGTGAGCCCTCCCACTGACTGCAATATGCATACAGGTAAGCATGTGCCTGTTTGTAGAATCAGGGCCTTACTTTGCTTCAACTTGTAGGATTCTCTATCCTACATCAGATCTTTGCATTTCATGCTTAAGTTATAGTTTGCACCTTCCGGATATCAGAATTTTTTTAACCTCTCATTATTCCAGTTATCTTATGAATGGGTGTTCTGACAGAGGGAACATGGGTACAATCAGTGATAGCTAACAGGAAGGATCGGTTTCATATAAGAACTACACTAGACTTCAGGTTTGTTTATTTAGTTAAATGGACAGTTTCTTCTCTTCGTATACATTAAAAAAGTCAATGAAAAAGTTAAACATTCTTCCCTCTTAAAGGCATTCATTATATCTCATGCAGTGTACGTAACAGATATAGGTTTGATTTAGAAACTTCAGTCAGTAAAATGCAATCAAGTGTTACCAAAAGAGAGAGGGGGGGAAAAAGGGGGGGGAGGGAGGAGAGATGTCATAAAAAAAGCTTGCACTAAAGAATTTATAAGGAAAAAAAGAACAAACATCCTCTCTGGGAATTACTCGATGCAACATAGCAAAGAATTATAGCACATAAACTGAGGTTACATAAACACTCTAATAAAATCCCAGGATTGATTTATGGAGGAGAGCTGTCTTGTTCTGTACTTCCATGGATAACAATTTCTCCTAAGAAGAAGAGCTTCCATGTAATTAGTTAAACCCAGCTCAATGTCCTTTGCAAGAGGGGGAAAAATAATAATGAAAGCCCAGGATAAAAATAAACAAATAACCCATAAGAATCAGCGCATCCAAAATTTAAGGAGTATCAACAGCTACGGAAACCAAACTGAGCACTGCAAAGCTCTGAACTGTACTGCAGCACTAAGGTCTGAAAATGAATACACACAGACACAACATGACTGTTTAGCTAAACACTTTTGTGCGATTCTGCAGGCCCCTGGAAGGTAAAATGTCCACAGGAAAAACAAATAGTGAGAAGAATTATAAACAACATACGAAACAATTTATACACCTGTCTCTTCTGCATGGATAGAATTTCATTTTTATTTTTTCTCTATTCCAGAGGCAATGTTTGCTTTTCAAAACGGTCCCTGATTTTACCCCCATCTTATTGCTGGATTGACTGAGGCATGAGGTCATAAGAGTGTGGTTCAATCTTAAGAACAAACCCAGTGACTTAAATCTTCCTCTCTAACTGCTAGCCTGCAGAGTCTTCCTAAAATCCACACTGGCTCTTTTTATGTTGCTCTGCTTTTTCCAGCAGCCACTTCACCCAAGTGCCTTATCAACACTCACTTATTACCATTTTCCTCATCTTACCCAGGCACCAATCACCACGATGGCTACAGAAGTGAACCCATCATGCAATCTGTCCTACAATTATGGTCAACAGCACCTCAGCAGACAGAGTGAGAGCGGAGGAAAAATAGTGATCATATGCATGTCCCTGCCTGTTGGCACGATAAGGTTTATTTCATTTTACACAACTGGGTTTTCTCAGCAGTGAAGAAGTATGTTTAGATATAAGCCTGCCTTATTCAGATACACAATGAAGGGACTAGCCAAGGATGCTGTATCATTTACTCTATTGTCTTTAGCTTTCATGCCTCTATGTCAAACACCTGCGGAAGTGGGGATAGCTGCCTTCATTTTATTGTTGTTTTTGCTCTAATTATACTAAATAACGGATCAAAACACCACCATGGAGATTAAAATATGCAAAAGCAGAACTATGTTTACAAAATTAAGGTGCCTTTAAGAACATACAAGGGGTTCCTTTCCCTGCTGTGTTTTATAAAGAATACACAAATTTATGGGATTAATTAGAATCCCATGTGGCCTTGCTGGGAGTTTCAGTGTTGCTGATATACATGGAGAAGCAAAACATCAGAAGCGTTTTTGCAAAGTCATTATCAGCCCGTCGCCCGGGCTTACTGAGACTTTTCACAATTTGTGTGCAATTGCTGGAGAGAGCCGCAGAGTCCAAACACACTGCCGGCTTCATTTCTGAGTCAATGGCCTTTTACAAGCTTTCATGAAGCTTCACGGAGAATACGGACGTATAATTGGCGAGAGTCGTTTAAAACAGAATCTCCCAGAGAAACTTCCAGAAGGAGAGAGAGTTTGAAACAGAACTAAAGAGTGCCATCTGCTGCAAGAAAAGGAAAAACCTCAAGCAGTGGAAGAGAAAAAGGCAAGACAGCACTGAGCTCGGTGCAATGATATTAAACCATCAAAGGAGCATAAATCGGACAGTATCTCATAGGAAAGCAGTTAGTGTTTTATGCACATTGTTTTCTAGCATTAGGGATAATTAGAACCTAACAGATGCAGTCCTGAAAATTACCATTGATTATAAATCCCATTAGCAGCAGGGCTGCATGGGTTTAGAAATGGTAACATCTCGCTCATCTGAGTGTACTATTAGCCCAAAGTGTTGTTACCTTGAACCTTAGTTCAGTTCGGTTCTCCTTGGGCCAAATCCTACTTGCTTGACTTATGCCAGAAGTCTCAGCTGACTTTGATGGAACTACTCATGGGAAGGAGGAGAGCTGAATTTGGGCACTTAAGTGAATTATGCCTGTCCAATTCTCTTTCGTTCCAAGGAATTATTTCATATCACAGAGTACGCTAGCCTAAGGGACAAAATTTAATCTCAGAGGGCTTCATCACCCCACAAACAACAAAAGCTTCATGCTGAATCTTACAGCTAATACTAATTAGCTGAGGATGGGGAGGTGGATGAAAGGATCTGTGGGCCCCAAAAAGGGCCATCCAACCCCAGAGATGACCTGAGAACTAATGGGAAAATTACAGGGTACTCTTCTGATTTCCTTCCTCTGGCAGGATGGCTCCCTCTGGAGCAGTGCTGTCATTCCACAACGACCTGGGATCAGCATTAACTAACAGGGGAATTTCCCCACTGGGTTGCTGAGGAAATGATGGAATACTAGATAGAGCAGCTCTCTCTCTCTGCCCCTTTCTCTCCCTCATTTCTGTCCAGTCATTTGTCCCCAAAACACCCCAAGGTGTTCGCATGCAGTCTCAACAAAGGGATTAGGGGACAACACCTTATTGACTCTCCGGCCCTCCTGTAACAATGCAGGGACCATTAGAGGATGCTGCTATTTCCTTCTCTCATCCACTCCATCGTGTATCTTATACTTGGACACAGGATCCTAACTCCCTATTCCTTTCGAGGCCCTGTCCCGGGTTCTCTCTGCAAAACACTGCTTTAGTGTGACTGATACAGTATGCGGGAGAATGTCCTCTTCTGCAGCCTGCAGATGGTGCTACTGACCAGCTTTTCTGTTGCTTGGAAATTGTTTCAGTTCCCTTGGCAGATAAAGCAAGCCTATATAATCCAGATACCCTGTGCCCTGTACAATGCAGAAGAAATCTCTCACTTCTGTCTCTAACTTATTCAAGCCTTCCATACACCTACTCTCTGTAATGTTACTAGGCCCTATTTGGGATATTACTGTACTAATATAGTATATTAAAAGCAGAGTAGTTCCATAAAGAACACTCTGCAAAGATACACGGGACAGTTGCCTTGGTGGAGCTGTAACTCAAGCAATAATGCTGTTTGCAGTCATTTCTCATATCTAGGGTGAAATTCACCTCTGCACAAAGCCTATGAACCACTGACATCCTCAAAATAGAGCTTGAGTGGGACTTGACTTACACGATGCAGTAGCCATGTGCACGGCCTTGAATTTCACCCCAATGAAGTTGCATCACTGTACTTCCCTCTGAACTGTTACTCATTTAAGGAAATATACCATTATGAATGAAAATGTCAAACACTAAAATATACAGTATGGATTTATCCTTATCAATAGAATTTTCTACGTGTCATCTCCAGCCGTGTGCCACAAAATAATGGCATAATTCCCACCAATGTATTTAGTGCAATCTTCACTGACAACATTTTTATTGGTCTGGATTGTAACCAGAGATGAGTTCTGTGCTTAAGCAGGCATCTGAATAGTTTTACTATCTTATTTTTTATATATATTTTTTCTCACACGCGCGCGCACACACACACACGTACATAGCATGTGATCAGACACACAGTTGTTCAGAAGCACAAATCATCATTACACAATAATAGAAGATTTAATACCCCAAACCTCCACTGCTTGGACGTTAGTTATACAGTAGAAATATCATCCCCCCCCCCATTTCATACATCCCAAAGTTCAACTAAAAGTCCACGGCCAAAATTTTCAAGGCAGGCTGCCTAAACTTAGGCTCCATAATACACATTTAAAGCACCTAAGTAAAGTAGCCTGATTCACAGAAGGGCAGAACACCCAAACATTCTGCTAAAATGGGGGTGGCAGGTGCTCAGGCCACTTTTAGGGCTTTATTCCACAAAGTGCTGGGTGCTCTGGTTTTGGTTCAGCAAAACACTTCAGGACATGCTTAATTTTAAATATGTTTTAAGTTAAGCACATGCTTATGTGCTTTGCTGGATCAGGGTGGAGCGCCCAGCACTTGGCAGGATCAAGCTCTAATTTTAGAAGCCTGAATATGGACCTAGGAGTCTAAGCTTAAAATACCGAAGGTGTTAGCCTATGGTTATCATTGCAATATAAACATAATAGGTTGGTGCAAGATACAAATTTCTGACTGGATCGGTTTTTAGAACACCTTTGAGTTCTGGGGTGTCAGATGCAGTACAGCTACAGACAGTAATTGAGAGAAGGACCAACTGCAAAATTCAGACATGAGCTCAGGTACTGTTTCTTGCTGCCTACCACCCTCCCTCCCCGTTTTGGAAAGCAGTAGGGACTGAGAGTTGTAATACTGGGCATACAAATTTATCCTAATCATGAGTTCAATTGTCAAACGTATGTGAAAGTGCATAAGATGTCACAACAACATATAATACAAAGGTTGACGGGAAAAGGGATGAAAAGGAGACCGAATGAATTGGTCTAAGCAAAAGGTGCTACTAATCTAGTTCAAGGACTATGTTAAAATCATGCTTGGTTAAAAAAACGGAAGATGTGGAACCAGAAATTAATGAACCAAAATTGGTGCCTCCGATATTAGGCCTAAGTGGGGGACAAAATAATGAGATTATTTCACTCATCACTCCCTTTTTGGGAGAGACTTGGTGAGGGAGAACAGATGGAGGCTAATGGCATGAGCTTCACCATCCTGGCTGCCACCCCCTCCATTTTCTGGGACCCTAGGCCTTCATCATCCTGATCCTGAGGGATGTCCTGTCTGGACTGGGCCAGAGAGAAATATCCAGAGGACATCACTACTCCTATCAGCTCCAGCTGAATCCCAAACACCACTTGCCATGAAACAGGATCGGACTAACAGCAGCAGCAGCAACAAACAGCAGCTCCAGCTCATCTCAACTAACTTCTTCTCTTTTCCCCAAAAGGACGTTATTACTGTCTTTAATACTATCTAACAGACTGTCAAACAACTGGGGGGCTTTCCTTCCAAAACACTTTCTAGCTAAAGGAAGAGGGAACAAGGGAGGTTGTTAAAACAAAAGCCTCACTTAATATTTTATCTTTCAAATGCTTTAACTTTTTTTAAATCTTTAATACAAGGTTTAAAGGATTTTTAATAGTGTGTTTGCCATGCTACTGAGCAGGCAGAGGTCTCTGTATACTAAACTTCAGCCATTGTTTAACACTGTTTAATGCTGGACTGAGACTGGGTTATGTTAACCCATTTGGCCCATTTATTCGAGCTAAATTAATACAACGGAATTTAGTTAAAATCCTGCTCTAAGAGAGTTGTTCCTCTCTTTTCAGAGTAAGACAGCAGCCCAGCGGCAAGGCCAAAGGACAACTAAGGGACCCACTTCAGGGAAATATATAGGATCAGAAACCCAAAGGCTAAGGGAGTTCATATCAGAGAGGCATGGTTAGTTACTCAGGAGCAAGAGAAAGGGGACCATCTGTCTCTTACATTATCCCTTCAACCTGCCCACTGGCTAAACAGCAGCATTAGAGTCATGCAGGCAGCTGTGTATATTACACAACTGTTCACCTGGTTTGCCAGGTTAACAGAACTGTTTTCAGTGGTAAGCAGCTACAGGAAGAAGAGCAGCAAAGAAGGAGGAGGAAGGAAATCAATAGGAAATGACAGTTTAAAAATAAGAAGGAATCACTGTGAACTTCAAAGTGGCATAGTTAGAAAAAAAAATACTTTGAATCCTTCTCAAGAAACACCCACTCTTTCCTCTTCAGCAGAATGTTCTGCATATTTGGAATACTTCAGCATGTGGCTAGAAAGAGGACAAAAGTATTAAACTTTCTACTATTTCTATATAGCAACATCATAAATGCACTGAATGATGCAAAGGTTAAGAGTACAGAAAACAAGCAGCTAGGAATACGGGAGACTGGATGGCTCATGCAGATACATGGGTCCTGATTCTTCTCTCATACTGATGTAAATCCACGGAACGTCCATTGAGATCAATATGGTTTTAACCTTTCAGACAGCCGTAGAGGTAATAGTGGCAAGACTGGTACATTTCATTAACTGGACTCTAAGGCTGCTGTTATCAGACCATTACTCATGATAAGAGGACATTTTTAAAAAAATGATGCAAAATCAGCGTGTTGCTCCTATCTCTTTTATTGTATAAGCAGAAAAACTCAAGGCCTCCATAAAGATTATCAATCAATGGCAACTAAGCACCTTAGAATTCTAGTATCGCGCCATTCTTTCTACCTATTCAGGTTCATTGAGTGGCTAGGCAGGTGGCGAACCAGGAGTAATGTTCACTGTGCCAAGATAGGATTGTTTTACTGTTACCTCATCTTCCATTCCTTCCTGCCCTGCTCCCACCCATGAAGACTGATTGTTTTATCTACCTGTTGCAACCAAAATAGTAAGCTCTTTGAGGCAGCAACTCTCTATCAGTAAGCGTTTGTACAGCACCTAGAATGGGCCCCCGATCCTGATTGGGGCTCTTAGGATATGTCTGCACTAAGATGAAAAAAAAAAAACCATGGCACTGAGTCTCAGGGCCTGGGTCAGCTGACTTGGGCTCACCGGGCTGAGGGGGCATGGCTAAAAATGGCAGTGTAGACACTGGGGCTTTGAGATCCTTCTCCCCTCTTGGCTTCTCAGAGTTCTGGCTCCAGCCCTAGCCTCAACATTGACACTATCATTGTATAGCCCCACAACCTGATCCCCATGAGCCTGAGTCAGCTGAACGGCCCAGCTGCAAACCTTTTATTGCAGTGTAAATCATAGAACTTAAGATCAGAAGGGACCAGTATGATCATCTAGTCTGACCTGCCGCATGATGCAGGCCACAAAAGCTGACCCACCCACTCCTGAAATAATTCTCACCCTTGACTCAGCTGTTGAAGTCCCCAAATCTTGATTTAAAGACTTCAAGTAGCAGATAATCCTCCAGCAAGCGACCCCTGCCCCATGCTGCGGAGGAAGGCGAAAAACCTCCAGGGCCTCTGCCAATCTACCCTGGAGGAAAATTCCTTCCCGACCCCAAATATGGCGATCAGCTGAACCCCGAGCATGCAGGCAAGACTCTCCAGCCAGACACTCAGGAAAAAGACTTTCAATATCCCAACATTGACCATCGGTACTAATTACCAGCGGTGGCACATAATTGACCTATTGAGTAAATCATGTTATCCTATCAAACCATTCCCTCCATAAATGTACCCCTAGCAACCAGCGCAATACCAATAATAAATCATAATTCAAAGTTGGTGTCATCATATATTGGAACAGACCAGTGCTAATAAAATTGGCAGTGGTTTTCTATCTTGGTAGAAAATGGTGAGTGGTTAATGGTGCTCATGGTTAACTTTCCTTGAGCTCTGTTCTATTTATCTTAGCCTTGCCCAAAAACTTTTCCTCTTGGCAACGACACAGTAAATGGGAAAATGTTGGCTGTGACACTTCAACACATTACCTTGTTTGTGCATATTTTTACTTTAATAGCAATGTTGTGACCTACCTATATGTTAGTATTTGGTGGTACACCTTGAAAGTGCAACAGAAATTAATCCAGCAAAACATTTTAGCATTGCTTAATCTGAAACACACGAGTAGACCAATTGATTTAAATTTCAGTTTAAAATTAAGCACCACTATTTTTTTCCCCCTGGATCAGCACCAGCATGATCAGCACCTTGCAGGATTGAACCTACTCACTAATAGTTACTGTGCACACACACACACACACCCCGGCCCCCCAAAACCCAATGTTTGACAACAGGGATTATATATCTTTTGGCCTCTTTTTAAGAGAACTCACTGTTCTTTCATTTCTAATTTCACTTGGTGTAGCCCACAACCACAATATCAGCTTGCTTCAATTCTTACTATTGAGCATTTCCTTGTAAGCAACAAGTCAGGCATACAATCTGTGGATGGGATGAGGATGGGGACTTTGGGCAGTTTTCTTCATCCATCCACAGAAGACCAGGGCATTGTATATACGTCATATAGGGGGACTGGAGATACTCTCCCAAAGTTGATAACCTCACGATCCTGAGCAGGTGTCTAAACGAGTGGAGCAGGTGCTCTCAGTTAAAGCTCCTAGCAAAGCCTCTATTCGTATCAAGATCCAACATCGAATTGGCACCCTATTTGGTGTTCTGAGTAGAAGAACTCAATAAGAAGGATCTGATTGTTCCTCTGTGGTAGTCAAGAGGAGGAGTTTTGTCAATGACTTCATTCACGAGAGCATTTGGCCCCCGATGTGCTTGAATAATAACCTATCTTCTCCCCTTCAAACTTTGTCCCTCAAGGTCAGGACATTCAGCACATTACTGGTCAGCATCTGGAATCTTGCAGTATTGATGCCTGTGATGGCGGACAAGGAAGAATACTTCAATCTTCAGCTCTGTCAATCCGGCATATTTCATCACCCCTAACTTCACATGATAAAACCCCAAATATAATTCAACCCCATCAAGTTCCAAAAATGGTAAAATACCAGTACTGGTGATTTTGGTTACTGGAAAGGGACATTTCTATTACACACAACACAGTCCTTTAAAAGGACATGTTTTCCAAGAAGCCCATTTCATAGTTTAAACCAGTATGATTTTTTATATATAAAAGGAGAGTTTTGCAATGTCAAGGAACAGCCCAAGAGTCAGCCACAGTATCAGGAAGAAGAGCTTTATAAGTCTTATTTGAACACAAGTCTATAAATAACCAAGCACCAAAATGATGGCTCTTTTAAAGGGCTAAATCAAGGACATCATTCAAAGTGCTGTGCATCCACAAACGTATCTAAATCTCAAAGGGGAATCTGTTCAATTAGTCAAAACCTGCAAAG
Source organism: Platysternon megacephalum (assembly GCA_003942145.1). Lineage (NCBI taxonomy): Eukaryota > Metazoa > Chordata > Testudines > Platysternidae > Platysternon > Platysternon megacephalum. The sequence continues at coordinate 5,969,010 of QXTE01000018.1, read as the reverse complement.
GCACCTTCCTTAAAAGCAACTATCCCGAGGTGGCATCCACAGTATAGTGGGCAAGACGAACTGTCCTAACATCCAATTCTTTTTATACAAATAATAAGGAGGAAAATGTTTCTCAGGCTCTTTCTGGCTGATTGAACTAATTTACTGTGAAATGGGCAACAGACTATCTTTAGATAAATGCTAATCAGGACGTTAGTGCTTTCTTCAGTGTGGCTGCCACTATAATGCTGAAAGGGAAGGTCAACAGCTAATAAACCCAGTTAACAAGCCATTCTGAACTTCACTTTAGTTTAACACTCTTCAAAGTTGCAGTCATTAAATCCATAGGCTATTAGGCCCTGCCCTCCTGTTTTCTCTATGAGCTAAAACAAACTTTCAATGTAGTCATTAATTGAATTAGCAGAGTCTAATCCAATTTGATGCAGCCTAGGTTGACACAGATAATAGCCAGGATGCCTATGAGAGAGTTTTCCCTTTTCAGACATCTTGAAGAAAAACTAGTCGGGCCCAGAGAAGGAGATTTCTTTGGTTATCAGTTCACCAAGCGTAACATGAATGGCGCGCTCTGATATATATCCCTTAATGTTATATCTCTACTCAAGAGGTGTCAGAGAGTGTGTGTGTCAGTGATTACAAGGGAGAGGTTGGCAGGATGGAAAGAAGCTCAGAACACTTTTAACCTAATGCACTACTTAGGATTACTGGTACACCCTGGCAGCCACGGGGCTCAAAATATTTTACTAACATTAAACCTCACAACACTCATTTGAGGTAGGTTAAGTATTATCCTCATTTACAGACTGGGGAAGTGAGGTGCGAAGCTGGACGGAGCAGCCCAGGAGCCTGGGCTCCCCATTCCCTGCTTTAACCAGAAAATACAGCACTAGCAGATGCGAAAATAATGCATCACCTCAAACTGTGGTATGCAGACCACCCTCTCCCAAGCAGGAGAGAGACGATGCAATGCGACACTGGTTCTTGGATTTTCCTGTGCAAAGTTAATTTTAAAAGGGCAACAAGTCAATCAAGTTGTAAACAGTTGTCCCCCCCCCCAAAAAAGAGTCTGTATTTAAAACCTTGGAGATGGTTATGCAAAGGATGTTGTACAATTGGTCCTATGTGCTCAATCCAACTAATTAACAGCCATAGGCAACGTGTAATGGAGGCAAGGGGAGGCTAAGCCTCCCCAAACCTCTCACTGCCGGGGGGAGCAATGGCGGATTTGGGGCCCCCTGAAAAATCTCCCCCGGCCACAGCCCTGGGGCTGGAGGAGATCTTGCTCCCCGCCACGGCCTCGGAACCACGGCGGTGGCACAGAGCTTTTCCAGTCTCAGGGCGGCGGGGTGGGGAGGAGCAAGCGGGGGACAGGGCCTCAGGGGGAGGGGCATAATGGGGGAGGGGCTCCAGGCTCAGCTCTTGCTCCCCTCCCACCCCATGGCCCTGACCAAACTCTCAGCTCCCCTCCTCCCTACCACAGCAGGGGCCATGGGGGGTGGGCTGCATGTGAGGGCGGGGCCTCGGCTGGAAGAGGCAGGCAAGGGGCTAGCCTTCCCAAGGGGAAGCTTCACCCGTGCCCCCATGCTAACAGCTCAAATTGTCATCGTACATAATGAACTGCTTGCAAAAACTCCACAGACCGCCCCAAGTACTTCTTGTTTGTGAGCAGAAGGGGAGAAGTGGATTAAAATTTAGGTACACAGCACTAAACACTAGCAGCTCCTGGTACCCCAGATAGAAGAGCACCCCTCTCACACACACATGCTTTGCTCCTGCTGTTGGAGCTAAACCAGTGGTAGTAACACTGGGAAAATACAGGAAAGCTTTTCCTAGCGTAGAAAAGGCCTAGGAGGCTGGAGAAGAATCATTTTATGCAAGACATTTCAGACAAACACTGCGGCATATTTACTGCATGAAGTAGCAATCTAAATCCTAAACTGTCTTACTGCTCATCTAACAGACTGTGCACATCTCACTGAACATCTGACAATTTATTCGCCCACACAACAACTTCCAGCATTTGTAAAATATACATATAGGAAAACAAAATCCCAATTGACAGAGAACTCTCCAGGCTCAAGTAACGCTCACAACGAATGAAACATTGTTTCACCTTAATATAGGGACCAGATCCTGCAAATACTTAAACCGCTGGGTAGTCCTAATGAAAGTATGAAGTGAACTCCAAATTAATAGTTACTTATGTGCGTAAATGCTAGCAAGACCGGGCCTGAGTTTGTCTTTTTAAATTTAGGGACACAATCAATAACAGTTTCTTTAATATAGATCTATGTAACTACCACTCTCAATAACTACCTGTGGCTTCAACTGGAATGAGGGTTACAAAACCTGCATAACCCCAAAGAGGAATACATACAAACCTGTTCTGAATTCAATGTCCATTTGGAGTGTAGTTTGCATACCCAAATCATTGTCTTCTTTGAGGCAGAAAAAAATACAGCAGATCTTTGGAAATAACTAAATGTAGCAATTTTGGATTATCTGTAATTAATGAAGAGGAAAACATGACTGCTCCAGAGTCTTAAAATGTTATTCTTCCATGTCACAGCTAGTATTCAATTATTCCATATGAAGAGTATTTATTTTCCTTTCATTATTATTCATTATTTGTATTAAAATAGCAAACGGGGCTCCCAATGAGACTGGCATCTCAGAATGCTGGCCACTATGCATGCACAGAGAAGAGAGACAGTCTGTCCCAAAGAGCTTCCAGTCTAAACAGTCAAAACAGTTTTGAGAAAGGAAATAGTATCTCTGTTTTACAGGTGGGAAACAAGTAACTTGTTCAGGGTTACATAAGAAGTTCTTTCTATAGATTGTTTGCAAGTAATTAATTGTGGGCATTTAGCATTAATTTTTTTAGCTGGTTTGCGTTGCTTATCCCTGATTGGACATATTTGGTCACACAGTATGTTTCGTTCCCTGACTGGAACAACATTTATAATCAAGGTTCTGATGTGTATACATGTTTGTAACTTCAAAATATGCCTTTGGTGAATCTTTTCTGATGTGCACTTACAATTCCCTGTTCCACAAATATTCATGTCAGTAAACTCATGAAGGAAGAGGAATAGCCGTAGAAAGGAAAAAAGTGAGGGAGATGGGAGGGGCAAACATAGTCAAAGCCAGTTTATTTAAAAATTCCAAGGAAGACTTGCAGAAAATTGTGTGCAGCCTTTGCTCAGCTCTAACTCTCATACACACATGAAGCCAAACTTCAAAAAGAAAGAGATCTGATTAAACATTTGCACATGTTGGTGGGCAAAAGTCCTCCAAAATCAACATCATCTAATGTCCAGAAACCCATCCAACTTGTCATAGCAAACAGGTCCAAGCCTATCTGCACTCTTTGCAATAAAATAATGAGCCACAGCCAGTCTGAACCTTCAATGGCACATTACACTCAGGCACTGTCTGCAAGAAGTGCATCTGTGCCAGCATATCACTGATGACCAAACTCAGCAAACCAATTATATCTGGAAATGATACTAAGGGTCTAGTGTCCATTTCTTTTGATGTGGTATTTTAAACATCCTCCTCTTTCTCCATGTCCAATTAATAGGTCACTACAGAGCTAGTGAGAACTAAAAGGCTTCAACAAGCAGGTGGTCTCACCTTAGCCTGTCAAATATACTTCCAGGTAATCCATAGTTGTTGGAAGAAAGGAATTGATGTAGGATGCTTATCGATATGCAGCAAAACAGACTAGATGAAGACTGGCCTGATACAAAAACTACTTTCGGTGAAAACTGGATGGACCTGAGCCATGAATGTGAACCGGGTTTTGACCCCCTCCCCCTTTCCAAATTTGTGGAGGTTCAGGTTCAGGTCTTTGGTTAAAGCCCCTATCTAGTTTTTAGCTATCAAGATAACATATGCAAACATAATAGCATAAATGATCTGGTATCATTACTAACTGTTTTCTTGGGGACGCCTAACAGTAGTATGATGGATTGGGCATATTGTTTCATGGTTTCGTTATTGGATGGCTATGTTGCATGCGCATTAGAAAGGAAGCAAGAAGGCTAGGTGTAAATAGATGAGCTAGCTTCACTGAGTATTGCAAATATAAGCTGTGGGCTAAAACTGTGACCTCAAAAAGTTCACTAGCTCTCTAGTATAGATATATTGCTAAGTGATATACAGTATTAAAGAATTAACTATCAATGAGAGAGTATTAATTAATTCCCTCCCTGAGGTTTCCCTCTGACAAAAAATAGTAGTAATGGGAGGCGTACAGGTGGGTGTACAAAAGCCAACACAAGTGTAATGTTCACTGCGGTTATGCTTTGAGAGTCTTTTTTTACACTGCAGTGTAAAAGCAGTGACTTTCATCTGAAAGTCTAAGAGCACATTACAAACTAAAGTAGTTCTACCCCTGTGAAAATAGCAAAGCATTATAATAGCCATTGTACAGGTGTACAACCTGAACCAGAGATATCAAGTGGCTTGCCTTAGGTCATATAGTGAGTCAGAAGCAAAGCCATAAATACCACAGTCATGACTCCAAGAAACAATAAGTATCTCCATTATATTTATAGTGTAGGACATTCAGAGCTCATGTTGGCACACTGAACAGTTCAAAAGGTGAACAGGATACCAACTTGAAATCTAGTCATTTTGGGAAAAAAGATACAAGTTGCAAGTACTTTCAGGTGCCCCCAAGGACCTCTGCTAATTTCATGTGATCTTCCAACACATTTTCATTCCCTGCAGCTTTTATTTTTCTCGCTCTTGCTGGTATGTGGAAGACCCACAGAAACAAGATAAACTGACTCTACACAGGGTCCTATCAAATGAACAGTTAAAAAAAAATAAAAATAAAACAGCAATTTTTTTCCTACTCACTTTCAGTTATACTACTTGTAAAAATAGTAAATATGTTTTCATACCATGTGTCATTTTTAAGATGAAAGTATTCACTGAGGCTTTGCTCTGTTAGATTTTTTTAATTTATTCATTCTCTTACATATTTGTGGTTGGGGGATCGTGGTTGGTGTTATATACAGATATACATCTATTATGCTTATTACAGATCTAGCATACAATTAAAATTAGAACTGCCATTTTTTAGTTTAAAACCCTGTAAGAAAATCAAGCTTGGCCACAAAGTTCTCCACTCATCTGAGGAGACTCCTTGTTGGGGATTGAATACTCAGAAGAATCGAAGGAACATTCTACAAGGGACAGGAGGATGGTATGCTGCCTTCCCAGAACCAAGAGACAAGACAGCCCTCCATGATTAGATAGCCTTTTAAGCCAATGGGCAAGGATTCACTGGTGATGGTTATTTTGGTATTAATGAAACTGCATTTTGTGGGATATCTCACAGATATCAGATAACTTCACACAACTCGGAAGCGTGCTGAAGAAGAGGAATCCAAGAAATCTTCTCTGGGATCCTTTCTGACGCACAACGGAAGGAAGACAGAAAGCAAAACATTCTGGAAGTGAACTGCTGGCTAGGTAAGTGTGGAGGAGGTTGTTTTGTGGAATGCTGAGCCCTCTTCTATGGGGCGAGGGGGCTGTATAGCTTGATAGCCCTCCGCCTCAATAGAAGAGAAACCCATCTCCACTGGGACAAGCTGGCTAGAGTAGTCAGGAGGATGTTACACTACCAAAAATAGAGGAGGGTAAAAAGAGAGAATGTGATGGGGCATCTGCCCCACACTGGCAGAAAAGGGGTTAAAAGCAGCCCTAGGGAGGCTGCGCAGGAGGCAGCCAATCACAGAAGGGCTTATAGGAGAAGCCAATCAGGGCTGGGCTAGCCCACATAAGAAGGACTGCAGAACAGAGCAGGGCAGTCACTCCCTGGAGCTTGAGAAGGGAGGAGGACTGGCTGCCTTGCAGGCGGAGGGCACCAAGCACTCTGGGCAGAGCAGGCAGAGACCCAGGGAGCTAAAGGCAGCTCTTGGCAGGCTGCAGAGATCTGCAGGCTGAGGCCCAGATGCAAGGGCAAGGAGGGTGCTGGAGCCACGTGGGAAGTTGCTAGACTGTGGACTGCCGTTTGCCATTGAAAGGAGTGGCTGAACAGTAGATTGCAGGTCCCCCCAGAAGGCGGGAACATGGAGTGTGGCACAGCTGGAGGACAACGTCACTGAAAAGGATGCTGCAGTCCAGGGAGTGACATGAGTCCAGGAACAGAGGTGACAGCGGGCGAGACACAACCAGAAGAGGGTGTGGCACTAATTCCCCAGACAGCCAGCAGGAGGCGCTGCAGTGGTGAGTCACGCCCCATCACAGGGAGGATATGAACAGTTATTTAGCACACACTTCTGATGTTGAGAACAACATTCAGCAAGGAGCCAAAAACCATGCAGAGAAGAAATTCTTTAACTGCCTACACATCAATACTAGGACCCTAGGTAACAAACAAGAGGAATTGGAATTGGTCATTTATGATCACACATTTGATCAAGTTGGTATTATTGAAGCCAAGGGGATGATTTGCATAATGGGAATGTTAAAATCAATGGTTATACACCTATTCAGGAAGGATCGAGCGGGCAAAACATTATCCATTTTTGAGTCCCTGATAACTCAGAAGAAAATTATCCTGCAGTCGTACGGATCAATATTCTAACACTGAAATGATAAGAAGGGGTATTAGATAGTGCCTGCTGCAGACCTCCGTATCACACTAGGAACAGGATGACCAGCTGCTTAGGCACCTATATGTTATGAGTAGGGGGGGAAAAGCTCAGGGCCGGCGCAACCCATTAGGCGACCTAGGCGGTCGCCTAGGGCGCAAACATTTGAGGGGCGCCAGCGCCCCGGCCGGCCGTGGAAATTTGGGGGCGGGACCTTCCGCCGCCGCTGTTGGGGGCGGCATTTCAGGGGCGGGACCTTCCACCACCTAGGGCGCCGGAAATGCTGGCGCCGCTACTGGAAAAGCTACATGATCTTTGGGCACTTCACTTTGAGTGACACATGCTGGAGGTCTCATGCTGCCATTACTAAAACATCCTTGGGATTTGATTTTCAATAAGTCTTGCAACACTGGAAAAGTCCTAGAAGACTGGAAGAAAGCTGATGATGTGAGAATATTTTAAAAGGATAAACAGAATGACCTGGATAATTATAGGTCTGCCTATATGACATTGATCCTGGGCAAAATAAGGCAGTGGCAGAGACAGGACTCAATACAGAATTAAAGGAGGGTTATATAGTTCATGTCAATCAACATGGGTTTATGGATAATAGATCCTGTCAAACTAACTTGATTTTTTTTGCATGAGATTACAAGTTAGGCTGATGCAGGTTAGCGTTGATGTAACATACTTTGGCTCCTCTAAGGTGTTTGACTTGGAACCACACAACATTTTAATAAAATAATTAGAATATAAAATTAACATGGCACACAATACATGGATTAAAGCTAGCTAACTGGCAGGTCTCTAAATGTAACTGTAAATGGGGAATCGTCATTGAGCGGGTGTGTCTCTAATGGGGTCCTGCAAGAATTGTGTTTTGGCCCTATGCTATTTAACATCTTTATCCATGACCACGAAAAAAAAAAAAATCATCACTGATAAAAGTTTGCAGATGACAGAAAAATTGGGGCAGTGATAAATATGAAGAGCACAGATCATGGAGCAATCTGGATATTTTGGTAAGCTGGGCGCAATCAGACAATGTGTGTTTTAATACAGCTAAATGTAAATGTGTACATCTAGGAACAAACAATGTAGTGCTTTAAGAGCTGATAATGTGCCTCTACCTAATTGCCCTATGATTGATACATTTATAGCACCTCCCTATGAAGCCAGTTGACAGCTGGGAAGCTTTAGAGCAACATGCCACAACATGCTGTTTGCAGTTTCATTGTAATTTGATGTAGTAAGTGTTGACCTGAATTCACTAAACATTTGTGTCAATTTGCCACCCAGTTTGGTTTAGTTTAATGCATTTCTGTTGCATTAAAAAAATGCATTAAACCATAAATCAGTTAGTTGTTTTACAAGCCTGAGGTACATGATTATCCTTCCAGCTATCTTCTGAATTGCATCTTTACATTTTTCAGATGTGTACAAGGAATCATTTTCATCAGTAAAATGAAACTCTCAGGAACTCAAACAGGAAAAGCCACTGGTGTTGGTAGTTGGTGAAGCATTCCTAAATGTATTAAGATCTGTGTTTATAGGACCTGTCTAGCCAGTTAATGGGTTCTTGAATGATTTTCTTAGATGTTTACTTTTACTAAAAGCAGTTTATAACCTCTGCTCTAGTCACTTAAGTTCCTCTTAAATCATTCTGTAAATATAATGCAAAGCGAAGAAAGGGAGAAAGACAAAGTTTTCCAATCTGGGTTGATGCTGCCTTTTTATTTTTAAACACCCTTAAGGATCTGTAGTCTCCCCGTTGTCATAGAAATAGAATGTGGTGACCTCAATATGGTGCAGCACTAATGCACAATGCCCAGATGGATTCAGCCCAAAGCTGTATTCTCTGATGGAGTCCCTTGTGCAGGCTCATTATTTCATTTGGATCCTAAAAAGTGCAATGAACTTCCAGTCCTCTAACACACACACACACACACACACACACACATATATATAAATAAATGCACTTGTAGAAAAGAAAAAAAAGGCACAATTCTACATGGCGCTAACGATTCTGAAGTCCCATGGAAGTCAATGGAATTGAAGAGTGCTCAGCACTTCACAGGATCGGGCCCATTGAGAGGACTATCGATAGCAGTATGTCCCTGTATTTCAAAATCTTGCACTGTGTCGATTATTTTTCAGTGTACAGAATATCAGTCAACACTACCGTCATTTGGAATGAGCTCTGATATTCACCCATCAGGCGACTTAATGGCAACGTTTTCCTGATTTGCTACCTATCCTTCCTATAAAAAAAGCATAGCTTTGTTTTGTTTTTGGCTGCTGCTGGTTTTTGTTTTCTCCCCCACCCCCTCTTCTAAAAGTTAATACATTAGAGTCAGAATCCGGCCAATATCCGACTGCGATAACAGCCCTTTCATATATCAATGTTTGACTCCTTTACATGTAAAACAGGTGATTAAGTTAATCAGAAATTGACTACTACTACAAACACCTTTTGAATAAGGTCACATTAAGATAAAAGTCGTTGCTCTTTTTGTCTTTCAGCAACAAAGACTGTAACCAGGCTACTAAACCTGTCATTAATGTCACTGTGCAGATTAAATGTCATTAAAGGCAATTTGTCACTTACATACACACTTATCTCTATCTAGTAATTAGCAAAAGGTCAGAGATAAACCTGTGTGTTTTAAGCTACAATAAATTTTCAGCTGCAAGAAATGGCAAAATATACTACATCTGTTTGCAGCATTCAATTAAAAAAATTATTAACTATGTACATCATAAAACCAAGAAAAAAAGAATGGCTTATTTTAAAGAACTAATTAGTACCAGGATCAAATCTGCCACCTGCACTCACATTGAGTAAATCCCTACTCCATAAGTAGTCTGATTTCAGTGGGTCTACTTGTGGATTAAGACAATATTCAAAGTGGGTGAATATGGCAGAATTGAGCCCGCTGTCTGGGGGCCTTATGAAATGGGCCGACAGGCACTGGTCAAATTCCACAACTAGTTTCAAAACTGGCACCTATTGGCACTCGCAGAGGGCAGTCTCCGGGGATCAAGGAGTGAGTGGATAGACCATAGAGAGTGAATTAGCCACTCATTCCGATAGACCCTGGGCGTCCCTTCAAGTCACACAGGAGTAAGGCTCTTCATTTTCAGTTTTTATTTTGTTTAAAATTTCCTGGGAATTTTCAGTGTTTATTCCAAAGTTCCAAAAGCAGCCAACTCCTCCCTGCACCAAAAAAAAGTGAAGGGCAGCCGGCAGGGGGTGGGGGGCGGCCAGTACCTCCATTGCACCTGGAGTGCAGCAGGCAGGGGGGAGTTGAGGAGTGCTTGGCACTCATGTCAGGCAGCTGGCAAGTGGGTGGGGATGAGAGGGGGAGGGTGCCCAGTACTCACCACATAGCAATTGGGAAGCTTTCCTTTCCCTGTGGGCCTGATGCTACAGCGCTTTTGGCTAGGGGATTCATCACTGCACAGACAAAGGGGACAGGGCTGTGCTGAAGTGCTGGGGTCAGGAAAGGGCTCTGTCCAGCAGAGGAAGAGGATGGGGCTGCACTGAAGGGTGCAGCTACAAGGGTCAGCTCTCATGGGGTACAGCCTCCCGCTCCCTGCGGGCCTGTCACTGCAGCAGTCAGGTAGTCTCAGCTGCCAGGACCTGGTTCCCAGCCCACCTCACTCCCCCACTGCCGTACAATGGTAGCAGGGATTCCAAGGGGGTAGCCAGTCCCGGCTAACCCAAAATTTGGGGAGGAGAGGAGGGAAGAAACACTAAAACACAATAATTGACTTGTTTTCAAAACCCAGGATTTTTTCTGAGAAAAATTAGTAAATACCAAAACCAGGGGGCGTTATGAGGCCTGCTGTCTAGGCAGTGTGGGGAAGCAGGCACTGCTAACACACACGTCATATCTGACCTATGGACAAACAGAAAACGTCAGTCCTTCAGAGCTGACATCTCAGTGTCTTTCACAAGAACTAAATTCACTTACAAATATACCTAACTGGGGCAAAGCACGTGGGGCAGGGGAGGGAAACTGAAGCCATTCATAATTTTATCACAGGAGTAAATGGGATTCCACAGTGACTAACTTCTTCATTCCCTCCCTTGTCACCACAGTAACTCACTTCTCCAGAAGGGGGATATTGCTAGTGAGGAAATCTAGGCAACATTCAAAACTCTACAAATGATCTGTTAATCTGAATTACGAACTTCTGTTTGTTTTTAATCACAGGTACCCCACTTTAGCAAAGATAGTAAAATGCTAGCCTTCATCATCACCACAAGCACATGCTGTGGTAATGCGTGTGCCATTTCTCTAATGAGTAACAGCCAACTGAAATCCAGAGCCTGCAATGAACTCTACACAAGCAGAGTCCCACTGAAGATAATGGGACTGTATGCAGGGGTCTGTCTGTCTGTGCAGATTCATTGCAGGACCATGGCCTCTGGGTGCATTTCCATAAATGCTGTGTTTATGATCTCTACTTGACTCTGGTGTGGTGGTTGTGGTGGTATTTTTTCTACCCTTCAACTCTCCAGAACAAGAAGGAAAATCTGCAATCAGAGGTCAGATGCTTGCTTGCCATAGAAGTAAAACAACTCAGTTTCATATGGCTCTAACATATGTTAGTACGTAAGACATTTCCACCATTATCTATTCCATATCCATGCTAGTCACCATCCTGTAGCTGTAAACTCCCACTGCCTGGTTTTCAGCTCTGTCCTATGAGTGATTGTGGAGATGCCTTCCTAAAGACACATTCCCCTCAGAATCCCGAACTGCTCACAATCCTTCCCCTGAACACCCATGCAAGGGGAAAAGAAAAGAAAAAGTCACCAATGATCAGGTAGTGCCTCTGTACCCTCTTACATGCCACGGTGCCCATCAACACTGCTTCTGTATCATCCCAAGAGAGACACTAGATTTGTTTTAGTGACAACAGGCATTTCCTTCTTCATCTGTGGCATTCCTGCTAGCCTCTGCTAATTTCAAGTATCAAGAGAAAAAGTCCCTGTTGCTAAACTCATACTTCCAGAATGAACCTGGATTTCCTTGCATGGCTGTGAGAAACATCACCACTAGGTCATCATGCTGTCTCAGAACCTGCAGCCCACTTAAAGAGAGAGAGAGTTAAGTGGGATATTAACAAAGAATTGTAGGTTGCTTCTGACAACCAGGCTACTTTGTAACTTGCAAAGCTGTACCAGAAAGCCAGTCTTTTCTTAAAGGTGAATAATACTTTTTAAATAGATGACAAGTAAAACAGAGGTCTGGCTCATTTGTAATCATTTAAGATCCCAGGACATTTTTCTTAAAAGCAGGAGTGTTAACCTTAGCAACCCAGCCAAATCCAATATCAGTTAATTATTCTGCCTAAAATGATCACACTTACAATATGCCAGCTTTTCTTTAAATAAATAGATAGATTACCTCGATATTTCCTATGCTGACCACAGGTTACCCAGATCACTGCCAATACAAGGTAATGTTACCTAGAGGCCCGGTCCAAATCCTAGTGGAGGCCTGGTCTTCCCTACAGAGAAAAAGTGGGTTCTTAACTTGAGCTAACTAACTTGAATTGAAATCCTAGTGAAGACAAAAGCAGTTTATAGTTTTCTCAGACGTTTGCAGGTTGAGTCATATACAAGACTCCTCTAGCTGGCTTTAACTCAACCTGCTAGCTCATACGAAAACTACAAATTGCCCTGTCTTCACTAGGATTTTAGCTCAAGGTAACTCAAGTTCAGAATACCCCTATTTTTCATAGTGGAGAGAAGGCCAAAGTCAATGGAAAAACTCCCATTGATTTCTATGGGAGATGGATCAGGTACCAAGACCTTATTCTAAAACAAAGGGCAAGTCTAAGGGTGATCACTGTATCTGAATCCCCGCTGCTGTTTTGACTGGATACAGTATCCTTCTTCCCTTGTTGCAGAGCTCCAACACATATAAGTTAAATGACTTATCCAAGGCCAAAAGTAATACCCAGGTCAAATATGTACAACACCCCCCACTAGTGGCTGGTGCTCTAGTGGGTAACATCCAACTATTGATACCAGCTAATTAAAGTTAGTCTTTGAGCTGAAATCTTAGAGGTCTGTGTTGTGGTGCTGAAAGTGCAGGGCTCAAACTGTTCTGACAACCTTTGTGATAGGTAATTAGACAGTGTGGCAGTGGCAGAACCAGAAATAAAAATCTAGGTGTACAAATTCGACAGTCAGAGAAGACCGTGCTGCTCTTAAATCTTTCCAGTTGTCTTTTCTCTTGAAGTGACCAGACAATAGCACACTTGGTTCCCCTTCCATGATAACATAGTTGTGATGGGAGCTGTAAAATGGAAATGTATAGTAGTTAAGGAAAGATCTTTTGGCTAAAAAAGGTTTCAAATTACTCTGTTCATATTTCTGTTGGATTTTGCACGTTGGCAGCAATTAACTCCATCCCCCAAAGTTTTTAAGCATCTGCTTATGATGGCAGTGCAATGGCACAGAACATTATTCAGCTTTTACCTGTGCTTCCATCACAGCTGGGGACAGCTAGTTAGCCACCCACGGATGCTGTCTGGAATTAATAGTTTACAATAAAGTAAGATGGATATAAAGAGTCTCGATAATGGACAGTCTCCTCAGTTCATTGTCACAAAAATCTATTATGATTAATAGGAAATGTGTGTATGAAACAAGTTTATATCACAGCAGGCAAGACCATTTATGCCTGCTAAAAAAATTGGTGAGGTTTATGTGTGTGTGTACACATGTGTTATATTTTGCACCAGAGGATTTAATCCTGAACCATTAAAGTTAATGGGAGGGTTCCCCCCCCCCATTGATTTGAATGGGAGCAGAATCAAGCTAATTGGACAGACAATATCTGTTGTGACCTCAACGCCCCACAGTACTGGATGTTCTGCCCTGGAACAGATGTAAGGAGGACAGTGTACAGAATGCGGTAACTGACATGATAGTATGCTTACCACAGATTTACATGCAAAAGGTATGAATCAATATTGACCTGAAGGAAGAAAAGTTTTATCTAGTCTGCAGAAGAGAAGAATGAGGGGGGATTTGATAGCTGCTTTCAACTACCTGAAAGGGGGTTCCAAAGAGGATGGATCTAGACTGTTCACAGTGGTACCAGATGACAGAACAAGGAGTAATGGTCTCAAGTTGCAGTGGGGGAGGTTTAGATTGGATATTAGGAAAAACTTTTTCACTAGGAGGGTGGTGAAGCACTGGAATGGGTTACCTAGGGAGGTGGTGGAATCTCCTTCCTTAGAGGTTTTTAAGGTCAGGCTTGACAAAGCCCTGGCTGTGATGATTTAGTTGGGATTAGGTCCTGCTTTGAGCAGGGGGTTGGACTAAATACCTCCTGAGGTCCCTTCCAACCCTAATCTTCTATGATTCTATGATCCTTATCATGCTGAAGGGTATTAGAACCTAGGCGATGCAAAAGCAATTTTAGCTTCCTGCTTGCATGCTTGTATTCTATTTCAGGGGCAGTCACACTGCCTTTAAAAAGATAAAAATCTTGTGTGAACACTGTGCTCTACCCTGCAGCTGTGGTCAAGACTGCTATGTTTAAAGGTTACAGTGATTAAGCGCTGTGATTAATTTAGTCTCAACAGAATCAATTCCACTCAACTACAAATCTAATTTACATACTGGAGAAGACTCTGCTTGCTCCTTGATCTGCAGAGTTTGACATGTGGATTCATTTTTCTTCAAAATGTGAGGGATCGTAGTGAAATTAACTAATGTTTTGACAAAACTAATAAGGACAAAGCTATTTTTGTGTCATTAAGCCAAGTAAACAATGTTAATTTATAGTTTCTGTTCAGATTTGTCACTGAAGACCTATCTGATTCTAAAGCGCAGTAGCATGGACTCTAGATTTAGGGCTAGCCTACAAGGGGAAGTTTACTAGCATAGCTCTACTGGTATCATTAATTATACTGTTATAGCCATGCTGGTGTAATCCCTCATGAGAACACTCTCTTTCAGAATTTAATGTGCCTATTTTTGGTTTAGGTTCAACCAGTTCCAAAGAGATGTAAAAAAGGCAGTCTAAATCCCGAATGCAAGTATCCAGGCGAGGAGTTATACTGGCACAGCTACAGTGGAATACTGGTATAACTGTGGCAGTAAATCCCCCTATTAAGGGAAGCCTAAGGCATTACATCTATTTATATGCATTGGCTGTAGAGCAACTGACATTAAAATCATGACAGATTCTGGAATACATCACAGTGCAAGTTATGGGATGGGTGGAAATAATAGAACTCACCACCACCACCATGCCCTCACTGAATCATACCTTTGAGTTAAATGGAAAGCTCCCTTCCCTCATACACCCCAACTCCCCACCACTTATCAACAGCACTGACAACCTCTGTGAGGGAGCCAGACAGCCTATTCCTTCTTCTCTTCTTTGTTGGGCAGCCACTTTCACCTTTTTAAAGTGCAGGAAGGGGTTCACAGGAATAGCCTCTTTTACATCAGGTGGTACAGCTTGTAGCCTGGTGTTCTTGGTGCTCCCACACTCTCGCCTACCCATTTTGCACCTCTGGGTCTTCCCCAGCACCTAGCGTAGCATGTACGTTTCACCTGTTCAGAGGTTAAACCAGAAGCACACAGTGCAACTTGAGGTGCAAGAAAAGACCAGCACAGAAGGTATTAGATGACATCACCCATATGCCAGAAGAGATAGTGGAAAGGGCCTCCTTCTGTCACTACCACTCAGCAACCCTTAAAACTCATCTGCACTGAAGGAGAGCAGTCTACCCTACTATCCCCATGAGGGATGGAAATGTGTTCTTTATGGGGATGTAGAAAGGAAGCCAGGCCCAATAGCAAGTAGGTGGGAAGGGGCATTCAGATAAAAGTTCTAAATCTTTGGCCATCCATCAGAACTGAATCAATCCTCCAAATCTTTAGAGGGTCTCTCATCCCCAGGTCAGTGTCCAATCTCAGTCGGATATCCTGATTCATCAGTGCTACAAACACAAACTATATTTAACTTGGCTTTTCCAGGTCAAGAGGAGGAGGGCGGGGGGGGAGAATTTGATATCATGCCAGGATGTCCTATTTGCTAATGTTTTGTTTCCATTTTTCAGAGTTTAAAGAATGATAAAACACCTGCAAGTTCATGTCTTCTTTCAGAGGAGAATCATGTTCCAGATGAAAAGACCCATGTTTCTAAATGCTCGTGGTAGGATCTTCAAAAGCACTCAGCATTGATTTCAGTAGAGTTGGTCAGTGCTGAGCGCTTTTGAGAATTTCCCACCTTTAAACTCCAATTTTGCTGTGAGCTGAGTGGACTCCTGGGTGTCCTGGTACTCGGTGAAAGTCACTGGACCAGGATTGGGATTTTTAGTGCTCTAGATTTGCAGAGGCTGTCTAGAAGCTTGAGGGACACCAATGTCAGAGACAACTTGAAGGAAACACTACACCCATCTCATACTTTTCAGTAATGGCCACACGTTTGTGGAACAAGTAACCTTTTTAATTTCTAGTCATCTTTGTGCATGTTCATCACTGAAAATTAGAGAGCTCTTATTCTCTCAATGAAGCACAGCAACTCCAGCCAAATGTGTTTTCCCTACAAAAGAAACCGGATGGGAGGGAGAGAGGATTTCTTCCTAAACCTAAAATGAATTCCGAACACTATAATTTATCTAGCATTTGGTTGTCTGCCTACAGTTATTGCAATCCAAACCCTCATAAAACATACCTGATGAGCCATTTCTTTTTGTTACCCCCTTCACATCATCCTAGAAATACCTTAAATTATAAATACATCACAGAAATCTGATCTGAAAAGCCCTCAGCACATCCTGATCCTTATCACACCGTTTTTCTTTCAGCTGAGTGCCCTGGCACTCCGTGTTTTGTCAATACCAGCGCAGTGTGGCTTCAAATATTTAGCTTAACTTGATCTTCCAAATTGTAAAAGATAAAAGCCAGAGTCTTCTAACACCATTCACTGAGCAAACAATTGGTCCCAGAAGATGAGATAATGCTCTACTCCCCTTGCTCTGGTCTCTCCCTCTCCTACTAACGCTTGCGCTCTAGCATGCAGAGAGAGAGTCGTGACAGATGCCAGAAGTGACAGCTTTGTTTCATCAAGGCTATGTTCCGTGTGCATGTCAGGGCTAGCCATCAGTCGGGGACCTAAGCAACTGCTGAGATGACAGCTTCTCGGATTCTTTCATCAACCAATGTGACTGGGTGACCTTTTCCAGCCTTAGCAAGCTGCCTTTCTTCTTTCAATCATGGTAGAAAATAAGTCCCTTTGGGTAAATCTTGCCCTTTCCCTAATTTTAAATGATCATGATTGCCATTATGCCTGTTCTCTAACAATAGTTGGGAGCAGATACACTTTCTTCTGGGGGAAAAAAAGGCAAACAAGCACAAAAAACAAACAATTTGCATGCATAAATAAATTCTGTGTTCCATCTTGACACACATTTCAGAATGCCCAGGAGTTCCACCCCTGTATTAAGGCTCATTGGTTCTCAGGATGGTTTTCTTTTGGGTACCAGGGCAGGTGCATGAGTGCCTACACCATTATACAGAGACAACTCCACTATCAATGCATCTCTAGTCTTAGGGGATGTCTTTGGTGCAGCAGCAAAAGGAACAGGATTGATGCATGCAATTTCACGTGGATTATTTTTGTGGGGAGGAGGAGAAATTCTTTTACCACCACCACAGAAAAGAACATTACAGCTCTCCGGTGAAACTGCTTTATTATGTCCCATATCACTCGATGTGTTTATCATGGCTGTAAAAGAGGTTAGCACTGCAATTGCCCTCATTGTAGCTTGATAATTAGAGAAAGGCAAATAATGCAACGAGTTCCATGCTATGACCTTTCTGTCTGAAATTTAAATGAGTCTGCTTTGGCGAAACTTTTGCCTGTTTTATCTTTGCTTTCTGTGTACACTTGAACACTTGAGTTTTACTAGCATGAACGCTCACGGAAAGTGAATTTCAAAGTTACATGAAGTATTAATAGAAACAGAATTTTAAATCCCATGCAGAAGTACTTGCTCTGGGCGCAGTTATATGCCCATCCAATCAGGGAAGAGAAAAACAAAACCTTCCTTGGCAATCGCAACACAGCTTTAGATTTGGGGCAAGAACTGTCTGTCTGTCTGTCTGTCTATCTTAAGGTAGATGCTGCCGCCCATCACTGCAGTATCTGAACACCTTCTACGTAAAATTAATCGCAATAGCCAAGTCCCTTGGTGGCTGGTCTCTTATGTTTAAACACTGCCCAAATTCTGATGGGTGCCTCTCGGAGCTACCATTATACAAATAAGTAACAGCAGCAGCAGCTCCTCCTCCAATTTTAATATGTGTGATCAGTCTATGGAGTAAAAATAAACCAAAAAGATTTTTACCAAATAAATTCAAACAACAAATATGGACAAATCTCTTTGCAGATATTTACATGAACAGCAACGGAAGCTAAATTCATTCTTTACTGCTCAACTCTCCTGGGGAGAACATACTCTTTGGGCAAGTATAGTAAAAGTGGCAGGGTATGACTGGGCACACAGAATCATCTATACATAGAAGTTAGAGATGGAAGAGCCCAGTTAATGAATGCCATCCAGCCTCTTCTCTGGCCAATGTAAAATTGTTCCTTCCTCTGGATAGGTTAATGATTTGTACTACTTTCCCTCAGAAAGCTGCCTTCTCAAAAGATTGATGTGTGTGAACTACTTCTACCTATTACACCCAAGAAGTATATATCCTGTTTAGTTTGTGGAGAAGGACAATTTAAAACTAGTATTAAAAACAATTGTTCCATGTAAAAATGGTGCAGGATTTAACTCTTTTTTGGGGGAGTGGGGAGGGTGTGGAATGCCACCCAAACCTAGTAGTCATGTATCTTTGCAATACTCAATTACGGCATAAGAACCACCGAGTTATTTCACAGGGTAACAGAATGCAGCCTCCTCATTGGTCTGTAGGACAAGAGGAGTTAGAAGAAGATGAATAGTACTGAAATAGAGGCAGAACACAACGATAATCTCTTAATAGGCAGCAACGCCCATCAGCATTTATTCTTATATTCTAAAGCTTTACCATACTTCATCATTTGAGGGATTATGGAACCTTCTGTAAAACTGTTTAGCCTGCTAGTTCCTACGAATGGAAACCAAAATCCCACACAAGCTACTAAAATCTTCTGGGGGTTTGACAAGACACTTTTCAATAATCCTTTTAAGTGCTTCTGTAGAAGTGAGGATGAATTTGCCAAATCCAGGAAAGCTGCTTCTAATTCTTCTTCAATTCATATCACAACTAGCTAGTGCTATGTGCGTTTCAGGGTGTTTCCGTTTAGATAAATACTGAAAAATTCCAATACACTCAAACCATCCAGACTAAAAACTGGACTGGCAATTGTGGGCGCTCAGGATTGCATCAAACTTCCATTAATTAAACAAGCATCCAAACGAACACCCTTGATTTAAACATCCTTGTGTTACAGGGGAAGTTTGGATCGGGACTTGAACTACAGGATGGGCGACTTCCTAAAAACAACAGGAAAATAGCCTCTCTCATGGTATTTTGGTGTTTTCTAATGCCTTATAAACCTGAAAATGCAGACTCCAATGAGGGGAAACTCATGGGGCAAGAGACAGGAGAAAGACCCAGGTTCAATGGAAAGACAGCAGGACAGAGAGGGTGTGAAGGAAAAGAAGGGTTTGAAAAAGCTGATGGAAAGGGAGAGAATGGGGAATAAAATGAGGGAAAAGTCAGAGAGAAGAAGGAAAGAGATAGATAGATGTGGGAGTGATTAAAGCAAAATAGGGGGTAGGGGGAAGATCTCAGAGGTCAAAATGAGCAGAGGAAAAAGCAAAGATAGAAGGGATAAGGAAGAAAAAATAAAGAAAGAGAAAAATAAACACCCACAACAAGAGCAGGGAAAGCAGGCAACTCACAATAAGGGAGCAGGTCACAACTCTGCAGTCAGAGTTTACTGTAGTCATGGATATACATCTAGGTCAAGATTTTCAGAAAGGGACTAGTGGTTTTGCACTCTTCAATTTTTGGGTGTCCAACATGAGACACCATAAAAAGACCCGATATGCAGAGGAAGGGTGCCTGGCACTTCCTGAAAACAGGCGCTATTAAGGTGTCTCAAATTTGGCACCCAAAAAGTACAATTCAAAGTCTTTAGTCACTTTTGAAAATCATTGTCCCTGTCCCAAACTCAGGCAGTTAGAGCTATACAGTATTTTCTCTGAGATCAAGAAAAGCGGTAGAAATATCCCTTTATGTATCAAAGTTCAGTAAGTCAATTTCCTCCAGGTTTTGATATCTGTGTTGTGTTCAGATCACATATCAATATACCCCTCCTTGCTGCTCTCCTCCACACTTCAACTTTTTCTATGAAGGTGCAGAAAAAGCTAGCAGCCCCATAAAGATTGCATGTGGTACTTAAAATGCAAACTAAAGAACCTTCCAGAGGTGAGCCTAAGACACAAAGTTCAAATCCAGATCCAAATTTCCCCAAAGATTGGGTGGGTGTGATCTGACTCGGGGTCATATTTTGGGCCCATCTGTAGAATCCACAGCACTAGGTCTTAAGGGACATTGCCCACCGCTACAGCGTAATGCAGATTTGCTGCTATCGCGCATAGAGGGACTCCTTTCCCCTGTGCCTCATGGGAACGTTTTACCTCACCCACTTTCTTCCCATTCCCTCCTAAAGTAACAGTTGGCCTGCCTGCCAAACATCCTCCCTCCCACCCATGGAAAACAGAAGATGCAAGGAGAGAGCCTCTTGGGTCCCTTGAAAGCCAGCTACAGTGATGGTGTTGAATTGGAAACTCCATGTGAACCAAAGGGGTTGGTTCAGGTCCAAGCACTCATGAACCAGACTGCGGTTTTGAGTTGACTAACGCGGTCACGAAGCGAACCCTGCAGGGTTCATACAGCTCTAATTTGCCTGCTGCCAGGTGGAGATTACAGTGCTGGCAGGTAAACTGAGAAAATGTGCTGTAGAAGGTCTTTGCGAGAGAGGGAAGGGAGAGAATAAACACAGAACCCCACAGTGTCACTTTTAGAGTCACTTTTTCTGACAACAGCTGCACTTTAATACACGGCATTTAGAGTAAACAACTCAGAGCAAATGGTTCTTTGGATGTGGGAAGAGGTTGCTCTTTTCACAGACTATGCTACAAGCGCAGCTGAACAAGCCCCACAATCACACAGAGAGTGCAGAACAGAACGGCTCATTTTTATCTGTCTTTGTGCCAATTACATCCATTATTTCTGTGACCACAGGGAATGATGATCTACAGTAAGGCACTAATAAAAAGAGCAACATTTACTGCACAATACTATGTCCTATTCTATGGAAAGGAATACCACAAGTGTCATGCGGTGCAAAAAAATAAAATAAAAAAATCAATCAGAGAAGTGGACTCAGCCCAATATATCACACCCTCAACAACTAAAATGAGGGTTTGTTGGGAATGAGCATTGTCCATGGAATATCTTTTTGTTAGTATCTTTGAAAATGGGTTTTTATAAGGTTCATCTTTGTATTTTACCATGTGAAACTAATAAATAAATGGCAAACCCACCCCACCCTGTAAAATCCATTAATGTTAACATATTTTAGTGGCTTGTCAAGGAAGTTTCCATAACGTTTTGAAACAAAGACAAATTCTGCTCTCATTTACACCAGTGTAAATTGATTTGAATGCATTCGCTCTAGATTTACTCTGGTGAAAACAAGAGCAGGCCATGGTCCTAGACATTTAACATGATAGCTTTATTCTCCAATATGGATGTCACTTCGTCAAAATTTTCAGAGATCATTTTGATTTCAACAGGCCTTAACCCCAGATCAGAACACACCTTTTTCTGATTTCAACAATAGGGCTTGCAGGGATGCTGCTGAAGCATGCTACTAATTATTACCAGGTCAGCGGTGTCACCAGGTTGCATTGGTAACATTAGAACGTTGTTAAAGGGCATCATGTTGCAAGGCTTCATTGCAGTGATGTGAGATAGCATCATGAATTGATGAGTTTGCTGCACACGGCAAACCACACTAAGAGCTTGTCTTCACTACAGCTGCTGGTCAATCTAAGCTACGCAATTTGAGTTACGTTAGTAGCATAACTCAAGTTGACGTAGCTTAGATCTACTTACCGCGGGGTCCACACTAGTCTACGTCGATGGGAGACACTTTCCCGCCGACATTGCTTCCGCCTCTCATTGAGGGGGAGTACAGAAATAGATGGGAAAGCGCTCTCCCATCGATAGGGCTTGTCTTCATTAGACCCACTAAATTGATGCCGCTGCATTGATTGCAGCAGTGCCGATTTAGCTGCGTAGCGAAGACGAGCCCTTAGTTCTAATCTTTGATTCACTTCTCATGCAGTAAGAGATGCTGCTTAATGCAAAGGCCATGCTACCAGTTCGTTCTTGAAAAGGAGTAGGTGTGATGGGATCCAGTGATTCAATATCAAGATGTTCAGACAACTTCAACAAGCCAAAGAGGCTTTTAATCTTGAGCATCAGACAAGAATCAGAAGAGCAATTGTCCAACACCTGAAAGCAGGAAAATAACGGGAATAGAGTCAACTTCAGTTTAAAATATAGCTATTTCTTATGACAGAGAAATTGTTCCAGGGGCCAAGTTTTACCCCTATGCAAGCATAACTCCACTGAAGTCAGTGGAGCCACAGTTGTTCACATTGGGCCACAATTTAACCACAAATATCCAGTGCAGACTTACAATTGTCCTAGACTTCCATACTTAAAAACACCACCAGATAACAGGGACATTTAACTCAAAACTCACACAAACGAAAGAATCCAACAGTCACTGTGCTATCATGCCAGTAACACAAGAATAAAAAAAGGCCTTCGGAGACATTTGTAACTCATCAACTCTGCAATATATTTTCAAAGCATGTCAGAACACAAGAAGAGGATGAAGTTCCCTATACTTCCACTCTTTTCTCCCCCTCTCCTCTCGCCATTGTACGGATATAATATAATATATGGAGATATACCTATCTCATAGAGCTGGAAGGGACCCCCAAGGGTCATCGAGTCCAGCCCCCTGCCTTCACTAGCAGGACCAATTTTGCCCCAGATCCCTAAGTGGCCCCCTCAAGGATTGAACTCACAACCCTGGGTTTAGCAGGCCAATGCTCAAACCACTGAGCTATCCCTCCCTGAAGGATGGCACTGCTAACAGGATAAAGTGAGTGACAGAGTTATGTGATCGCTACATAAAGGTAGTACACATGCAAAAATCTTCAGAACATGGAAAAAATTATCAAAGAGCTTGCACCATCTGTCTGTGGAGAAAAAAACAACAGCTGGTGCAAGAAGCTGCAAGATGCCAGCCCTACAAGTGACAAGATGGGAAATGACAGGAAACAGCTTTTCACTCTTCTAACAGCAAAAGAAACGTACAGCCCGTGTTCTTGTGTTTGAAAACCTCCAGATGCTGCCCTCTTCTCACATTTCCATATCTTTGTTCATGAAACATCTGAAAGCTTTTCTATTTTTACAGTGGAAAAAAGCACATAGGCATCAAACACACACACACATTTTCCTTGTGAGGGGGATGCTGAATGAATTTTAATCATGATAATAAAAAATGTGAAAACAAAAAGAAAAATCAGCAGTATTTGAAGTGAGAAACCTTTGAAAGTTGCTCCAACACTTCCTTCTTACAAAATGTACAGTGTGTTTTGTTTCTGTCAGCTTTATTAAATATCAAAATATTAGCTTTAGCTGGGACTGATTAGGCTTAGGATGTATTCAAGGCAATATTATAGTGTCTCAAATGTTCTGCCAAGATGGCAAACTACTTGAGGTCAGGTGCCAAAATACCACGGCCAAACCTTTCAAAAGTGACTAGTGATTTTAGGTGCCTCAATTTCTGAGTGCTCAGTGAGAGGTACTTACGTGTGCCCTGATTTTCAGCGTGTGGGTGCTCAGCACTTGCTGAAAGACAGGTCTCTCTAAGGTGTCTCTAGTCGGGTACTCAAAAATGGAGGTATCCAAAGCCACAAGTCACTACCGAAAATTTTGGCAGTCACACCTCCAAGAGAGACACCATTGGTGTTGATTGGGTTTAGGTGAAATGGCAACTAAATATGACAACATCTGAAGTTATAAACTAGAAATAATTAACAAAAGTAGACAATAGCTGTGTATTATCTCGCTAGGACAGGACCTGTATTGAAAAATCAATGAGAAAATATGGGGTACAAAGGAGAATAGAGTAAGTCTTACTAGTTTTCTGCAGTTTTAGAGCAAGGCAGGATCTCTCATCTCCTAAACCTTTCTACTGAGCATAAATATTTAGAACTAGCAGATTAGACTTCTGACTCAAGCGAGGTCCCTTTGAGGGGAGAACGATGCTAAGTGGGTAATGCTGAAGTGGGGGTTGGGAACATCACAGAAATGATGATCAGAACCAGAGGTCGAAGGAAGTGTTAGATTTTGCTGGACCAAGTGACGCTGAATAGAGCCCTGTATTTTTTGCAAATACGAAACACCAAATAAAATGTAAAACCATCCATAAAACTAAATAAAACAAAAAGTCCCTCTTCTATTTCCCACAGCTCATCTCCTTTCCCTCTATTTCCCACTCCTCTTCTCCTCATCCTGGATAGTTTGGCCACTCTGGGCCCTAATTTGAGGGGTGTGGGGGATACATTCTGCATGCACAGTGATGCGACTGTGAGGAGAAAATGCATGGGCACTCCCAGAAGCGTGGGAGTGGTTCTGATTTCAGTGGCTGGGCCGAGTGAGGGGGAGGTTGAACCAACACCTGTCAGGGATGGTCTAGGTTTACCTGGGCCTGTCTCAGCATAGGGGGCTGGACTTGATTCCCTTCCAGCCCATTTCTATGATTCCTTAAATATTATCCGTACATACATCTCACAATTACACGTCTTGACAAGTTATGAGCTTTCTGCAGATACCTTGTATGTAAGGCTAAGATTCTATCAAAATGGGGAGGGAGGCGGGTTCAGCACCCACTGCTGCTGGAGCTCCGGGGTCCCCTGCTGCTGCGGTGAGTGGGAGCTTCGGGGTACCCCCCACACAGAGGCTGAGCAGCTCTGGAGGGGCCCCGCTGCCTGCGATGGCAGGGAGCTCCAGGGGTCCCCCCACTGCAGCAGGGCAGCTGCAAGGTCCCCTCACCAGGTAGGTGTGGGAGCAGCTGGGAGCTCCAGCTCTGGGGCAGAAAATGTCACGGAGGTCTCTGGAAGTCATGGATTCCGTGATACAACTGTAGCCTTACTTATATGTTACTCTTTTGGATAAATATCCTAAGATGTGTTGGTGTAGTCAGTCATGTCTGAGGTGCAAGCTGTTTGCAAAGAACAGGGGACCCATTGCCACGAGGTCGGTGTGTCACAAGGGGTCCATGAGGCCATGGGAACAGGCCACTTGAGATATTTTATTAATTGAAAAGTAAAAAAAAAAAAACCCACAACATTTTTAACGGACCAAATGAAAACACAAAATCCAGAAAAATTAAAAAAGGAAAAGAATTTCATGGGACTCAAACTGGATGCTGCCTTTAGCTGGAGAAGAGTGCAAGTTCCACTGTCTCCGTTTGAGCATCAATGAGATAGAGACAGGATGCATGGAGAACCTTGGTGGTAATATCTATGTTTGACAAAGGGAAGGAAGGGGTATTCAAAAAAAGAGGGGCAATGTGGGCTTCAAGACATCCATGGAGCCAAGTATTTATAACTTAGGCCACTTTGACCTTGGTTTGCCTCCCTGAATAGCGCCTTGGCCAGACCGCAATTACTCATCTCTTTCCCTTACCTGCATTAGTTTTGAACATGGAAAATTTTACAGTGGAAAAAATACTGTGCAGCAGTTGACTTTTAAATTAGCCAACAGAATTGTATAACAGAAGTAAAATACTACACTTCCATAGCATCCTTCCCCCAGGGATTTCAAAACACTTTTTGGGCACTCTAGTTCATCACCAGCTCCCTGTTCAACTTGTACGTGGGACCTGTAGGGGAGATAGTGATATAATCTGGGTGGTGGGATTATCAGAAGCAGAAGGCATGCTTGGCAAGCTCTTATTTTCATTAGATCAGGCTGGTCTGTGCTTTCTCAGTTCATGGCTTGATGAAAGTTCAGCTTGAAGACAACAGAGGAGCATAGGCCAGGGGATAGATCTTGAGAGTCTGGGAGAGAATTCCTCTCTCTGTTAGTGGTAGGTTTGTCCTCCATTTGTCTAAGAGATTCAAAATTTAGAGATGATCTTTGACCACTGGCAGGTGTAAGAGTAGGAAAGACTTTTTTCCCCATGTATCTGGCTGAGCATCTCTCTCTGATCCAAACTTTACCATAGTAATCCAGATCTCTGTGAAATTCTCTATTCTTGAAGGTCACTCAGAGGCTACTGCTTGTGCAAAATGTCTCTGCTCCCCTTTTAAACAGTTCTATCCACACTAAATTATTCTGCCAATTCTCCTGGCACTGCATTGGCTTCCTGTTCACTTTGAGGAGCAACTCCATGTGTTGGTTACCTAAGAGACAGACTGTAATCCCATGTTGTGGTGAGGTGCTCCAGCTAAGAGGCATTAGATTTGAACACTTGGGGACTGCTGGGAAAGTATTCTTGGCGCAAAGCACTCGATTCTTGAATTTGATTTCCTGGCTGGCCTCACACAGCCTGAATCTTCCTTAAGGTTGAGATTTATGGTGCAACAAAAGGTCTCTCTCTTTTTCTCAAGCATTTGTTTCTAGGAAATTTGTGTTTATTTTGAGGAAATATCTTTTTCCTGCTTGTGCGAAAGAGACAAATTGTATATAGTTCCTAAATGTGTTTATGCACCTGGAAACAAGTAGATAGACAAGTGTATTGTTTACAGAACAATTCAGAAAGAGTTCAACTCCCACAACAGTGCTGCCTAGAGAAACTCCTTCAAAGAATTACTGACTTATTAGCACCAGATTTAATTACCATTAAGTCTACCTTTATCTGAACAATTACATGTATCTACTGTTGCTGCTGAGTCTGTTTTTCCTATGACCTGTTCCTAAAAGGACTGCCTTTAAGAAGGAAATCCAGAACAAAACTACAGTTGAATAACAACACAAACTCAGAAAATTCAAGAGCCACTGATCCTGAAGACCAAAAAAACCCAGCAAGGCAGCTATCAGCAGTCAGTCAACAAATCTATGAATAACTAACTAACTACATAAGCAAAACAAATCATGTACAAACAAAAACCAACAGGCATACATTCAGGGCTAAAAGGCCTGCACTGACACAGAACTAACCAGAAGTCCCAACACATCATCAATTTACCGTAAGAGGCCACTCAAATCTGAATAAAACCATATTTCCTCTCAAGAATGTCTGACTCCCCAAACATCAACTGCCATTGCAGGGCAAAAAAACAACAACAAAGGAGCAAAACCTTTTGATGACAATATGATACAAATCAAACATAAGCTACTTGTCTTCATTTTCGGGGCCCTACATGGCCTATCCCCACCCTATTATCCTTATCTCAGGCTTCTGATTGGCCTCACACGTTTGGGAGCTCCCAGTAAGCATCTCTAAAGGTGCCTCAATATCCTCTTTGAAATCTCTCCTTAAAACTCTCCTTTGCTCTGATGCCTACAAAGAAAATTGACAACCGTTGGGCCGCTGGTGGGCTATCAGACCGACGAATACTGTCTCACTGATTCCTTCTACTCGCCCATCTCCGTCTATACACACTGGCTGTCTCGTGTCTTATATGGAGACTCTGAGCTCTCTAAGGCAGGGACCATCTTTTTGTCTGTGTTTACACTGTGCCAGGCACACTGGAGTCCCGACCCATGGCTGGGGCTCCTAGGTGCTATGGTAACACAAAGAATAAGAATACCATTGTTATTATTTATTTGTATTATAATAGCACCCAGACAGCTCCACCGAGATCGGACCCCTTTGTGCCCGATGCAATAGAGCTCACCGTCTAAATCAACACGACAGACAATGGAAGGAGAATTGCAGATTTAGGTAGTACCCAAATTTTACAGATGGGGAATCAAGGCACAAATAGATTAAGTATCTTGCTCAAGATCACACAGGAAGTTAGTAGCAGAGCTGGGAATTGAACCCACATCTCCTGAGTCAATATCCAATACCTTATCCACAACAAGCCCATCCTTCACATAGTACAGTACCAATTAATTTGGGGAGCATGAAGTGAGGCTTCAGAAAGCTATCTTTACTGCATTTGCACAGTCCCGCATATAGAGAAAACAGCTCCGGGGGATCATAAAACGTGTTTTAAGCATCATCAAGCGAAGCAGCTTAGAGAGAATTTACTAGGTGTCGTTTATTTCTATCCTTGATTCTCCACATGGTCTCTGCAGATCAGATTACTTAGAAAACATAATTATTTTAATTAGGAGTAATTCAATTAGAATATCTTATTGCCAATAACAACTTCACTAATAAGAAATGAACACACTTTGCTTAAAAGAAATCTTACCTTTGGGGACTGCCTGAATACTTTCCCAGCTATGACAGTACTCATTTTAATACTGCATGCCCAATTCTCCTCTCATTTACAGTCTAATCCAATGCCCGCTGACTTTCCAGTGCCTTTGGAGGATATTGGACTGGGCCTGTACACTGCTGCAAATCAGGGGGAACAGATAACACCAGTGTGGGTGAGAGGAGAACTGAGTCCTGTGAATCTAGGTACTAGATCTCATCCAAAGAGGAAGGCTGAGTGAATTTCACCTCTGACAAAATGAGGGCCAGCACCAGGTTTATTAAACACTTAAGTCCCAGGGTTATGGTGTGGCCCCCTACTTTAGCTCCCTAGAGACTAACCCTTGCAGTTGGATGATCTCCCCTGGGATCATGAGCCCGATTTTGGAACAGACTTCACTGTCACAAAATGG
Source organism: Platysternon megacephalum (assembly GCA_003942145.1). Taxonomy (NCBI): domain Eukaryota; kingdom Metazoa; phylum Chordata; order Testudines; family Platysternidae; genus Platysternon; species Platysternon megacephalum. Next base: position 5,940,477 of record QXTE01000018.1, on the reverse strand, counting down.
AGACACCGTGATGCAGAATCTGCTCCTATGCATTTAGTAGAGTTACCTTGCATGTCATAAAAGATAGAGTCAAAGATTCAGCATATGACTTTTGTAAAGGTTAGGAGTCCAGTGACTGTATGTTACGTGACACAAGATACTGTTTCAGGAAACCATCTGTGTATTTAATGTGCAGTACCCTAATGTAGTTTGATATCATCACTCAGGTGCAGTTGGTAAAGTAAGATGCTACATCCTTATAATACATTTAAGAGCTGCATATGCCTTGTGCTGGCCCTCAGCATAGGATGAATTTTACTCATTAAAATATATGTGAAAACAGAACTTGTTACAGTATATTCCTCTAATCATTCATCCTACAAATCTTCAAAAAAGACAATCCACGGTGTGCAGTTATTTGTGCAAAATAAGATAAAAAGTACAGAAATAATTTGAGGTGAATGTAGCACCAACATCCACACTGCCTCTTAAGGTGATTTCTTGCTTTAATTAAGACACTCTCCCATTAGAAGAGAGAGAATTCTGGCCATCCCTCTTTAATCAGTGCAATAGATTAAGTTCAGAAATAGGAGGAAACAAATTCTAATGCAATTAATGGTGATATCGGATTAAGGCCGTGGCTACATTCAAAACACTGCCGCGGGAGCGCTCCCATAGCAGCGCTTTGAAGTGCGAGTGTGGTCGCGGCGCCAGCGCTGGGAGAGCTGAGGGGATTAGCGCTGGGGCACTGTTTACACTGGCGCTTTACAGCGCTGTAACTTGCTGCGCTCAGGGGGGTGTTTTTACACACCCCTGAGTGAGAAAGTTGCAGCGCTGTAAAGCACCAGTGTAGCTGTGGCCTAAGATAAGGACATACAAAATTCTTCTAATATTTTTCATGCATTATAAGGATGGAGCAGTTTCTTTTTACCTAGTGCACCTCGGTAATAGAGATCAAACCAAATGAAGATGGAAACCATGTGCACTTAATGTGTACTATCTGCCGAGACATATAATATACAAGCACTACCCTCCTAACCATTATAAAATTCATACACTGAATCTTTGAATCTATGTTTTATGGCATGCATCATAAATCTGCTAAACACAGATTCTTGAGTGTCATGTGGCTGTTTGTGCTGCATCACTGGTACAATCTGGCCCTAAATCCTGTTTAGACAGCCTGGGAAATCTCACTCTGGTGACCCTCCATTGGCAAAGAGCTGACATATGGGCTCTTAAAACCCATCCCCCCTATTCCCACGATTGGCATAGCAGGACAAAAGGTGTGGCTGGGCCAATCTGAACTGTGTCAGTCTTTAGCTAGGTTTTCAACCCCTTGGGACTATTGCAGTCTGGTGTCAATTAGAGTGATATGGAATGGTCAATGAAGAATAGACAATTAAGCCAAATTCTACCCTCTGATATTTGAGTGCCCTTGACATCAGTGGAAGCCACATGTGTGTAGATTATTTGACTCTTTACATTCATTTGTTCTCTCTGACCCGATCATGGGAAATGTGAGAAATGTCTTTGCCCTCACAGATCAATTCAGATGTGGATGATTAGTTGCTTCACACATTATTTTCTCTCATCTCCTAGACTGGTCATTAATGAATATTTTAGCATGGATCTCTCTGGGAACTTAATTGTGATAAGATTCTAGCATGGTACAGTTTGTATTCGTTTACAGCAACTAACTTCCATTACCCAAGGTGATACATAGCACATCTGTACAGAATGGATGTCACAATTTTAATTAAAAACTCCCACCTATTTTTAAAAGCTATCAATTAGTGCCATAGTTGTAATTATGGAATCATAGACTCAAGACCATTTTAATAACTATAAACTTTTAAAAATCTTTTTTGTCTTAAAAAAATTATTGTAATTAAGTCACTAAGCAGATATATCTGTCTCCATGAAATACAGCCAAATTTATAGATAATTGCAAATAACTCATTTCCCAGAGGACTTTTTTTTGGTATGCCAATTAGGCTCACAAATCTCAAGCTGTCACCTTCATCTCCAGATATGCAGCCAGCACATAGTACAGCTATAAACAAAACACCCAGAGTGCTTCTCATTCCTCTGCTAAAATAGAAAATGAAGTTACTAACACACATTTGTCGATGTCAGCCCCAAGACAACATAAAAGAAAAAAAATCCTTGGGTTTCTGACACTTAAAATACATCTTCTAGCTTCTAAGAAGTGTGTTCTGGAAAGATTCTCAAGAGATTTATGTGACTCTGATCCTTTGGTTAATGGCTGCCTCATGACTCAGATCTACACGCATAACCTACCAGTCATTTCCCTAAATGAATTACAATTTCTCCTATACAACATTCTGACTGCTGGGAGCTCCTGTTAATGAAATCTCAGTTAGCTGTGTTCACCTACCTACAAATGTCTGCTACATACTCATCTAATTACATCCGGAGGGCTTGCAAGCTTAAAACAGTGACTTGGCAAGCACAATGGCTGAAAATGTCATTGCGTTCACATGCAACACCTACTGCTCTTCAAGGGCCATGGTTTTAGCACTGCTAAGAGAGTACAGCCAGTCTGGGTGGGCCTGAGAAACAATTTTTCACTATCCTCTCTCCTCCACTACCACACCCACTTTTCAAACATAACCCACGGCTGTTCACCATGACCAACCCTCTACACATGGGGCCTGCCTAAAAGATATTGGAGAGCAGTTAGCAAATTGATTCCTTGGGTTTCATCCCTTAAGTAACTGACTCATTTTACATAAATATTCTGGGGGAAATCTTGGCATCAGTTAAATTAATGACAAAACTTCTGCCTTCTCTCCAAGTATCTCAAGGTATTTGGCCATCAACAGTTTAGACATAAGGGAGTCACCTGGCAGACTAAGTGAAATGCAGCCACCTCTGGAGACAAGTACAGCAGGTAACGACTAGCCCACATCATGCGGGACTGGGAATGATTTGAACAAGGAGGTGGGAACAAAACCCAGAGAGTACTTGTATCTCAAATGTCCATAGAAAGCAAATAGGGACTCTGCCAGGTCATTAAAGGTTATTGAATGATTAGAAAACATGCCTCGTTGTAACAGACTCCAGGAGCTTAATCTATTTAGCTTAAATAGTTAAGTTAAGGATTGACTTGATCACAGTCTATAAGTACCCACATGGGGAACAAATATTTAATAATCTCACAGTGAGAGCAATTAACCATTGGAACTTACCAAGGGTTTGTGATGGATTCTCCATCACTGACATTTTCAAAATCAAGATTGGACGTTTCCCCCCCCGCTTAAAAGACATGCCCTAAGAATTCAGACTATCTGATCACAGTGGTTCCTTCTGGCCTTAGAATCTATGAATCTCTGTCTCTAAGATAAGAACACAAAACAAAATACATAGCACTTTAAAACAGGTGTGGGAGGGAGGGAAGAGATTTCCAAATGAACCATCAGCCTGACCTAACCTGAGTTAGGATGACCATATATTATACGGGATATTTGGTAAAATTACTCGTATTCAATCGAGTTCAACAGCAATCAATCAGAACTATGCACTACAAATGTTCAAATTAATATCACGTTGTCTGAGCCCCAGTTAAAAAGAAATACTGCATCTGGGGTGGGCTGGAAATTGCTTCCTCCCCCAGTCCAGAGCTCAGCGGCTTCCCCGGGCCAGTGCTGCATGGGGTTTTGGCACAGATAGGGCTCGGCTCCTCCTGGCAAGTGCCTGGGGCCGGAGGATCTTGGGCTTTCCTGGGGCACCAGCCCAGCCAGAAGGAAGGAGCCTGCCAGCCAGGCTGTTGGTGAGCTCAGCCCTCCAACCGGCGGTTGGTTCTCCATACAGCACTGGGAGTGGGATGCTCCCGGTCGGGGGAAGGGAAGATACGGAGGAGCTGTGGGGGGCAAAGGGGCAAAGCAGGAGGACAGACACCAGCCACCACAGCGCTCAGTGCGCAGCCAGTGCCGTCTAGAAATGGGACTGGGGGCAGAGCCCTGCTGGCCAAGAGCCGGCACACAGTGGGGGCTGCGCTGATGCACCAGCAGGGGAGCGGCTGGCCCTGCACGCTGCATCTTCACCCGGCCACCAGCCTTGCACATCCACCCTCATCGTTGGCCGCTGGATCCCCCCACTCACTGTTGGTGGGAGGGCAGCTGGCAAGCAGGGATCCGGCCAGCAGCAGGACCCACCAGTACTGATTGGGGGAGGGGAAGGGGAAGGGGAAGGGGGGAGGAGACAGAAAATATGGGACAATTTGCCCGTTTTTAAGAAAAAGTCAGGACACCCACAGGAAGGCTTAAATACGGGACTTCCCTTTAAAAAACGGGACTCTGGTCACCCTAACCTGAGTGACTATGCCATATTATTCTTCTAACCTTCATGCTACCTTCCCATACCCCACTTCCTGTTCACCTCTCTTTACCTAATACATAGCAGATTGTAAATTCACCAGGACAGGGACCGTGTCTTTCTATTTGCTGTCTAAAAATAATCCAAATGTATATTGTTTGGAAGGAGCAAAGGCTGCATCAGCCTTGCTAGGATCAGTACCTTTGGTTCAAAAGAGTATTGCCATTTTCAATCTGATGTTTAGCCCAGTAAGACAACCCCTCTGGCTACTGTCTATATTTTACACCCAACAGTTTAATGCAAGGAAGGAAGCATGACTGAAAACCTAATCCCAGTTATACCACAAGACACCAATGATAAGGAAGAACATAAAGATGATAATGAGGAAAAAATAAAAGCAATGTGTTTCAAATTGAAGTGCCTAAGGTTATGCACCTAACTGCCTCTGTAGGAACATCAATAAGTTTCTTGATTTTCAGAGCTGCAATGGACATGAATTGTGAGACTGAGTATGTAGCACACCTGAAAATCAGGCCATGAGGTGCTTAAGTAAGGACCCAGGCATCTAACTTTAAGCGTTTGAGTCTGAAAAGTTTGTCCTTAAATAAATAAAAGCAAGGAAAAAGTTCAGTGTCTGTAACAAAGTTCTCCCTTAGTCACAGTAGATATTTAATTTCTTTTTTCTCTCGTTCTTGAATTCAACAAAAGCCCATTTCCACCAGTCAAATGAAACAGTGCGCAGTAAAGCATTAAGTCTGTATTCAACAAGTTTAATTATGGTGTAAATGAAAGAAATTATTATTCATTCATGACATTTATTTCAGTTCCACCACTAGTTGCTTTTATAAAGCTGGCAGGGGGGAGGGGGCAGGCTGGGTGTATAATTACTGCTATATTTCTTTGCCAAACATTAGTTAACTTAAACAAAACAGTGCTTGTTTCCTCTCAAGAGTAAAAGGCATGTGATCTATCGATGATGAATCTAAAGGACGCCCACAGCCCTGACATAGTGCCAGGTTCTGATACGTATACCAATATTTGGAATTCCAACAACAGAGGGCTTATTGAAGCTCCAGGGCCAGTTTAGGGCTATTGTGGGTCAGAAGCCACCAAAATTATGGGAACAATCCAAGCACTCAGCCACTGGGGAGTAATGGAAGCCACTGTGCAACATGAAAGATACACCGCCAGCTGATGCTATCAGGGACTATCAAACAATGCATCTTTTCTAATGGATTTTTACAGGGCTTAAACATTGAACAAAGAAGAAGGAAAAAAAAAACCTACGCTGATTCAGATCAAACATTTTTAAGGGGTTGAGAGAGAAAGAGACAAGGGAAATATACATACTGGTATACAAGTAAATGAGAGACAGTGTAGTCTGTTTCATATTACATGTTTTTCTGACCCCATGAGAATATAGTCATTACCTGCTCTGATCCACCCAAAATGCTCTAGTTTTCCAGAGAGTGCTGTAAACAAATCATAGCAACTAATCAAAACATATCCTCCAAAATATGATATCTTTGGAACCAGTTATTCCTGTATTTTCCTAAACCTATAACTGCTAGCATTTAATTACTGAATAGAGGCGAGATTAGGAGCTGGCAGTGACAGCCCTAGTTTATTTTAAAAACCAGGGGACCACACAAGTTGTATACAAGAAATTACAGTTGATGCATTTAGATAAATGAAAGGAACAGGAATGATTCTGAAGGGCAATGTGACTGCAGCCTCTTTTCACAACCACATTTAGACATGTAGTTTATCCTGTTGAGCCAATCAGAACATATATCCTTTTTAAGAGATGTTATACAGAATCTCCTTGGCTGACTATCATAGCCAAGGCATTCAAATGATCCTCTAAATTAGGAGTGGGCAAACTATGGCCCGGGGGCCGCACCGGGCCCTTCAGACGTTTTAATCTGGCCCTTGAGCTCTCGCTGGGGAGTGGGGTCCGGGGCTTGTCCCGCTCCAGCTGGGGAGCGGGGTCGGGGGCTTGCCCTGCTCTGCACGTGCCACGGATCTGTGCAGCTCCCAGAAGCAGCGGCATGTCCCCCCTCTGGCTCCTACGCATAGGGGAAGCCAGGGGGCTCCGCATACTGCCCCTGCCACAAGCGCAACCCCCACAGATCCCACTGGCCAGGAACCACAGCCAATGGGAGATGCAGGGGCGGCACCTGCAGACGGGGCAGTGCGCATAGCCACCTGGCCGCGCCTCCACACCCTTCATCCCCATCCCCATCCCATAGCCCTCACCCGCACCCCAGCCTGGAGCCCCCTCCCACATCCTGAACTCGTTTCTGGCCCCATCCCAGAGCCCGCTCCCCCAGCCAGAGCCCTCACCCCCTCCCATACCCCAACCCCCAATTTCGTGAGCATTCATGGCCCGCCATACAATTTCCATACCCAGATGTGGCCCTCGGGCCAAAAAGTTGGCCCACCCCTGCTCTAAATGCATATAAAGCACATCCACTGAAGTGCTGGGATGAGTAATATCTTAATATTTCCTTTTCAGAGCAAACCAACATATTAGGCCTGAGTGTGATCTCATGCCAGTTTTACAATGGTATAATTCCAATGTTTCAGTAAAGTCGCTCCTGATTTACACGGAACATAATCAAGCCGACTGGGTCAATTTTGGGCTCAATCCAAACTGAATTCAATGAACTGCACCCATTAGCCACCATATTGGGTTCAGGGTTTAAGCCAATCTCTAACTATTAGAGACAAGGATAAGGCCTATGTGGAGGGCAGATTATCTCACATCTGGTTACTGTGAGGTTCTTACAGCTCCCTCGGAAGCATCTGGCACTGGTCACTGTCTGAGACACACCACTGGACTAGACAGACCTTGAGTCTCATTCGATCTGGCAATTCCTATGTTCCATTTATAACCGGGCTGTGTTACCCACTGAATTGTTTCACTTCAAAGTCTGAATAATGTTGAATTTTAATGGTGAGAAATATATGAGTGAAGCAGATCAGAGAAGCTGTTTCGTGCCCAGTGTAATACCACTTCCATCAATTAACATCAAGGCCAGGATGATTAACCTGCTGCTGATAAAGGGTTAATCCTCCATCCTGATTGGAAACAAAGGTTTTCATACACAATGCATCATCATCTTGTGCCAAAACCAGATGACTTCTTTACCCCCAACATCCAAAACTGTAAAACTCACGTTAATTAAAAACAAACAAAAGGACTACTCACCTCTGGCCATGCTGACAGCAAACACTTTCATAGCCACAAAATTACAACTGTGGATTTACTCTTTCATTGCTTTGTTTAAATCATGGCACTCAGGAGAAGCGTCAGACCAATAGCCCCGCATTGTGAATCCCTCTTCTGCACTATTAAGAGAATGGGCAGCAGCAGCCCATGCATCCCCTAGATCACCCCACCAGTGTGCCTCAGGGACCTTTTTCTAATGGCAAGAGGACAGTTTGGGCTTTTTCTCCATTAAGACGGTCTAGCACCAGTTGTGATAGTTTTCGCCAGCTCCCTAGTAACTAGCCAAAGACCACTAATTCAGGAGCTTAACTACCATGAAAATGAATGCATTAGAAACAGATTAGAAAGAGTATCAACCCATTTCACATATCCAACTGAACCGCCATCTCAAGGGGTCAACATTATTTCACTACCAACTTGAGCTGGATTTCAACATATGGCTTGGAGGTGAAAAACTCTTATTTCACTACTGGTTCCTCTGATCCAGACCATTCCCTTATTTGTGTTCATTCTGAATAAAGAGACTATTTAGCTTATCACACTGTATGCATGCGCACTACATTACTTTATGAGCCACTTCACTCCTTTTGTTTTTCATCTCTGCTCTCTCACTGGCCCAGCACTAGGCATTCACAACAGCCCGAGGAGCAGGACCAGTGCAAACAGGACAGGAACAGCTTTTATGCCTATCTGTCCCATGCAGCAACAATCATATCATCCTTTCTTCTGGGGGGGAGGGATAGTTCAGTGGTTTGAGCATTGGCCTGCTAAACCCAGGGTTGTGAGTTCAATCCTTGAGGGGGCCACTTAGGGATCTGGGGCAAAAATTGGTCCTGCTAGTGAAGGCAGGGGCTGGACTCGATGACCTTTCGAGGTCCCTTCCAGTTCTAGGAGATTGGTATATCTCCTATTATTATTATTATTTTATTTTTATTTTCTTCACCACTCTGGGATAAAGGCCAAAGAGGATTTTGTTTTAAGACAGCAGCTTTCAGGTTCTCTCCTTCCTTTCAGAGCAGCCCTGAGCTTCTGCAATTACTGCATCGGGCTCTCATCTTTCTCAGATGGGATTTACCATATGGGGACTGAGAAGAGTCATTTTCTGGGGTCTGATGAGTACTGCTTAGCAAACGCTTGGTGCATTGAGCAAACCCAACCAGTGTACTGCACATTCACACACAACATCTAACCAATCTGCAAAGCATAATCATTGTATCATCACACATTTCTGTGGCCATCTGAGACACTCGAACAACTCATGCAAGGAGACTCCAAAAATAAAGCTAATTACTGCAGGCTCATGGGAAGAGAGATCCCTTTTCTACAGGCGGCCTCCCAAGGTCACCTCTCTTGGTGTTGCTATTTAAAAAAAAATATGATGAGCTGCTTTAAAAGCTAATTTAATCCTACCTCAGGGCAGGAAGGGGTTAAGCCCTCTGAAAACATATATGAAAATAAAGTCAGGTCATCAAAAGCATTAGGTCAATTTTAAAAAAAATATTTCCTTACAGTCAAAAAATAACCACAACCACAGTGTTTAAGGTCACTTCCTCTTTACATAGAGCTGGAAGCAGTACTGTCAATCAGCTTTTGTGCTGGTGGTCTCAACACGCTCGGAGAACAAAAAGTAGCACAGCAATATTGTGAGTAACATTTATCCTCTGGGATTGTTTAAAAAAAAACCCAAAAACAACTTTCAATTGAATTGCAAAGATCCCCTGGGAAAGACTGGGCCTCTGATTGATCAGAGCTGACATTCAGTTCTCAGAATACCAGGCTGATCTCCATTTAATTTAATGCCATTTTCCAATATTGAAATCCACTCACCAAACTCACACCAGGGAAACCTGGTCAGCCTCACTTAAACCACTTTCACCCCACCTGTAATTAACCATACTCCCAGGGTCAAATCCTACCATGCACTCCCTAATGACAGGGCTCAGCTGTGGGAATGTTTTTCACAATGCTCTCAATTCTCCCAAGAGAAGTGTTCTTGTGCTTTAGGCTAGCTATTAGTGTGTCTGCTAAAATGTCGGTGATGGTGGGGGTGGGGAATCCACTACATTCTTTTGACAGGACAGTTTGCCTCTCTAGACATGCAAATTGTGTCAGAGCAGAAGACCAGCGATTAAGGATCCGAGGTGAAATTCTGGCCCTCAGATATAAGGGCATTATTATTTCTCCCTTAATAAAGATTCTGTCTAAGACTCTAAACATTATTCTGCAGCTTTCCAATTGTTTCTATTTATATTATGCTAAAATTGTGTATGTCAGGATTCAATGAGGGCACAATGACAAACCATCCACTGGTCAAATTCATATTTGGTGTAAGCAGTGCAAGACACATGGAAGCCTCGGGGCAAATTCAGGAAAGATTCAGATGGTGGTGACTTAAATGTTTTAAAAATAGCTGTGAACGGTTGTGCATGATAAACTTCCATTCTGACACTGCAGGCTTGATTCAGCTACCACTGAAGTCAGTGGAAAGCGTTGCTGGCTTCAGTGGAAGTTGGATCAGGCCCCCAGTTATCATGCATGGTGAGTCAACCTCGCACGCAAGGATCCAGAAAGGGCAGTCTAGTTGCTGTTCCTGCTGCACATTCTATTAGAGGAGCAGGAGATGGAAGTTACACTTATTTTACAAAGCTACTGAATGCTAAATTAATGCATATTACATTATTTCACCATTGACACTTGTTCTTCAGGACACTTACTGCACTGTTTAAGTCACTGTTGAATATGACCCAGTGCATCACTCACTTGGAATGCTTACGACCTAATTGGAAAAGTAAGTATAATACTGGATCATGCCAGACAGAACAGGCAGAGAATGGCTCAGCCATATCATCTGAAAAACCACTTTAAAGAAATAGCTTGTGAAGGAGTTTGGCCGGTCTCTGAAGATGCTTATGTTTCTACCTTCATGCTGCTATATTTCCTGACATTCCCAGTTCTGATCTTTCCTGTCCTAAATCTTGTTACTTCAGACCAGCATTTGGGTCTTGTATAAGAATAAAGCCACTACAGCAAGTGTGTAGATATTGTCTGAGAGAGTTTTTTATTTTTAAGTTTAAAACTATCACTGGCTTTCTGAATTGAAAGAAGGAGAAAAAAAAATCCCCCAAAAATTCCTAACATCTCTGTTTTCCCCCAACTCTCAGATAGTCACAGAAAACAGAGTTCCTTAAACTACAAAGTTAAATAATTTGGCTGCTAATCTAAAGCATGGCTCAACATCATATGTGAAAGCTAAGAACACGATTTTCATTTACACAAAGGCCATTTTACACCACTTTGGTCGTGTAAAGTGCTTTAAAGTGGAGGTAAATTACATATGCACCCACTCGGACATCAATGAAGCTACAGTGATTTACACCATTTTAGGATCTGGGGCCAGATTTACAAAGGTTTTTAGGTGCCCAAACCTGCAGATAGGGCCTAGTGAGATTTACAACAGTGCCTAAAGGAGGTTAGCCATCTAATTCCCATTGATGTTAAAGGGAGTTAGGTTCCTAATCACTTTAGGTGCTTTTGTAAATCCCGCTAGGTGCTCATCTGCATCTTTAAGCACCTAAGTACCTTTGTAAATCTGTCCTTTGGTCCACAATTTCTATTCCAGCTAAGCCTTGAACAAGTTAAATGAAGACTCAGAGTGGTAGAGAATTCTCCATTTATCGCAGAGTAGAAAAAAATATTTGCAGAAGTCTCCACGAAACGGACAGGTTGATATCCTGTTATCCATTCTTGATAGCGCTTGCTATATAAAGCAATGCGGGCACCTGTCAAAATGGCCAGGGCTAGCCATGTGGACTTTTGCTGGTGCCAGCTGCGTGAATCAGGTTACTTACAAGCAAGAGCCCCCTGATTTGCTCATATTTTTCAACACTGTTCACCGACATATTTATGAAATGAAAACATGTTAGATTGTATATTGAAATCAAAGATACAAATCAACAAAATCTGTTTTTCATAATGTTTAAATCAACAAATATTACAGAGCACAAACACACGCACACAAACCCTCAGATATTTTGATCACAGCCACTACAAAAAACATTCTGCAGCTCTGTAGGGATTCTTCCCAATGAAGTTCTGATCACTGAATACATTCTATACGAGGACCATTCATATTTGGCTGGAAATGTGTGCGACTATATGGACTCTGTTTATGATTTTTGGAACTAAAAACAGATGAAAGAAATGTAAAAATGACAACTGCAAGCATATGCTGCATTTAGCAGGTACACAAACTCGATCCTTTGTACAGTCACTACTGATCTTAAGGGTGGTTTGTGAACTAGTTTACACTAATATAATAGGCTGATGTTGCTAAGGATTTTCTGACTTTAGTTCATCCAAAATGTTCAGAGGGAGGAAGGGAAGGTGTTTTAGTATGGTCCAGTTGTTAAACCCAGGGACAGGGTGGGGGTTGGGGCAGGACTTGTAAAATTGGTAGTGATGAAGAATCTATCACAGCCCTTGGTAAATTGTTCCAGTGGTTAACTATCCTCACTGTTAAAAATGTTGAGTCCAAATTTGTCTATCTTCAGCTTCTAGATACTGGATCCTTGTCTGCTAGACTGACTAGCCTTTTACCACCAAATTTCTGTTCCCCATGAAGGTAGGTATGAACTGTGATCAAGTTACCCATTAACCTTCTCTTTGATAAGCTAAATAGATTGAGCTCCCTTAGTCTTTCACCATAAGGTATGTTTTTCAGTTCTTTAATCATTCTTGTAAATTTATCAGCCTGTAGACTAGCACCCCACACGTATGGAAAATCCTTCCGATATGCCACAGTGCTTGACAGCAGAGTTCTAATATTCCACTTCTATTATTTTAACCAGACCACTACATGCCTTTTCAACAAGGTATGCACTTCACAAACCCACACAACTCATGTTTAAAGTTTAGTAATTATTTTGGACACTGTCATGTTAGATTGTGGCCTCAGTCAATCATCTGTGGCAAGATGAGCATGTGATTTAAAGAAAAACAACCTTGCAATGGGACAACGCATCATTTATTCTAACTCACCTTCTGACCACATGCTGGACCAACAGTCTAAAGAAATGAAGATTGTAAAGTCTATGGAGCCACCCAAATACCGTCACTCTCTTTGATTAAAAAGGTGGAGATTCTCAGGGTAAGGAATGTAGCTAACCAGTGATCCTCTCTACAGTGTTGCTAGCCACAGCTCCTTTCTGCTCTGACTTTCCCATTCTAATTTCCAAAGGTCAAACCATTCCCATGTAATACATCTATTTTATGAGATACATCCACTGGCACATAAGGAAATGAATTCTTTAGGATTCATTGCACGATCAACTTCCTGCCACTTATGTTAAGCAATGCAAGTGAATTTTTATTTACAGATGTAATAAAACCTGTAAGTGAGACAGTTTGGAAACTAGCACAAAATTGTCTTTAAAAGGCAGCTGAATCTCTGTCCCTGCCCATGAACTGTTAATGTATTCTAACACGATTTCAGCTTTAAGTCTCCTGGATTGACAAGAGAATTGAATTACAATTCCAAATCTCTCTTTTTCAACTTGTCATAAGACTTTTAAGCCAACAGGGAATGTCTCCCTGGCATAGTCACAATTGTTAAATTTTTCCAGCTTTTCTGATTTCAGGATTTTAATCTTTTTATCCATAAACGGAGTCCTCTGCACCACTGCTCAGGGAAAATCTGCTATTGCTAACTGTGCAAGCCGCCAAGTCTCCAGGGCCAGATGGAAGCAATCCTAAACTTTTAAAGGAGATCAGACTACTGTCAATCACAGAGACCATGTTAACAACCAGTGAAGTCTGAAGAACGCTGGACATATGGATACCAATATTGAAAAATTATGTCAGACTAAACAAGGAAATTGTAATAGTATGTATTGATCTGTTTAACGCTTGTAACATGTAAAACACTGGAAGCTATAAATGCTATCTATATCAAGCTATATAGTAATACAATGTGTGTGTGTGTGTGTGTGTGTGTGTGTTTATTCTCCCACAGAATAGGTGTACAGTACTGCCCTCAACTGGACTGGAGGTCAGACCTGCTCAAATGCATGAAATCAATCTGAATTCAGCCCAGTTTTTCAGTCTTCTGCATGAATCAGAGAGACAAGAGAAGTCAGCAACAGGAGAAAAGAAAAAAAGGCCCCACAACCCAGCAAAAATAGTAATAGTATTAGTTTTGCTTCCCCGCTTTAAAACAATCACTAGTGCCCACTGATGATGCATTTGCCTTGCAGTGTAATTTTAACATTAATATAAGTTAAAACTGCCAGAAAATTAATAATTTGATGCCATCTAATAAAGGGGGAAATCGCAAGAATGAAAAGTGATGCGCTACATGGCTTTGAGCAGTTCCTCTCCAATGTTCTCTGGTGATACAAGTCACCCCCACACCAGAGCTTTGGCAGACATGGGCACTGAGATTCAGAAACAAGTACTGATTCACTCCTCTTAGCTTCCTCTACTTTCCTTTTCTATTGATATATGTATGTCCAACAGAGGAACAAATTGGTTATTGGACCTGAGTTTATAGTACAGTCAATGAAATTCTATCCCGTCTCCTAAATGGATTAGGATCTACATGCAGACCTTTGAACCTGATGTGTTACCATTTTATCTTTAACAGCTCTTCCACAAAGGAATACAATGACTCTTTAATTAGTAAAATGTTAAACCCTCATCATCTGCCCTGACCCTTTAAAGGATTTGCTTTCAGTTAATTTAGATGCAAATATAAACTAGGCTTGAGCATTTGTACTCATTTATCTTTAGGGAGATAAGGACACCAATAATGCAGTAATTTATCTACAATGCAGATATTCTGTGGCTCCCTGAGTGAGTGCTAGCAATACAGTGCTACACTCAATAGTTAAACAATAATGTGTAGTACTTATGGAGAGTCTTTTTCCAAGGATCTCAAAATACTCTATAGACTTTACTCTATAGACTTCAAATACTCACCAGCAACTACAAACCACACCACAGAAACACTAACCCAGGAACCAATCCCTGTAACAAACCCCGTTGCCTTCTCTGTCCCCATATCTACTCTAGCGACACCATCATAGGACCCAGCCACACCAGAGACTCATTCACCTGCACATCTATTAATGTGATATATGCCATGTGCCAGCAATGCCCCTCTGCCATGTACACTGGCCAAACCGCACAGTCTCTACGTAAAAGGATAAATGGACACAAATCAGACATCAGGAATGGTAACATACAAAAGCCAGCAGGAGAACACTTCAATCTCCCTGGACATTCAATAACAGATTTAAAAGTAGCCATCCTTCAACAAAAAAACTTCAAAACCAGACTTCAAAGACAAACTGCTGAGCTACAATTCATTTGCAAACTTAACACCATCAATTTGGGCTTGAATAGGGACTGGGAGCGACTAGCTCACTACAAAAGCAATTTTCCCTCTCTTGGTATTAACATCTCCTCATCAATTATTGGGAGTGGACCACATCCACCCTGACTGAATTGGCCTTCAACATAGATTCTCCACTTGTAAGGTAACTCCCTTCTCTTCATGAGCCAATATATATTTATGCCTATATCTGTAATTTTCACTCCATGCAGCTGAAGAAGTGGGGTNATTCTCCACTTGTAAGGTAACTCCCTTCTCTTCATGGGCCAATATATATTTATGCCTATATCTGTAATTTTCACTCCATGCAGCTGAAGAAGTGGGGTTTTTACCCACAAAAGCTTATGCCCAAATAAATCTGTTAGTCTTTAAGGTGCCACCGGACTCCTCCTTGTTTCTATAGACTCTAACGGCCAGTCAGCCACAACAGCTCTCATCTATGGTGGAATTGAGGCTGGCCTGCCACAAAACTGGATAGCGCTGCCTTTGAAAGGAAAAATGAAAAGTGCAGTGAAAAGGGGGGAAAAATGCAGCATATGGCTCCTTTGAAAACGAGCACACACAGCCTACCCCAAATACTGCTGGCCATTGTTACATTCTACCTGGATAGGGACAGGACTTGCACCTTTATCTGCAGACATAACCCTTGAGAAGCTGGTGCCTGGGCACAGGACAAAGGAGTTTGCAGCTCCCTGGAACACTATGGAGATATCCTGCCCTACAGCTTGCACAGGACTCTCTATCACATCCTTTAACGCTACTCAAAACTGCAGGTCAGGATTTCACCCCATTTTTGACTAAAGGAAAGTACGTGCATTGCAATAAATGCACTGGAAAAAAATCAAGAAAACGTGGCCTGTCTGCTAGAAAAGATGAGTAGCACAGTTGATTATTGTACTATTTATTAATTTCATTCCTTTACTACCTACCCAGATGTCTAGGAATCTCTCAAAAAGCAACACAAAAAACAATTAAACATCTAAAATTTGCATTATAATATTTGAGCTTGGTGATTTTTCTGCAACTTATGAAAGCTCTCCCCCCCCACCCCCACCCCCAATTTTTTTTTAAAATGTTCTAAACAGTGTCACCTAAGTCATCATACAATCTTGTCTCCTCTGCTTGTGGATCTTTGACCCGCTTACATGTGTTATTCTGCGCATGAACATGGGCTTTGGAGAAACTGGCGCATCCAGGACAAGAGTAAATTCCAAAGCTGAAGAAAATCCCGAGAATGCACGGCCAGCAGCCCCCTCTATCTTTTACTGAGCAGGCTCCAGCACCAGACAGATCTCAAACACAGCCGTATGGTACTGGGAAAGAGCTAGTCTTTCAGAGAGCCGAGTTCCAAATGTGGGCCTTAATACCATCGACCAGGTCTGCAAAGCAGCCTCGCTGGTTTGAATGGCTCTCTATTTTAGAGATTTGAATTAACAAAAAAATAATGCAAGCTCTTGTACAGGTAGTTATTTCTTTAAAAGATCTAGGTATACAAAACTGTCAGCTTTGGCAGAGGCACAGCTGCTGGGGTGGTGGTGGTGAAATAAGGATAACATGTACCTCCTCCATTTGGTAACCATCCCCTTTGCACGACTCCTAGACACATACAGGTTCACTATCAGTCCCCAACACCCTCCCGCATATCCCTAATGTGGTTGCCTCCATTTAGCAAAGACATGTTATTTTAACATACTCAACCCTATGTTTCATACAAAAGGCCCCGCAATAAAAGCATTTATAAATGTTTGATAGAGTAGGCACTTTTTGTGCTCCAGCAGAAAGTTGTTGTTTTTTAAATAAATCCAATAGCTTGACTGTCTATTCTGCTCTACTTTTCCCCCTTCTATTTTGCAGTTTTTCAGTGTCTGTATTTTGTAAGTGTTCCAAAGCTTTAATTTGCTGAAGAACGAGACACAAGGTCCTCGTTAATCTTTTATCAGTTTTATTACAAACTGTAAACAAAACCCAGTTCTTAAATAATTAAAGGGCAGAACAAGCCCTTAGGCAGATGAAGTCCAGGGGGGGAGGGGGGGGGGGAAATCACAGAGTAAGCCCACAGCTGCTTTTTTTATTTAATTGTCTACAGAACCAGGGAGTCTAGCTTCAGAACAGCAAATCATTCTATGTCAACAGATTGAGTGTGACATCTCCCCAGCCCAGCTCTGACATCGACTGTGTCCTGAATATTAATCCATCTAGTACGTGTTATTGGTTACACTCTAAATATACCACAGGGTTACAAGTCAAAAGCTCTGTCCCAAGCAGACTCTCACAAGAATTCCTGTGTGTATCTACACTTAAGAGTTTGTTTCTTCTCTATCACCCACATAACAATTCCTTCCAGACAGCAGGTGGTCTTATACGAGTTCAGTGCCCAAGGGATGTAACCGGTACACACATCTCTTGTGTACTGTTGCATCAATTCACCTTGGCTTAGTCTTCATAGGGCACGGTACACTGGAGAGATACACAGAGAAGACTTATATACACCACTCTTGTTTAAAAGAACACACAACTGTTAACTCCCTCCCTTCTTTAAAAATATACTGCCTCTGGCCAAAATCCAGAAATGACTGTTAGGAACTTCAGTTCACAAATGCCTTTAACTGAACTAATATTTGGGCTGCAGCTTAAATTGATAGCAATTTCACTGCAGAAAGATGCGAGGCAGAAAAAGGAGTATTACTTAGTTGTTCTATTAGACCATTGAGTCAGGGCACTTTAGATCCACCACTGACTTACTGTGTGACCTAGGCCTCTATATTTCTCTAATTTAGCCATTTGTAAAATAGGTATTAATTACCTTCCACATCACATAGCTGGTTTGAAGTTTACAATGTGGGTAAAAACTACATCTGTTGGATTAAAGAGTGCTATTTAAACAGCAAAATATTATAACTCAGTCTATCCCTTACCAGTTTTGTCAACACAGGTGTGTAGGGCAACAAAGTCCATTGATACCAGGCACTGATACAATATTGCTAGTATTACAGATACAGGACTTTGAGTCTAACAATATGTTTAAAAATGCATTCCTCTCTGCTCTGTCTTATTATAAGAGGCAACCATTTCTAATGAAGCTCTCCAGAGCTTTCCAATCTGGAGGAAGCCTAAGGAACTATGAAAGCAGTACTGTACAAATGCTAATTACCTTACAAAGGGTACAATGCTCCTGATACACATTTAAATTCATCTTTGTTGCACATACAACAAAAATATAAAAAAGCCTCACATATAATTGGATGCATAACTAGCTTATTACATTCAGTTCATTGTGCAAAGTTTCTTTGTCGTGCGTTGTATGTTTTGTGCATTGGGCTGTAAAAGTTGCTTGACAGAAGCAAATATATTCAATTAAAAATTTACGTCAGAAAAATGTAAGATGATTTTTTTCTTGCCATTTCACCTCTGAGTGGTTATCCCCAGTAGCACACTATTCTCCTTTTGTTCACAAACACACATGTGCAAAGCCTGGGACCAAGGACCAAAGATTTGTGGCCAGATCCTGGACTGTTAAGGACAAAACTGCCCTGAAGCAGACTTACTCAAGTTGCAGGAAGATTCTCTCCCCTCTCCCCACCCCCACAAATATACCAGATAGGGGGATCCTGGGGTGGCACACAGACCTACCAGCTTCTATTCTATCAACCCTCCATGAGAGCAACATAAAGGGGAACAATTTGTGGGACTTCAACTTCCTTGGTGCCTCGATGATGCCAGATTACTGTAATGGTCCCTTGGGACTGCTGGCATCCAGCACAAGTTAATGCAGCCCCTGAGCTGTTCTAACTTGTACTAGGGAGTTAGTGCCCCCAGACTCAAAGGAGAACACAGGTGCCTTGGAGCCTTAAAACTCCCCTTCGCTCCTCTAGCAGAGCCTGCAGATCCCTTGGACATCTGAAGATCTGGCCCTTTATTTGAAAACCTCCTTATGAATTAGGGATAACCTGTTACAGCCAATAGGAAACTCTCAAAGTTTCACAGGCTCCATTTGGTACTTAAACAGATTTTATCCAAAACAGGTTTGGCTAAAAAAAAAATCACAATACTGAGCACTCTAGAATTTATCATCAACAGATCTCCCAGTAGTTACAAAGGTGAATGGGCATTACTAACCGTAATCTACAAGTGGAGAAGATGAGGCACATAGAAATAAACTGACTCACCCAATGCATCTTCATTCCAATTCTCTGTGCCATTCAGTTTTAAATGTAAGAATTCTGCTTCCATATTCCAGTGAAGGCTGTGAATGGGGTAGTTTGATGCACTAGACTGCAAACTGTACACAGCACACATTACCATAGGTTATTCCATGGGAGGGGTGGGACTTTTGCCTACACTTCACTGAACTGCCCAGTAGCCACAGCAGAAAACTGAGGGACAATTTCAGAAGTGAGCATGTGTGCAGCTAAGAAGAGTTAGAGTTCCACTGCTAAAAGTTCGACCTAGAATTTTGCATGGATTGGCTATTTCCTAGGAATGATATTTCAGTACCATCTAGCTTTGGTTGTGCACACAAGACCACAAAGACACAATCTGGCCCTCTCTCTCTGCAGTTTGCATGCCAACCTTTCAGCCCAGAATTTCTGAAAAAGAGATTAAGACCACCAGTTTAAAGGAAAGCATTAACACCTCCACTTGCCAACCTTGAGAAAATTACAGCAACAGCACAGGCTGACCCCAGTGTCACCAAACACGTACAGTCCTTTAAGAAGCTTTGCATTCGGTGACATGCCAGATAACCTCATAACCCAACGCTAGAATGAAGCAAAGCCTAGTCTTTGTGATGATGCTGTATGCCCAGTCACTGAGCCATTTCACAAACCGTATGAAATTTAAGGCACGATGTTTACTCCCATGCACTACCCACTGCCTGATGCAGGTGGACATATTTGCAGGTGGTGTAAATCAGTGTAGCTCTATTGATTTCAGGGAAGCTATACCAATTTACACCAGCTGAGGCTCTGGCCCAGAGTTTGCACACAAGCAGCAGGGAAAGAGATAGTCATCCTTCCTCTGAAGTACTGGTAGCTGCAGTCGCACGCTGAGAAAGTTATGCCTTTGAAAAATAAAGCACGCACACTATGTATTGCCGTTCAGACAAGGGAAAATATCCAACAACTAAAACATACAATAAGCCTCAAATATATTTCTTTACAACGTAAGTGAGAAAGAGAGAGTTCTCTATTGTATCATTTCCATCAAGCCAGAGAGTGTCATATTAATATTATGAATACATAATCCAGGTTCTAGCTGTATTTGATGCAGAACCAGAAATATTTCTGTCTAGAAATAATTTTTTATTATATTTGCCAATTTGAAAAAGATCAGTAGTGGAAACAAACAGTGATTGTTTCCAGCAAGCAGCATTCTGCCCCAAAAGAATCTGGGAATGTGAAAATAACTTAATGTGAATACCCAGCCAGCATTTTCAGCACTAAATCAAACAGGCACTAAAATAGACACCTTTATCATATAATGCACTAGTTTAAATACTATGGGCCTCATCCAATATTCAGTGGCAGTAAGATCTGTCCCAAGAAATTATCTGTTCATCTAATAGGAAAACTTAAGCAAGCGACGTCTGGTTGTGCAGAACACCTATGTCTAAAGTAACGACAGGAAATCAACAGAAAATGTGGCCACATATAACCAGCCCTGCTAAGCATCGTTCATCCAAAAGAGACTTACATTTGAATTCAAATTCCTAATGTCCAGAGGCAACATTTCCTAGAGAGGATGATGAAACAGCAGGCACACTCAGCTTCCAAGGAAAATTCAGTCATTCTAGGACAAGCAGCTGGGCCAACTAATTCTGTCCTTTCTCCCACCCCCCTACAACCATATAGGGGCCTGATCCCAAAAAGGTTAATAGAAAGCCTCCCATTAACTTCAGAGGGCTTTTGATCAGGTCCTATGGGCTACATTTTCAAAACAACTCAGCACCATTTGGGATTAGATGTTCAAGTGAGCTCAGGTCCCACTGAGATAGCAAAGTAAGTGGCCAGATTTTCAAATGAGCTCAGCACATTGAGTGTCTAACTCTTTGGAACATCTGGTCATAAGTGTCATACTGCTGGGCACTTTTGAACATCTAGTCCCAAATGTGGCGGCTGAGTTCTTGAAAATCTGGCTTCTGCATTGCCAGGAGAAAGAGACGACACTGAGATCAAAAGTGTGATGGGGAAGAGGGGTTGTGCCATGCTGTGCATAAATAAGCAGGTCTCATTCAAACCATTGTTATGGAAGGTGAGACACAACACAGCAAATGTATGGAGCAGAGAAATCTCTGAATACACCAAGACATGAATCTACATCTATCTTTCTTATTCTGCTACAGCTGCGCTGCAGCCTTTCAAGATACAACTCTTCTTGCTTGTCGACAAGGATGCCAACTGCATCCAGATCGCCAGAAGAGCAACACAGTCTAATGAAAGTCACATTTGATGTACTATGTACTCGTCAATACCAAGTGGCTGAATTACTAGGTGCAGACATCATCATACTCTTGAAAAGTAATTTGGAATCAGGGCTTTGATTTAGATTGGCTGCATCCTTTGCTTTCAAAGTACAACTGGTAATAATATAGTCTGCGAGTTTAATATTTGAAACAGGGGTTCCATTTACCGCTTTGTACTTAGTCAAGGAAAATGACTGTAATTGAAATCTTTCTGTTGGAAATGAAGCCCTTGGAACATTCAAGTGGTTGCCTGCCCTTAAGGCTTTTTATTTTAAGCTGTCAAAACTGTAAGCTGCCTTTCACAGGAGTAGGAGTCTTATTTTAGGATAGGAGATGAATGCACATTGTATCTAGGCACTGGGTGTTTTAATCTAATGTTACTGCTAGGAATGTCACATCCTTCCTGCAGCCTTGCTGGAAACAGGGAATTTTGCCTCAGTTGGAGACTGGGATCAGTGAGATCAATGAGCCTAATAAAGGGGATAGGGATTTTCAAGAACAAAGCAAAACCCCTTCAATTTCCCCATCATCATTCACAAGCTCCTTCATGACACAGACAGTAACAAATTAGGTCAGAGTGCCTATGCCTGTTGCCTAATTACATACCTTCCAAATCTTCCAGAATGTCATTACCTTCCAATAATCTCCCTGTTTTTTCCAAGGGAAAATGATTTCTTAGTATCATCATCATTATTCATATTCTACCACAGAATTGTAACTCATTGTAAATGCACTCAGATTGAATATGCATACAGTATAAAAAAGCCTGATGTTCAAATGACCTTACATTACACCTTTGTAAGGTGAAACAAAATTTGTTCCTGTTCCAATAGAATTCTGTAGTAGGACATTATAGCTGATCTGCAACAATCTGGAGAGGAAATTGGACAAATTATTTTTTGTTTCGCTAAAATAAAATAAACATACAACTGTGAAGTGGTTTAATATTATTTGCCCAACAATGTGGAACAAATGTTTGGAAAACTTGAATGAATAGGCCAAACTCCTTTTTTTTTTTTAAACCCAGTATTAAGTGGTCTCTTATTCTAAGGATTTACCTACACTGCACTGCAGACTCGGGGGTGTCTGAATTGCACAGAGCAGCAAACCATTGTACTTTTACTGCCCTGTGTGGACGATGCTGGTGCGAATTAAAAAGATACCTAGTTTGCTTTAACATAGTCCTCTTTCAAATAGGACTATGTTAATGCCAACTAGATATCTTTCAGTTGGCATGAACAGTGTTCACATGGGGCAGTTAGAGAGCAACATTTTGCTGTGCTCTACTGCAGTTAACAGCCCCCCACTTAGTCCGCAATGTGGTGCCATGTAGACATACTGCAAGAGAGCTCAGCATTGAGGATTCAATGCCACCATTTAGACACAGCCCAAGAGGAGGTTTCAGGCCTCTTTGAGCTCCCTGCTGGCACACCCCTTTCTTGGATACAGCATATTCCCCCAGCATGCTTGTGGGGGGCGGGGGGGGGGAGGGTGCAGCCAAGCCCCCATGTTCTCTCATCCTTTGGGACACTGTGTACCCCTAGGGTGGAGTAGCCCCTGAACTCCTTTAAGTGGAAAGAGCAGAACCCTGGGAAGGCACAGCCCCAGCTGTGGCAGAGGGACCCACTTCATTCACTCAATCTACCAACAGCGGAGGAACGGGGAGCGATGCAATGTGCAGCAAGGCAATGGAACTTGCTGCTGATATGAAACTGGGTGGGCCAGCCAGTATGAAGGAAGAGGAACAATGCATGTGGAGTATTGGGGCTTATTGACATCAACGTACCGTATGAAAGGGAATGAGTAGAGATGGGTCCGAGAAGCAAGCTCTGACCCAGATCTGAACTTCCTCACAATTCAAGGGAACCCAGAGTTTTGAGTCAGGCCCTTCTCTAGTAAATGAAGCTACAGACAATACAATTAAGGAGGAGGAGCAGCCAGGTAGACATTGAAGATCTGGGGTTACAATGGCTGATGTTCCTCATCAATACAATGCTTAGCAGCAGTAAAACACAGATACTCCAGGATGGTAAAACAGGGACACAGGAGGGACATTTTATAACTGCATATGCTACCTGAAATATCACATTTATAACACTGTTTGCAAACAAAGGGGACCTCAGTCACTGAGATGTGCAGTATTCTACAAGGAATAGACAGGCTGCAAAGCTACTTGATCTGGCCACAGCGAAGGGTGTCAACTTCAGCTACACAAATTGGGCAATAAAAAGTCAGAGGAACTTTTTTATATACAGAGAGAGACAAGTGTAATCTACGGATTCCAGCTGAGGAATGGAACTTTATCAGGATATTGCGGTGAATCAGAATAAGGTCACAACTTCTTTCTACCCTAATTTATTCATCTTTCAAATAGGGATAATAAACGTATTGAACTGACACGAACAGAGCAAAGCTTAATTAACTAGAGGCGTGATTTAACACTCGTTAAGTGAAAAGTCTGTGTGGACACTCATTTTGATTTAAGAGTGGTTTATTTCTGTTTAGATTAAATCAACTCCTAAGGCCTTGTCTACATGGGAAAGTTGCAACAGTTTAACCTAACACAGGTGTCAAACCCGTATAATTAAACTGGTTCATAGATACTTATTTTGGTTTAGGAGTCGCTTAAATAAAAATGCCTATACAGTGACGTGCACCAGTTTAATTAAATCAGTTTTAAATCACTTTAGTACTGGTGTACCTGTCTCATACGGTTGCCAACCCTACAGGATTGGCCTGGAGTCTCCCGAAATCGGCATCGATCTCCTGGTGACTACTGAAAGCAGGATATTTTAAGAGGATATTTTAAGAAAATGACACGATGTCATGTTGGGGGTGGGGGTGGGGGGGATCTCCCAGAATAACTTCAGTCAGAGTTGGCAACCCTACTGTCTCATGTGGACAAGCCCTTAGTTTCTCCAAGTGCTTTGAAAGGCATTATGGTAAGTGTAAAAGACTAGTGTTGTTACACCATGAAATAAAATGAAAGGGCAGCTTTCAGAAGAAACAGTGGTAAAACTAGAGGGGGTTTTTGGGAGGCAGGGGGGAGAAGGGAGTTAGTTTTGTTTTTAATAAAAAGGGATGGATTTCCTGGTTTTCATCCATGCTCAAAATTCCCAAGTTATAGCTTTCAGAGAATCTGTCTGACAGAACTGGTATGACAGGTTATGTAACTAAAAACAAAACAAAACAAAAAGGTAAGCTTGTCCCCAAGTGATGGAAGAGCAGCAACATTATCTGCCTTGTTCAGTCACTGAAGGGTTTTTTTTTTTTTTTAAACTCTAACTGAATTACAAGGAGTGTTTTAAAAAAAAGAAAGCTAAATAAATCCCCCAATTTCAAGATGAAAAGAACCTGAGATGCATGTGATTGTTTAGAAAAAGCCACTGTCACTCAAAACTGGATGGCTGGATTTTTAGATACCGTAATTAGATTTTTAATTCCAGGAGGATTTTCATATACTAAATATGCAGAGTTCTGTGGTGTTTTCAGTTTTAAGATAAATCTGTGTTTTAGCGTATGATGTTTCTTCTGATGGCCTAGAGTGGTTGGTGGGGAAGGCACAGGTGAGGTCATGTATGGGCATTTTATAAGGTGGGTTTTGTACTCAAGTTTTCTTTGTAATACTGTGCAAAACAAAAAGAAAAAAGAAAACCAGACAGCTAAATCTGTGACTTAATTAAGACCATCTTGTTAAATGAAATGTACACACTTTCACTGTGTGCAGCACAACCGGAGGCACAGACATAACAAAATACATCAACATGGGACTCCTGTCAAGAATAGAAAATACACATTAAACATACAAATGTTTGTCTCTTGTTTTGAGAGACAGATTTGAAAATTGGTGAGGGATGATCAGGGCCAGGGAGGGGAGATGGTGATTGTTGTTTGTGGTTCTCAAAAAGTTGTTTTTGACTCTTCACCATTTTGCTGGGATGAAAATTATAATAAGGCTGTGTCTGAATGGGTCTCAGGGCTACCAGCAATGAGATCAATCTTTAGCCTGGGGTAGGAAAACCCCACAAGGGAGATACTCAGTGCAATTATGTTTCAATGTAAACCCCTCTCATCTGTCCCCCACCCCCAGCAATCAGGTGCTAAAGGAGACCAGGCACAGACAAGGCTGAGAGGGAGATCGATGAGAGCCAAGGGGGAACACATTATGTCAGTAATAATCATTAGGAATTCAATTTGATTGCAAAGTATCAAAATACTGTAGTTAAACTGTCTTGAAATACATTTTCCTCCTGTTTGATCAATAAAGGCTTCTTTTCTCACGAAGAATTAAGGACAATTAAACATTTCCTTCACCATTCAAGAAATTAAAGCACCGATTTCAGCACAGAAGCAGGTCACATCTCATAACCAGCTCCACGGAACAAGATATCTTTCTGTCTTCAGATCCCCACACGCAAGGAAAGAAGCACATCTTTACAGCTGCTGTTTTAAAAGACACTGCCTTAGGAACTAGATCCAAGATTTTCTTCTCCTTCCACTTTGTACCATGCTATAGTTCCCGCTGCCTGCTACCTGTCAGATTTCAAGTGAACATTCTGCACTGTGGTGGATTTCATCAGAAAATTATTAAGCCATGGGAAAATGCATTCACCAGTGAAACTTCTAGGCAGCATCAGCTCTGCTGGTGGCCAGAACTGCCTGTCAAGAGAAGGGGTCTGGAGGGATACATACGTTCATCTCCCTTGGGAAAGGCTGGAAGAGAAAACATATTGACTTACCTTCTCCGCATACTTGAACTTGACATAGAACCAACTTGACTTGATCATTGTCTCACCTCCTGCCCTTGAGGGGGGGGGAAAACTAGTCTGCTGAGGAATAGCAGTGTGCCAGCAAGGTTCCTCCAGAGTCGATGTTTTCCCAAGGACGGCACAGTATTTAAGTGAGGTGAGGGATTGTGGGGGGTGGGAAAGGGAAAGAACAAACAAAAAAGATGCTCTCCCTTTGTGGCTCCAATTTTGTCCCTCTATGCCCTCCTAATGCTGAGCACGATCTTGCCTTCTGAAACAGTGCTCTCTGAATGCCTCGCTCTGCGTTTCTCTGTCAGCTTGGCTGCCTGACAAGAGAATTCCTCAAATGGACTTCAGCTGCATTCATCACAAATGGCACATGTCAGTAAAGCCAGGAGGCTGGCTTCAGACTTGGCCGCCTCCCAGGACCAGGACCTCCCCCAGTGGGATGAATAATGAATTCCAGCACTTCCCTCCAGGCACAGATTAACACCTGGCTAAACATTATTCTGACAACAGCGCTTGCCCATTCCGAGAGTCCACCACGGGGCTTTAACCCCTTCCTCCCCCACTAATCAGGACAGCAGCATTCTTAGGGTGCCCCCCCGATACTCCTCCCCCCATCCCAAAGAAAGATTACAGAACTAAATATAGTTTAGAAACAATAAAGCCTCTTAAGCATAAAGCAAATATCTCCTTTCCAATTCTGCAGCTTTAGTAACACAGCCATGTAACCAGAGCACACAATCAAAAGCCAGACTCTTCCTCTCACCCTAAGCCTCCCTCCTCCTGGACAGACGGACAGACTAATCTTTGATACCATCAGATTAATATTTTGCAATACCATGTGTGAACACTTTTACCAGCTGGCAACATGAGACTAACATTCACAGAACTGTAGAAATTGCAGTTGGAAAAGACCTATTAGACCATTCATTTCTTCCCTGCCAATGCAGGATTAGTTCTCAATTTCCTGTCTTAGTTGCACCTCATCAGCAGCTCCCCCCTTCCAATTCCATATTGGAACCGGTTGCATATCAGGTTTCAAAGGCAGGATAGAAAAAAAAAAACAGACGATTTTATTTCCATTTTATTTGTTGCATATTACGAGTAAGAACTAAGTAGACATGTATCCTGATGTACTCTTTATGAGCTCAGCACCTCAACTTGAGCACAAAACCTCACAAAGAAAATTACTTTCTCTTACATTTATGTAGGTACTTCTATACAATGAGCACATGGGCCATGTTAGTGCCCAACAAACATTCGTTTATATACCCAGCGACCGTATGAGAAAGGGAAGTAGTAATCTCTCTCTGCCTCAAAGGGGGAGAGGTGACTTCCCCACAATCACATAGCAAGTCTGTGGCAAGTGAACCCACATTTTTCCAGTCCCAATCTAGTGTCTAAGCTATGAGACCATCGTTCCTAGTCCTGATAATACTTAGTCCTGCTTTGAGTGCAGAGGACTGGACTAGATGACCTCTCAAGGTCCCTTTCAGTTCTATGATTCTTCTTTGTTCAACAACTATTTATTTCTTCAAAACACTACATTTGGGGGTCATTTTTAAATACAGCTTCTGGTTTTGGGGGGTGTAATTTTGTGCTGGCCATCAATTGTGGGCTCAAAGATTAGCATA
Source organism: Platysternon megacephalum (assembly GCA_003942145.1). NCBI lineage: Eukaryota > Metazoa > Chordata > Testudines > Platysternidae > Platysternon > Platysternon megacephalum. The sequence goes on along the minus strand of QXTE01000018.1, from coordinate 5,912,684 downwards.
TTAAATATTCTGCAAATTAGGCTGATTGATCCAGAATAAATCTGAATTTGTTCCTGCAATTGTATCAAATCTAAATGGGGCTATTAGTCTTAGAATTGTTATTGTTTGTGCCTAAAAATTCATTGCAGGCACCAAATTGCCTCCCCCAACATCTCCCCCCAACCAGTGTATATGTTTTTTTTATATATATATATATATATATATGCAGTAGCGGTGCCAGCTTTGCTGGCGCCCTAGGCGGCGGAAGGTCCCGCCCCCAAAATCCCGCCCCCAACANCATATATATATACACATATATATATACACACATACACACAAACATAGGCTGGGCTAAAACCCAGATGAAAAATAGACCCTAAACCCTAAATATTCCCTGCCCCAAAAAAGGTGATCTTAATGCAGAAAGCTCTGGACAGTGCATGAAATACATGCTGTGATGACTGCATCACTGAGGCCACTAAAGTACCTGCCAACTGCAGTTTCCACAGCTGCATAAGGGATGTAGATGCACAACCTCCACTGAATTTTGAAAATTTCAGCCTCTGTTGGTTTACGGGTGTGACATTATCTGATTAAAATATGACCATGTAGATCATTGTTGCTACCACTGTTATATAATGGCAACAGATCTTGTACAAAGTGTATCAAGTAAGGTGTCAATGGAAAAGTTATGATTTGCTTAATATGATTATCCTATTTGTATGCATGTATTGTTTTGGTATCTGAAGTTATGAATATTGACTAAGTACCTGTATTTCAAATGTGTTGGCTCATGTGGTAACACCCGCAAGGTATTTAGCCAGGGCATCATGAAGGGACTATTCAAGCTGAATGGCCCATCAAGGTACACTTAACTCACAATGGACCATGGAAGTTGCCCATCCACACCTGATCGACTTTCATGTGAACGTTCTAAGTAGAGTATGGGTAATGGCCTCGGCTAACGTATGCATGGACATGTGACTTTCCCATGTGACTCCAAACACCATCTTGTTACCTGTAATTTTCCACAAACTAGAACAATGGGTTTCTCCTTCACTTGGCAGAAGTTATAAAAAGCCCAGCAAACATCTCTGCTTTGCCTCTTTCCTGTTCAAGCCTCTGAACTTACACTATTGGGAGCATTCTAACCAAGGGACTGAGCGAGAACCTTCCAATGATTTGGGTGCAACCAGAGTCTTGACTTAAGCCAGCAATTTATTTAATCACTGCTACAAGCCTGATCCAAGAATTTTGCAATTGTTGTGTGTATTTGATTCCTTTAACTAATTTGAACTCTCACCTTTTTCTTTCTTTATTTTTATAAACAAACCTTTAGATTTTAGATACTAAAGGATTGGCAACAGCATGATTATTGGGTAAGATCTGAATTGTATGTTGGCCTGGGTATGTGGCTGGTCCTTTGGGATCAGAAGAACCCTTTGGTTGATTAAATTGGTTTTAAATAACCACTCATCATTAAGTTTAGTGTTTTGGTGGTGGTACAAGAACTGGAATGTCTAAGGAGGCTGCATTTCTGACTTGTTAGCCAGTGTGGTGAGACAGATGTTTACTTTTGTTGCTGGATTGGTATACCTTATGGGAGACTAACCACCAGCTTTGGGGTGTCTGCCCTATTTCTCAGCAGTTTGTCCTGAATTTGGTATGCTCAGTTGTGACCCACAGTGACAATGGGAAATTTCAGAAAACATACAGATGTCACATACTACCTACAATGAGGGAAAGGAAAGATTCAAACTGCAAGTGTAAGTGAAAACCAGATGAAACCAGAGCAGTTTAAAATGTGTCAGCTTCTGATTTCTTCACATAGTAGAAGTCCCTGCCTGAAGTAGCAAATAAATAAATGGACCAGAGTGCGTCTAGGCCATACATAGGTGTGCCAGGGAGGGAGATGGTACAAGGAGCCTCTCAACCCCACCCTATACCTCTGCATAGGGGACTGTCATAATTGCAATCTCTGCACAGCAACATGCTCCCTGCTAGCACCATCTAGGCTATTATCCACCCCACCTGGGGCAGGAAGGAGATGGACCAAGGCCATATCCACACCCTCCCAACGCCGGTGTCCACAAAGAACAGCACATTGTGCCACACCCCGTTATGGGGAGCAGGGCCGGCGCAACCCATTAGGTGACCTAGGCGGTCGCCTAGGGCGCTAACATTCGGGGGGCGCCGGCCGCCCCGTTCATCGGTATTTTGGGGGCGGGACCTTCCGCCGCCTCTGTCGGGGGCGGCATTTCGGGGGCGGGACCTTCCGCTGCCTAGGGCAGCAAAAAAGCTGGCAGCGCTCCTGATGGGGAGTAGCAGCAGCTGGACTTGTGCCGATCCAGGAGCTCTGGGAAGGACTGTACCTGAGGCACAGTATCTCTTGGTGCTCCCATTGTGTTAGCGTGGCTCCACATTGTCCACAGCACAGGGGTGTGGCTGAAAGCAACAACTGAGCCCTGGATTCAGGGCTCTGGAGACAACCAGACAGTGGCTCAATAGCATCTTGTGTCACCTTGTGTTTCATGGCTCAGGAACTCTACGTTATAGTTTTATTCTTATACTATTTTTTTTTCAGTGAATCTAATGCACGACAGGTTTCAGAGTAGCAGCCGTGTTAGTCTGTATCAGCAAAAAGAACAGGAGTACTTGTGGCACCTTAGAGACTAACATTTATTTGAGCATAAGCTTTTGTGGGCTACAGCCCACTTCTTCGGATGCATAGAATGGAATATACAGTAAGAAGGTATTTATACATACAGAGAACATGAGAAGGTGGAAGTAGCCATACCAACTGTAAGAGGCTAATTAATTAAGAGAAGCTATTAACAGCAGGGGAGAAAAACTTTTGAAGTGATAAACTGTCCAAAATGGGCCATCTTGATTATCACTTCAAAAGTTTCTCCCCTGCTGTTAATAGCTTCTCTTAATTAATTAGCCTCTTACAGTTGGTATGGCTACTTCCACCTTCTCACGTTCTCTGTATGTATAAATATCTTCTTACTGTATGTTCCATTCTATGCATCCGAAGAAGTGGGCTGTAGCCTACGAAAGCTTATGCTCAAATAAATTTGTTAGTCTCTAAGGTGTCACAAGTACTCCTGTTCTTAATGCACATGAGTGGCCTGGACGGACATCTCTAGAGACCTTTTATAACCACAGGACAATCACAGAATGGGCAGCAGCAGTACAAGCTTCTCCAGCTCAAGTGACCTAGGTGGAGCTGCTCTCCGTGTTCACTTAATCTTTCACACCGCTGCTGAGACTACCAAAGACACCAGTTAGTACCAACCCCGTCCGACTGTTGCTTACACCCACAGACAGCTACACAAGCGCACGTGTGCGTATACACATGGAGAACACAACCACTTAATTTTAAACATAGCATTTATCTTCATGACTTGAGAACAGCACCATCATTTATTTCAACGCTCCCTATGTCAGCATTTTGTCTGCAATGTATTTGTGTTTCATATTTAATACAGCTATTGTCTAAACAGTTCATCATACAATAGCTTAGCTTCAGTTAGGCAATTCATCTTCACTTGTTAAGGGAATTGTCACTGCACAAACAAAACATTTGTTATGAATTCATCCCTTAATACATGAAAACTTCCATGTACAAAATTATGTTAATCTGTACCTCTCTTTCATACATCCATCATGACGTCATTTACTGTGTAGATCCTACTTGTATACAACTAGAACCAATATGGGGCTTTTTCTACAGGTAGCTGTCTTTCAGTAGAACATCTGCAATTGTCCTGAATTAAAGGGCTTCCTTTGGATTTAAGTAGATTTTGCCATAATCCAGTGTAGTTTAAGAATGTGAGGTAGGGTACAAAAGGAATGAAGATTGCTTACTAGATTGCTTTTTAGTAGATGACTGGTCCAAGTTTGTTAATACACCCTCATAATCCTTTATAGCACAACATATGATTTGTGATGCTTTCACTGTCCCCCGTTCCCAAGCCATTCACATACCAACACAGGGCAAACAAAACAGAGAGGCATCTTAGATTTGACTCTGAAGATGCTTCAAAACAGTATATGACTCCTGCCCCGACACCCTGTATGTTTTTCTTTGTTGTTTAGCCATGCCAGCGTTTGGTGTCTGCTCCTGCCCTGGGGGGCAAAGGAAAAAAAAACAATGATTGGAAAAACATGCCCTGCTAAACTCTCTTCTGTAGCTACCGTGGTTGGAGAGCTGCTGGGATTTATGAAGCTAGCCATCTGACCCCTATTTTACCTCATACATGGTGCAGTATAAATGCACGAGTATCAGTTAACTGGGAAGACCTGTAGAGACTCCAAGAAGGCAGATGAAACAATGGATCCACCACTTAAGGCTCCCTGATTCTCTTGGATGATCTGTGCTAGCCCCAAAATAGGTTAAAGCAGCCTAAAAGTTCAAAGGGCACTGCCCTCTACAAAAGGTACACTGGAATTGGGTGGAGGCAGGCAGGTCAGCTCTGAACCAGCTGTGATCACGTCCACTCTGGAGAAATTCTCAGCTGCCTTCATTTGGCTGCTTGCCACCACCAGAACAGGAAAGATTCTGGCCTTATCTTACTGAAGTTGCATTTATACCTTCCAGACAATAAAATTAAGCATGGGATTGTTACAAATGTGGGGCATAAACTATAGAACAACAAATATACTGCCATCTCCACCAAAGCGTTAGAAGAATTCTTGTTCGCAGGCTTGGAAAGGGAAGAATATTTCAGAATTCATACGCGGATTCTAAAGCATCACCAAAACCAGTGACCGCTGGAAAACTATTAGGAGCAGCGGGCAAAGGTATACGAGTTCTGTAAAGGTGCAAACATTTCCAAAGATCAGAATACCTCAAGAAGGGAGCCTAAATTTAATTTAAAATAATCCAAAACTATGAAGCTTTTATTGTGTGTCCCTTTTTCATCTCCCAGAGGAGGTGGCCAATTCCCCAAGATTTAGAATGGGCCAAGAATTCAGATTCATTTCACAGCAGCCACATTTCCTAGCAGCGTTTCTGTTCCAGAACAAAGCCAAAATTCTGCCAGCTCACCCAAACTCCTTTACATACCAAAAAGGCAGTGAGCTCAGTGCAGGGGTTGCCGGGGAGTGGTGCCAAAATGAGTGGGAATTTACAAACAAAAACCGATTTGTCTCTAATACAATGTGCTAAACAAACCAGGATTCCAGTGTCCTCAGGAGACCCAGATTACAGGGTGCATTTGATTCACATGAAGGCCTAAGGAGAATCCTCATTGTTCTGGCTCATGTACAAGAATGTGGGATCTTGCGGTCTGTCATAAATAGGATAACAATCCTTTCTAGTTCCTTATAACATGCTCTTCCGTCAACACCATCTGCCCCTTCATCTTGAGAGCTGTCTGAAAATCTCTTCATAAACGTGCTACTGTCAAATCATACTTATGCCCATATTTTAAAAAAGGAAACTCTGGTTTAAATCCAACTCAGGTTGGAAGTATTTGACAGCTATTATGATTTGATAGCCATGTAGAGTAGGGTTGCCAACCCTCCTGGTTTCGCCGAGATTCTCCCGGAGGCTACTGAAGCCAAACTGGGAGATTTTAGGCACTAAAAGTCTGGCGGCACAGCAGGGCTAAGGCTGGCTCCCTGCCTGCTCTAGCTCCACGCCGCTCCCAGAAGCGGTCAGCACATCCCTGCGGCCCCTGGGGGAGTGAGGCGGTCTCCACGCGCTGCCCCCGCCCCAAGCACCGACTATGCAGTGCCCATTGGCTGGGAACTACAGCCAATGGGAGCTGCAGGGGCGGTGCCTACGGAAGAGGCAGCGCGCAGAGACCCCCTGGAACCCCCCGCCTAGAAGCTGCTGCCAGAGGGATGTGCTGGTCGCTTTCAGAGGTAAGCGCCGACCAGCTGGAGCCTGCACCCCAACCCCTGCCCAGAGCCCACACGCCCTCCTGCACCCAAACTCCCTCCCAAAGCCCACACCCTGCACCTCCTCCCACACCCCAACCCCCACACCCAAACTCCTTCCCGCACCCCCACCCCCTGCCCCAGCCTGGTGAAAGTGAGTGAGGGGGAGTGTGTGTGTGGGGAGGGATGGAGTGAGTGGGGGGCAGGGCCTTGGAGAAGGTGCAGGGTAGGAGCATGGCCTGGGGGAAGGGGCAGGGCAGGGCAAGGGTGTTTGGGTTTGTGTGATTAGACAGTTGGCAACCCTAGTGTAGAGGCAAATTAGTTAGTGTCCAATGTCTAGTGTATTAAATTGTAACCAGCACCATGGTTGACAAACTCAGCAGAGAGATCAAGGATTAAATGGGCTTGGAGACCAAATGCATCTCTAAATCCCCTAGAGGTGGATCATTCAGGGTGGTTCCATGCCATATAACTAGTGTGAGGTGGGGAAGCAGGCACTCGCATCACACCTCTGTGTGTGTGTTTTATGGAAGGAGGGCTTTCATCCCCAACTGTGTCAATTCAACACCTTTATATTTGTTTAATCCCATCCCTACCCATCAGACACTCGCTCCTTGGTATAATTTACTGCAGCCACACCAATGTGGAGCCAACGTTAGGTTTCCAATAGCAAAGCAACATCATGAGTGTTCCCTCACAGCACAATTTTTAGAACGCTCTCTTTCTTAAAGACACTGGCAAACCAATTCCCAAAATCGGTAATTTCCTTCATTCCTGAATGTGTGTGTTCTTGCTCATGACAGTAATCGTCCAGTGTGGGAAATGACAGCAGCCAAGAACAACCCTGCGTATGTCAGGATATACCAGAGCAGAAGAGCTCCTCTTTCCTAGGGTGTTACTTCCTGACTCAAAGGGAATCTAGAACACAGCTTAGGTTATGAAGAAAAAGGGATAGTTTGAAGAGCCATCTTTTCTCATGAAAAACGAATGCAGAGTGCACATGAAATTCACAAGTGAGCTCACCCTTCTGGATGAAATTAAGGCTAAGGAATAACACCACCTCTTAAAGGTTCAAAGAGTGGGAAACAAAGTTTATAGATGACAAGATCTATACCATCACTAAGTTTACATATTCAAATGCAAGAGACAGACTGGCCACATCTATACCCAGTATGGTTAATCAAAGCCAGCCTCCTGATTGCTCACAATATGTTATTTCTGACATATTGAGTTATATCAAGTTACATCAAGGAAAGCCACTGACATTACATGACATAAGTAATTGTGCCACAATTCCATGTGTTAGGATACTCAGAAGGTTGCTTAAAATAGCTATTTTTCATCTCTCAGATATAAACTGCAGCATTTTTTATCTGTAACTTAAAAAAAAAGGCAGCCAAACAAAAAAACTGATTTATGTGATTGAAAGGTTAAACTCTGCTTGTACAATCCTGGACATTTATTTAAATTGTTAAAACACTCATACCTAGTTCTTATATTAGTGCGTGGTTATTTGAGTGTCAACTTTCCAAACAGGTCTACCTTATCAAGAGAAAAACTTGCATTTTAAGAACACACAAGTGGTCTGACCTACACATGTCTCAGCTTCACATATGCAGACCAGATTAATTCCTAGGATGCTCCATCATCTTGCCTTGCTGAGTAAGACCTTGTAGTACAACATTTAGGCATCCCTGTATCTCCCTCACTTACATATGGAACAGGAATTGCACAGCAAGGGGGGGGGGGGAAAGGATGTGCTCCAAGGAAAGGAACACAAAGGATATAGGTGTAAAGGATATTATATATACAGAACATCAAACAAAATCCTAAGAAAGCATTTAGTTCTGGAAATAAGGAGACATCAAGGTTTAGAGGACTCAGGCCCCAATTCAGCAAGGTACTTAAGCAAGTGTTTAAGTCTACCTCTATTCAACAGAACACTTAAGAACATGCTTACCTCTAAACACATCCCTTTAAAGACAGCAGAATAGATCCTCAGGTGGTGTAAATTGTCATTGCTACACTGACTTATATGGAGTGATGACCATTTACAGCATTTGAGATCTGACCAATGAGACTTAAAAACATGCTTAAGTGTGTGCTTAAGTGTTCTGCTGAATAGGGGCCACACTTCCTGTACTCTAGTTTGTATGTTCGGTAACACTGCATCTTTCTGTCTGACCTTACACTGTTGTTTGAATGTAGAACTATTTAAAAATGTTAAAGAAAAATTAAATCATAAATTCGCACTACTGCATACTTAATACATTATGAGATGTGCAATGGTGTGTTTCCATAACCTGTGGGATTTGAGCCATCATGCTAGACACAATTTCTTCTGTGATCCTGAGTCCAGAACTACAAGTCACCTTGTCACCCTTCTGCTTTAGCAAAAGAGGAATTTGTTGGTGCTACATTGTGTGACAGCTCCCTGCCACCCTAGTCTGTTAGCCAGCTCCCCCCCCACACTCCTTAGCACTATACCAGTCCCGCTTTGCCTTTCAGGCAAATTTCAGTTCCCCAATTCTCCAGAAGTTCTCCTTGCAGAATCCAGCCCTGTCACTAGATGACCCCAGACATACCAATTCAGCTGTTTCCAAAGAGACCAAATACACACCAGCCTGTTGGCTCAGCTGAGGATGCACCCCTCACTTTAATATAACTGCACTAACATGACATTATAAGAAGACAAGAATAAGTATTTTAAAAGAACGAAGATTAAAATGATTCCAAGCAGAGAACAGAAAATAGTTACAAATAAAACAAAAGTATAACATGCTTTTAAGTATCTACATATAACCTTAGTAGGCACCAAGCTTTGTCTAAACCAGTTCTCACCTACAGCCACTTCTCAGCATCACCAGCCCGCTTGGTTGGGGATCCATCATTCATAGATGCAAAGAGCGATGACCTCTTTGCTCCCTCAATGAAGGATAACCAAAATGTCTTTTTGCTTCTCCTTATACGCACAAAAGTTTATTGTTTTTATCCCCAGTAAGAATTAATCCCTGCAGTTCAGACTCCAGGGTCTTCCGATGCCTATTGCACATCCTTGTGTTATTTGTGCTTCCAGTTTACCTTTGATGCAAAATGAACTGCCCTTCATCTCTGGCATCACCACGGTCAATTTACATTAGAGAATCAGGAAGATAACTATCCTCCCTCTGGTCTGGACGAAACCCTGTTTGGTTACAGACTTTAAAGCATAAATATCAGTAAGTATCCATAATTCCTTATATGGTATTAATACATACATTTCACAATGGTATTATTGACCAGTGTGTCACCAGCTTTCATTTGATATCCTATACCTCATTCTTGATAGGTAAATATGACAGTAATGTGTTAGATGTAGTGTAGTGGCTCTCAAACTTTTTTACTGATGACCCCTTTCACACAGCAAGTCTCTGAGTGTGACCCCCCTTATAAATTAAAAACACTTTTTAATATATTTAACACCATTATAAATGCTGGAGGCAAAGTGGGGTTTGAGGCGGAGGTTAACATCTCACGACCCCCCTTGTAATAACCTTGCGACCCCCTGAGGGGTCCCGACCCCCAGTTTGAGAACCCCTGATGTAGTGAGTTTGTCATACCTGACAAGAGCAGCTGACACAGAGCAGTAAACTCACTAACAGGCCTCTGTGATCACATCTTCCTAGCAGCTTTTTGTGCTGATTTGACACTATTTTATTCTGGCACACATTTTCAAATATAGCCACTCATTTGGAGTTTCTCAATTTTTGGGTGACCAATATGAGAATACAGGCACCCATTCGGAGAGGTGCTGAACACCCACAGCCCTTGTACATATCACAAGTTACACAAGCTTACACCGGGGGTGAATTTGACCCTCTGTATCTCTTTCTCCATCAGTAAAAGGAGTAGAACCTCAGTGGGGTATTTGTGAGGGTTAATAGATGCTTGTGATGTGTTTGGAGATCAGTTAAAAGGTGCTACAGATACTTCTATTACTGCTGCCAACCAGCACGTTTTGTTTTCTGCTCCTAGTACAACAAAGACAGCATGTCTAGTGGTTAGAGCATGAGCGTTAGGAGGCCTGGATTCAATGCCAGACTACCGTTGGCTTGCAGTGCACAGAGCCCTACATGTACAAAAGCACACAGCAGCAAAAATCGGCTGAACCTGCATAGAGAATGCAGCCCTGTATGTACACACGCACATGCAACATACATACATATAGTACTATACAAGAAGATATACTATATAGAATATAAAACTACAAAGCAACCTGCCAATTTTAACTTATGTTGCCATTTAACTTCAGAGTGATTATAATGAGTGTGAAGTTTCCCTTTAAAAATGAGGTTATGTTCTTTAATATTCATTGACTTCTAGCTTGTTTCCCACACACAACACATTATTTACTCTACAGTGGCTTGGTGCATCAATTATGGTAATACTTTGTGAATAACATTTGCATTCTCGCAAAATGAGCCTGGTTACTTAGCACTAGCCGAACCATTCCTCTGGAAAACTGTCACAAACTTACGTATCACATGTCTCCACTTACACAGATCAGCAATTATACCAGTTTATTAAAAAGATTCAGCTTTTTTATTTTTTTTTTAAATCTCGTCTTTATGAGAACAGACTAGTTTGTAGCCTACGTAGCCTTTTCCCTTTGCTTATGTGGTCACAGGAAAAGGCCAATGAACACAGCTACTTTCACAAAGCTGAGTTAATACTTTTTAGATCAAGAGGCAATACATCTATTACCTCAGAATATTCTAATACAGCCAGGATACTAAGCAGCAATGACTCTTGATTGATGTTTCAGTTCAGCTCCTTAAGCCAAATTCCTGTCTCAGTTATAGTACAGGTCTGTCTCATCTTACGCTGGGGTTACGTTCCGCGGTCAGCGCGTAAAGCGAAAACCGCATATAGTCAAAATTACATTGAGTGTAATGGCAGGCGGAATCACCCGCACTACAGAAACGGTATTTAAATTGTTATTTTTCTCTTTTCTTTTTTTTTCTTGTTTTTGCCAACCGTGTAAAGCTGAAATCGCACATGTTAAATGCGCCTAAGATGCGACAGACCTGTACTGTAAAAAAGTTACTAACTTTTTTGTAACTGTTGTTCTTCGAGATGTGTTGCACATGTCCACTTCACTTCAGGTTTGTGTGCGTGAGTCAGAGATTTTTCTTCATTTTTTTTTTTTAAACTAGGAATTGATCAATCCAAAAACCTCTCTCAGACCCTTTGAGATTCCACACAATGATTCACACAATCATCTCCTTTCACATCCACACAACTTCCAGTCTGACCAGGAGAGAAGAAATGCACAGGATAAGCCCACTGTACAGAAACAGAACTCCACAGTTGTAGAGCAATGTTAATAAAGGCTCCTCTTCCCTACGTTTTTAAGGTGCAACTTGGACAAACCAACTGCCTGTCATGTCTGACCTCAGTGGATGGTCCAGGATATAGTGTTACATTCATGTCAGATATAGACCACCACCAGTCTTAATACTAAGACTTTGAAAATGAAATGGAATTTGATGGCAGACCATTGTAGACAGTTTAATACACAGTGTTTTGTCAATCCAAATGGGTACCTGCAGGATTCTGCATTGTGGACCATATTTAACTTGAACTGGTAATGCAAGGAGGGAAAGTGATCAGGAACAATCAGCATGGATTCACCAAAGGCAAGTTATGCCTGACTAACCTAACTGCCTTCTATGATGAGATAACTGGCTCTGTGGATGCGGGGAAAGCAGTGGACGTGTTATTCCTTGACTTTAGCAAAGCTTTTGATACGGTCTCCCACAGTATTCTTGCCAGCAAGTTAAAGAAGTGTGGGCTGGATAAATGGACTATAAGGTGGATAGAAAGCTGGCTAGATCGTCGGGCTCACCGGGTAGTGATCAATGGCTCCATGTCTAGTTGGCAGCCAGTATCAAGTGGAGTGCCCCAAGGGTCGGTCATGGTTTTGTTCAATATCTTCATTAATGATCTGGAGGTTAGAACCCTCAGCAAGTTTGCAGATGACACTAAACTGGGAGGAGTGGTAGATACACTGGAGGGTAGGGATAGAACACAGAGGGACCTAGACAAATTAGAGGATTGCGCCAAAAGAAATCTGATGAGGTTCAACAAGGACAAGTGCAGAGTCCTGCACTTAGGACGGAAGAATCCCATTCACTGTTACAGACTAGGGACCGAGTGGCTAGGCAGCAGTTCCACAGAAAAGGACCTAGGGGTTACAGTGGATGAGAAGCTGGATAGGAGTCAACAGTGTGCTCTTGTTGCCAAGAAGGCTAACGGCATTTTGGGCTGTATAAGTAGGGGCATTGCCAGCAGATCGAGGGACGTGATCATTCCCCTCTCTTCGGCATTGGTGAGGCCTCATCTGGAGTACTGTGTCCAGTTTTGGGCCCCACAGTACAAGAAGGTTGTGGAAAAATTGGACAGAGTCCAGCGGAGGGCAACAAAAATGATTAGAGGGATGGAGCACATGACTTATGAGGAGAGGCAGAGGGAACTGGGATTATTTAGTCTGCAGAAGAGAAGAATGAGGGGGGATTTGATAACTGCTTTCAAACTACCTGAAAGGGGGTTCCAAAGAGGATGGATCTAGCCTGTTCTCAGTGGTACCAGATGACAGAACAAGGAGTAATGCTCTCAAGTTGCAGTGTGGGAGGTTTAGGTTGGATATTAGGAAAAACTCTTTCACTAGAAAGGTGCTGACAAAGCCCTGTCTGGGATGATTTAGTTGGGGATTGGTCCTGCTTTGAGCAAGGGGTTGGACTAGATGACTTCCTGAGGTCCCTTCCAACCCTGATATTCTATGAATATGATGAGTTTCAACTCTAGGTTACTCAGGGCTAGGGTGGCCAACTTTCTAATTGCAGAGAACCGAACACCATTGCCCTGCCCCTTCCCTGACACCCTGCCCCTACTCCAAGGCCCCACCCCCACTTATTCCATCCCCCTTCCCTCTGTTGCTCACTCTTCCCCACCCTCACTCATTTTCACAGGGCCGGGGATGAAGGGTTTGGGGTGCAGGAGGGAGCTCTGGGCTGGGGCCGAGAGGTTCAGAGTGTGGGAGGGGGTTCCGAGCTGGGGCAGGGGGTTGGGGCATGGGAGGGGGTTCAGGCTCTGGGCAGCGCTGACCTCAGGCAGCCCCAGCATTTCCCAGGGATGGAGGAAGTCTGCGGGGCTCCTGGGAAGCGGCGACATGTCTCTCCAGCTCCTAGGCAGAGGGGCCGCAGGTGGCTCTGCACCCTGCCCCTGCCTGCAAGCACCACCCCCGCAGCTCCCATTGGCTGCGGTTCCCGGCCAATGGGAGATGCGGAGCCAGTGCTCAGAGCGACACCTGCGGGCAGGGGCAGCATGCGGAGCCCCCGACCGCTCCTCTGCCTAGGGGCCGGACATGCCAGCCACTTCCCGGGAGCCACGTGCAGCTGGGCACAGATCCTGCCTGCCCTGCTGTGGCCAAGTGGACTTTTAGTGACCTGGTCAGTAGTGCTGACCGGAGCTGCCAGGATCCCTTTTCGACTGGGCATTCCAGTCAAAAACCCGGACGCTTGGCAACCCGACATAGCTTAGATCAACTTACCATGGTGTCTACACACCACGCCGTGTCAATGGGAGACGCTCTCCCGCTGACTTACCTTACTCTTCCTGGGGAGTTGGAGTACTGGAGTCGATGGGAGAGAGCTGTGCCATCGACTTAGTGGGTCTTCACCATACCCACTAAATCAACACCGCTGCATCGATTGCAGCAGTGCCGATCTACCGGTAAGTGTAGACATGGCCTTAGTGTAGGTCAGAAATAACTTAAAATCGTTACCTTGCAATAGCTCTTTGGTAACCTATGAGTTACTCATCTCAGTCCAGTTCCAAAGATGTGAACAAATCACAGAAATCATTCTAGTGAGCAGTCTCAGCAGAGGCCAAAGATGGAATAGACCACGGAGATTCAAATACCTTTTTATCCTTCAGCTAGGTGAAAAGGTAATGTTAAAAAATGATTGGAAGACCTTTAGCTTGCAACACCTACACACCACTATTCACCAAAACACAACAGTGACCCCAGGTATTTTACATGTGACGCATACAATAGTTAATACTTGATCTTTAAGCCAGTTAAAGCTAAAACAGTGCATATATATGGATTTTTCTTCAGTACAGTTAAGAATTGCAGCTCATCCTCCTCATTCCATCTCAGCATGCAGTGTTTACATTTGGAAGTTACCCAAATGCTCACACTCCTAGCTGCAGTACTACGTAGTTTGCAGTAAGCGTTTCAGCAGTCCCAGAATGCTACAACCACCATCATATATCATAATACATGTGTGATTGTGCCAAATTAGTACAGCCCAAAACAGTGTTGATATATGTATCCTGTATACGATGCTAATGTAAGGACAGACCATGCCATCAGTGTCCCTATATAACAGTTTAATTGCTTCCTGTACATAAAGCATTGGAGATAGAGTCAGGTCTGAAGCATGTCAGTGGGTCAGCTGTGTGAAAGCTATATTTGCTGCTGCCCATGCTGTAATTCTAATGTGGAGAGAGAGAGAGAGAGAGAGAGAATCTCAGTCTCCATGCTTAAGTGGGAAGAGCTGTACTTTTAAAAACAGGGTGAGAGTGGTAGGCTCATGAAAATCCCTATAATTCAGAGGTTCCCCAAACTTTTCTTATTGTGTCCCCCCTTCCAGATCTACCAGCTGCCCGCGCCTACCCCTTACTCTTCTCATCACTGGTACTTTGTGTTCTCTTATTAACACTACCCGTGTCTGTGTTCTCATTGGTATATTTTGAAGTAAGTTAACTGCTGTATTTTATATAACGAAATTTCCCACAGAGTTTTAAAGTGTCATCTGATTTAGCCCATTATCGATGCAATAAACAAAATCCACCATTACATAATTTCTCCTGCATACCCCGAAGAGATGTCAGGGTATGCCTACCACCGTTTGGGAACCCCTGCCATAGTTCATCCAGTGGCAGACAGACCGGCTCCAGCATATAGGCTAGCAATTGTGATGATGATAATTTGCACTGGGTTCCCAAATAGGTTCATTTACTAAAACCTGGCTGTCACACGGAGCTTCTCAGTGGAGAAGCCAGTTACTGTATGTGTGAAGAGGTTTCAAAAGGATTAGGATCAGGGAAAGGGAAAGAGAAGAGAACCTCCTTTAAATAACTTGGTATAATTTCTCAGTTTAACTCAGTTTATCCTGGAAGCTGGAAATGCCATCTCTGAAAACCAAGTCCAAAGTGTACATATGCACCAGGCTCATATCTGTATATTTTAAAATATAATTTCTGAAAAACTCTGTGCACTTTTCCATGGTAGGCAGGGGAGAGATACATGGATGGGGGAGTGGTTGGTTATTCTCGTGGCATGCTACAGATTTAAATCATGACAAGCAAAGATGACAAGATGCAACAGAAGTGGCATTATTAATATTCTGGACTGTTGTAATCAAGTTCTTACATTACATCTCACAGTATTTGAACAAATCTATCATTTTTGCCCTTGGTTTGGACAATACAGCAACCAAACAACATAGCATAAAACTGGGGAGCCTCTTTTGTGAAAGACTTAAAAGATTGGTTTTGGTTTTCATTGTCCTGCCTCTATAGAAACGGTTTGATTGTTTTAACAGTTAAGGGATCAGGTTGGCAGTCCTTGACAAGGCCAAATCCAAGTGTCTGCACAGAGAATAGCAAAGGCCAGACTGGTTTTGCGAGCTGTGATGAGCTGCAACAGGAACCGAAGCCCTCTGCTTAGTGGAAAAAATGAAGGTTGGTTCAGCTGTGTGGCTTTGACAGACTCCCTGCTACAGGTTTATTTTCCTACCTTAGGAGAAGAAGGAAAAGAAACCAAGGAGAGAAAGCACAAATGAAAGAGAGGGGAAACACTCTGGAGGGGCACACAGAGTGGCCACCCACACATTTTAATTATTGATGCAGACAGCCTAAGCAATCTGTAAGCCATATACATAATGTATTTACTTGAAAATCCAGGCAAATCCACATGGTATTACAGAATAAACTACAAGCTGATCTGGGAGCACTGTCTTAAGAACAGAGTAAGCCGTCTCCATGTACCCAAAAATCTGTTTGACAAATGAAAAGATTAGATTAATGTTAATAGTCCTAATGTGCTTGGTGACATTCTTTTTGCCCCAGCAGAGTAGAGGGCACCAGAGTCTTGTTCTACATCCACCAGGTCCATCTTGTGCCATGGGATGGCTTATTTAGAGTGATGTACGGGAGACTGGCTTACCTCTCTCCCGAGCCTTGGTTTGATTATACGATGTTTAGGGATCAACCCGAAAGCAGCAGATGTTTCATAGAGCCAAGTGCCACATAAAAAACCAGCCACTCCTTGAAACAGGTACCAGGTTGTGGGTGTGGGGAGAGAAGGGGAAATGGTGGTAAAGAATCACAACATCTTTCACTTAAGGTAGTATGTGCTGCTTGTCTCTGACTGACTGACTGGAACCATGTGGAGAAGAATCAAATGGATTCTAAATAAAACTCCCCTGCAATTTAACAGACAGTGTAAGCAGCAGCAGTTAGCATGATCAAATAAAGAATTGTTGCTCACCCCATCCTGCCATTTTGTGTTTTTTTTTTTCCAATTTCGAAGTTTAAATCTTGCTCATTAAGAAAATATGGCACACTGTAGGGCATTAAATAATTGAGTTGTTATGTGCGCTAGAGAAGGGAAGGAGGGAGGGAACAGGTACAGGAAAGACACTTTTAACATGCAGCATCCCAGACATGAAATTCTGATTACTAATGCATGCACTGAGCTGTCATTCCTTTGCCCATAGACTACGCTGCAGGCCAGCTGCCCTCCGAGTGTGTGGTTGGAATAGAAGGCTGTGCCTTTGCAACGCCCAGATGTTTGTGAGTCCTCCGCTGCAGGGCAGAGCCTGTTTGCAATTTTCTACTCAACCACCAGTATGAAAACACAAACATTCAGACAAACGGACCCTTCACTTCCTTCTAGCTGCTTTTAGTGGTTTCTTTAATCTTTTAAGCTCCTGGGTCTAATCCAGCAGCTGCCATCAAAAAGTATTATACAACTTGAGGGCACTGAGGGAGGGGGGAATACGGTGCATTTCCTGATTTGGTGTTTCTATCCTCCTTGTCATTACAGCATGTGCACATATTTTAGATTATAGAGATGGCATATTTCTATGCAACTGTAGATTTAGGCACACTATGTACTGTACAGATATACCATCTTTTATTTTAATATCTATAGTCTAGTCATAGCTCAGATTTTTATATTTATATATATAAAATATCTGAGATGGCATAACTATATAGCATGTGCATATGCAATACGATGGATAGTGTGGGCATAAATATATTATACAGACAAATAGAGCGCCACCTCTTCCAAATGTATTGCAACTCTCTCTGTTTGCTGTTTTTCTTGAAGCTGCAACACCTGGAGTCCACCGATTGACTATGAATCTCAACTTTCTAAAAAGAACTGTTGCAGAGAAAAGCATGAATAGGTAACCCAAGTGCATCCTAAAAATCTAAAAAGCAGAAGGCAAATAAAAATAACCTAAAATTCATGATTTTTACACCAATTTTTTTGGCCTGATTCACATTTCTTGAATGTTGGCAATACTGGAATATTATAGAAAATGCAAACTATTACAGTTGCACAAAGCATCTCCGAGAAGGGGCTGGAGAGGAGCTGCTGCACTGGCCACAGAAGGGAATTCACCCTCCCAAGGAGCGGCAAAGTCCGCGGCTCCAGTGCCTCCCAGAGTTTCCTGTGGGTGGTGTTACTTGCATTCCCTCCCACTTACGCCTATCTGGCCCTTAAGCTTACTGATAACATAGAACCTCAGAGTTACGAACACCTCAGGAATGGAGGTTGTTCATAACTCTGAACAAAATGTTATGGTTGTTATTTCAAAAGTTTACAACTGAACATTGACTTAATACAGCTTTGAAACTTTACTACGCAGAAGAAAAATGTTGCTTTTAACCATCTTAATTTAAACAAAACAAGCACAGAAACAGTTTCCTTCTCTTGTCAAAATTTTTTTTAAATCTTTTTTTTAGTAGTTTATGTTTAAACACTGTACTGTACTGTATTTGCCTTTTTGGTGTCTCTGCTGCTGCCTGATTGCGTACTTCTGGTTCCAAATGAGGTGTATGGTTGACCAGTCAGTTCATAACTACTGTATCTGCATAAAATCTTAAGAACAATGCATCCTTCTTAGATACCCACAGTATAAAAGAATTAGTTAACACTCACTAAAAGAATCCCCCATAAAAGGATACATTTGCTGTGCACCAAATTCAATAAATACTTATAAGCAATGAATCCCTTTCAAATTAATTTCAGAAGAGAAAAGAAAACTTCTAGCTTGATCCAAAGACAAAAAATCACAAGTCAGGCAATCTACTAAAGGAATGCATTTTCTCTACATACAGACTCAATTGCACTTATTCCCTTTTGTTCATAAAATAATGGAGCTACTTTAAGGGATTCCTGTTACAGGAAAACATCTGCTAAAAGCACACTTTTAGACACAGGTCCCATAGCAGCCATATAATCCCAGTTACAATTTTGGGCTTGTTCCACCAAGTAGGAAATATCTTTTAAAATTATTTCAAATGTCTCTATTATGGCATTTACTAGACTAAGATAGCTGTCCAAATATGAACCAATGCAGTACTAACTTCCTGAGTCTTTAGGCAATTCCAATGCCTCTGCAGCTGATGATTTCACTCTATTGTTACCTGGGAAAAGCTAACAAGAATCTGGTGAGCTTGAACATTGGTTGTGATCAGTGATGCTGTTTTATTTATTTTTTAAGTGCTCTAAGTAAACATATACAAAATACAATAGAGCCCTCTAAAATAAATACCTGATCAGAGAACACCTTTCCAGAGCACCAAAAAGGCAACATGCAAGAAAGCTGATATGTAAAAGAAACACTGTTTTTGCACACCATGGTCACCTGTTAAATCAGAGGATTAACTTATGAATCACCTCTTACATCAAAGCCAGTTTTCCTACCAATGTAAAACATTCTCCTCGGGTAAAGAGCATACCGGACACTGAACTGATTAGTAGGTTCCTGCTGCAGAATTAAAACAAATAACATGAAAAATGTGGCCAGATAGTAACTTTTAGAATTTTAAAACAAACCAATAGACTTTTAAAACAAAACAAGCAATCAAATACAGCAGGATAGTCTGCATTGATCAAAAGGGGAGCTTGCTGGCTTACTGGTCGACATATGAGGGAGAGTATAGATATAATAAAACTCAACTCTGAACAGGAGACCTCAAAGTCAGACATTTCTTAAGGTATGTGTGTCATCATGCAGACAACAGGCAAGTTAAACAACACGCCTGTCATCCCCTCACCACTATGAAATGCCATTTTGGCTCAGGACTGTAATTCAGAATGTTACATTTCACTCCAGGGGTTCTTTGCAGATGTCATCAAATGACATGTGGGTAACTGGATATATACAGAATCCAGACACTCAGATTCACCATGTCACATAACAATGTTGAGAAGGTATGATGCACTGCGGAAGGGTACTGCACACAGAGGCATCACCAGAGGAAGCCAATGACCCTGAGGTAAGGGTTATCACTGTTTTCTCCTCGCTAGCTGTCTCAATGAAATTGAAATCTGTATTAGAAATTAAAACGATGATAAGGACAATGGATTGTTGGCAGGTCCAGAGGCCATTTTACTGATCCCAACATCCCAATTCACACTTGTCGGACAACAGGTAACAACATTTCCCCGTATAAGTTGGGTTTCACTACTCCATCACTTTACAATGTATGATCTATTCACCTTCAGTATTATTGTGTTCCTTTCATGCACGGAGAACAAAGGCTGCTTCCATCAAGTAATTCCAGATGATCGAGTCATACCAGTTTTCCGTGCTTATGTCCATGGTGAGTGACTGGATGGCTCAGGGGGGAAAGGGATCCTTTCACACCTAAGTGACTGGGTCAAACCCACTGAAAGTCAGCTGTGAGCAAAAGCTGTTACCATCCCACGGTGGCTCAATGACCTATGTGGCACGAGGTGTCTGTCCCACAGTGCAGTTTCTAGCTGCCCTGCCCCAATCACATAGCAATGTACATAATGTCCTGAGCTATCTGCATTTTACAGAAGGGAAAACTGAGGCAAGAAGAGGTAAAGTGACTTATCCCAGGTCGGCCAGCAGCAAAGCTGGGAATAGAACCTGGGTCTCCTGAGTTCTCTCCACTGGATCATGCTGCCTCCCATAAGATGATTACAATTGAAGCAATAAGGGGCTAGGAAACTTGCACCGGGGCTTCAGTCCTTAGAGCTATCCATTTCTGCATGCGACACCAACTCTACACAGAGGAGCCAGAGTGCATTATTGTTATTACAACACAGTGAATGTTCAACTTTCAGTTGCATGTTTCATTTCGGCACCTCCTTTCCCCCCGCCCCCAATGGGTTTTACAAAAGCCTGAGTTGTTCTCTGTCTAGGGTTGTGTTAATCTAATGTCAGGCTCTGTTCTGTTTTTCATGACAGCAAATTTAGACACAGCAAAATGCAACTAAGCATCAGGACTAATGTGTTTCAATATCACTGGTGACACTGCAGTCTTCTTTACTCACCCAGCCTTGAAATACAGAGGCTTGGGAATAGCTCCTTACAAATGACTCGTTTCCTCCTGAATGTTGTAATTCACTGGTTTCTAAATCCTTGCAAAGCACATGGGAGGGATGACCCAAAGTAACAGAAGTAACACATCCCCTGTTGTTGTGCCTGTGCTAATAAATGATGCATTCAGAAGTATTGCCAATCTCTAGACACATTTTTTAGAGAAGAGATGAAGGGAAAGTGGGCCCTTTTTCTTCTTAGCAAGATAAATTGCTGTGTAGGTATGTAGCTTGGGTTGCATGATCCAAATGCATAAAGTAAATCGACATTCAGTAATAATCAGGCGACACAGAGTATGATTCTATCAGCATGTCTATAAACCTGCACCACAGCATGCATGGATTTTAAATTAATCTGGAAATGCATTTCATATGAAGTATGATATGAATCTTTACTGAGTAGCAAATAAGGTATTCAAAAGAGATCTGATGACTTTTTTGGGGGTGGACAGAGGCTCTCCTGTTCTTTTACCTTTAATACGAACAGGGCAATACAATCATATTCGTAGAAAGTAAGAACCATCCCAAACTTTGGCACTCAGAACTTGAAATGAAATGAACCCTACCCTTTGGGATTTTAATTGTTTCCAAATTAGTTTGTTTGCTATTATGTTTCATTTTACGTAGCTATTTTCTTTTTTTTATTGGCTATAACAGAGGCTGCTAACAGCAGAGGAAAGATTATCTTGTTCTTAAACACACAGCACTGGGGGGTCAGAGATCTTGTTTCTATTCCTAGCTCTGCCATTGTCTTGTCTCAGTTTCCTCATGTGTTTATCCAATTAGGTACCTCTGCAAGTTTCTAGGGGTGTTGTGCATCTTAGGATCTCAAAACACTTCTCAAACACCAATTAACTCAGATGGAAACTCTATAAAAGGGCAAAATATCACTTCTGGCCTCACCAGCCGCAGGAAGTACTGTTAACTTTCCAAAGAGCCTCTTTTTACAAGATATCCAGGCCAATGCTGCAGAATCAAGAGTCCAGATTGTCTGAATAAGCATTAAAATGACTGGATCTTCAACCAAACTCAGTTTGCAAACTTTTGAGATTCATCTAACACGAGTCCTGAGTCCATTTTAAAATTACTTCTACCAATATCGACTGAACTATGACTTCTCTCTCAGTATTAAAAAGGTGGCTATAGGAATGAACACCTTTTAGCACCAAATCTTGCCATGAGCAGTGCTGCAAGGTAAGCCTAATTTTTAGTGGTTGTATTTGTCACAGTTTCGGTGTAACTGCATCTGTGTCCCCCCTCCATGGTCCCTCGAGGGCACCCAGTTAAAGATTTCCAGTTGTCACCCTCCTTGGGCAGAGACCCACGTCTCACTTCCTCCTGACCAGGGATTTTAATCTGCACAGCTGCCTGTCTTACACTGATATCCCAGCAAGCCAGACCAGCTAAAAAGGCCAGCCCCTGTGCTTGGCTTTCTCTCCGAGAGCTATGACCAATGTACAAGTTACCACATAGCTCTTTCTAAGCAAGCACACTTATTCTGAAGGTAAAAGCATTACAGAGAAAACAAAACAATAAAATAACCTACATGCATACTAAAGCTTACCAGAGATCACCCCCAACTCCAACTAGCACTGTGGTGGTAGGAGTCAGTCCTTCAAACCCCACCAAGGGGGTTTTATGTGGTTACAAGTTCATAGCTACCTCGGCTCAGAACAAGCACACATGAAACTGAGGCACTACGTTATATGTTACGGGCCACTGATCGCTTGTTTCATGAGGACAAGATCAGAAGACAAAACCTCCCCTCCTCAGAGTAAAGCTTCAAAACCGGGAGGTGGTATATTTGCATACACCTCCCCCCAGAGATTTCCTGGGAAACCTACTTATCTTTAAAAATTCATCTTTGTTTGGCACATTGTTTCAAATAGTCCTAGGAAGCTCATAATACTTTCCTATGTTTACATTAGTCATGTCTTCCCCACCCCCTGAGATACTACATACAACCTCACAATAATACATAAAAACATTTTCATTTTTAATACAATGAACTCCTAAAATACTTAAACTTAATTCAGTAAGGTTTGTCCATGACAGTGCAAAAAAAAATGCCAGTTCTGTCTCAATGGTTGGTTTACAAAAAGCTGCACAAGTCACAGGCTATTGCACATATGACTCAAAATCCTGAGAGATTAGTAGTAGAGGACAGGAAATGAAGGGGGACACTGTTCAAAAGGAACACATGGTAGAGAAGGTTCCTTATATGTCGTCTATTTTTAATAGTGTGTCTGCTCCACCACACTTGTATTTTTCAAGTGTTTATAGGGAGTCACTCATGTCTCCCGAGCTCACTTGTGGGCATATACAGTGGAGGAGTATGCTTGATACATCTTTGAACGTAACCCTGCAACTGCTTGTTGTAAAACAGTTTCCCTCTCCAGAAACTGTTGTCCTTTACTGTATTGTGTATTAGCTTTATACTTGAGCTATTTATATTCTATCAAGACCATGACAGGAAAAAGAACTCTCCCTGCATAGTTTTACAGCATGCATCTGTGTGAAGCAAATATGTTCTTCTCGTCCCACTCACTACCCCCCTCAAAACTTCCCCAAACTTCCCCCCCCCAACGGTGCACCACCAAAGGCCAAAGAAATATATTGAGATGAATAGCAGCGTCCACTGCTTTGATGTGGGGATTGTTCTTCATGTCACACAGTTATATTAGATATTAGAAATGCAGCCTGAGCACACAATCTGCAAAGCCATCCTAACTCTTAACTTTCAGAGAAGTCAACAGAAGATGAACGTGCCAAACAGGATTGGGCCCCTAACTCTAGCAACTACCTAAATATTGACAGGTATTCAGGCTCACATCTTTTGTGCTCCTTCTGTTTGGCTTTGTCTTTCCTCAGGTGAAGAAGTCAAGCTAACACTAATAGCCATTCTATTTGCCTAGTGCAGGGGTCGGCAACCTTTCAGAAGCGGTGTGCCGAGTCTTAAGGTTTTGCATGCCAGTAATACACTTTAACGTTTTTAGAAGGTCTCTTTCTATAAGTCTGTAATATATAACTAAACTATTGTTGTATGTAAAGTAAATAAGGTTTTTAAAATGTTTAAGAAGCTTATTTTAAAATTAAATTAAAATGCAGAGCCCCCCGGACCAGTGGCCAGGACCCGGGCAGTGTGAGTGCCACTGAAAAACAGCTCGCGTGCCGCCTTCGGCACACGTGCCATAGGTTGCCTACCCTTGGCCTAGTGAATAATCTAGCACAGCCTGCAATCAACTGGGGGCTAGATGAACAAAGAAGGTTAACAACAGCTGCTGCTGCTTGGTATTAAAGGATGCCATCATAATGAAATTATACTATCTCTTTTACTTAACAAGTGTTGGATTTAAAAATAAACCACAGATTTTCTTTGATTTGTGGAAGGACTGGGGCGGGGGGGGGGGGGGGGGGGGGTAGGGAAGAGAAGAGAAGAGAAGAGAAAAGAGTAAGCACTTTTATTGGATGTTGATTGCAGAAGAGTTGGCAGATGGAATGAAGGCAATGAATCCCTGCAGAACGAGTGGAAAATCAGAGGGGCCAGGGGAGTTCTATAACAGAACAGTAAAACTGTCAAAAATAGGGAGATGACAGGCGCTGTATGGAAATCATTTTCCTTGTTAAAAATAAAGTCCAGAAAGTCTGCACATCAAAAATAGAAATAAATAAAAAGACATTTTCAGTAGACTGTCAAGCAGGGCTGTTTGCCAACATTAAATGCTCCAGATCTGACCACTCAAACAAGCAACAAGAAAAGCCTTTCACGTACATGCCATGTCCCCTACACAAAGCTTCCCCCACCTTTGAGCCAGCTGTTCTTGTCTTCAGCCTAAAATGGATCAAGTAATACCGGAGAAAGATAAACTTGAGGTAATCGCTACCACATGAAGGTAAGCAACAGGAAGTGCAGAAAGCTAGCATTCCCCCACATCTTGAACACAAAACCAGGCCCGCACGTGTCCACTGGAGGCTTTGCTGTTTAGTGTTTAGCTTGAAGCTGCAAATCATTCCCAGAGGTGGAATTTCACCAAAGTTTTAATACGATCAATATGTACAGAACTAATCCTCCACGAGAATTCAATACATTGGCAGAGAACAGCAGCATTTGTTGGAGCAGCATATGGCTAAAGGTGCTGCAAGCCCTCCAGGCCATTTTTCTAATTGTGGGCCTCATTGGCAGAGACCAACCTCTCTGTCTCTGAAGATTCTCATTAGTAATCAGTGGGGCTTGGTGCAGAAGCAGGGGTCTGCCTGCATGGATTCACTTGCAGGATTAGGACCTATATACACCAAAAAGCACCCACCCACACAACTCTCTCTCATTGCAGAGGTCTGGTGTAGCACCCATTCATTTGTGCACAGGATCAGGTTTTGGGGCAGAGGGGGGAAGAGGGAAGATTTCAAGGGCTATGCAAAGTTAAACAGCTTGGAGATATTTCTAATATATGAAATGTGCAATGCTCCTGCCAAGCTGTCAGTCTCATATTGACTGGTAGCAGGCATTGGATATATTTCTTAATGGAAGTTATTTCATTTATCTCAGTGCACTGAAAAACATATCTTATTATTAAAAATAAAGGTAAGATGAACACTTCTCATTAAGGAAAAAAAGACATCTGTAAAATGTATTTGACAGTAACATCTTAAACTCCAATTAAACTGAACCTTTTGCCTGAGGTGTCCATCTTCCTAAAAAGAGAAATTATGATCTCAGCGTGGAAAACATCTAAGACTAACTACAGTACTGTTTTAATCCTGGTTTCACAATCAGAAAGGCATGGTCATTGTTTAAATAGGTCTTTTTTAACACTGAACTTTTCCAATCTATGTTCTTACTACTGTTTTCATCATTGGAAGAAAGGAGAGTTTTTCTCCAGTTTTTAAGAAACTCCCACACACAGAATATACAAGAGAAATAACTGTTCAGCAATATAGGTGCAAATGTCAGCAGACTCAAATGCCATATACAACTGAAAACTTCCCATATACATCTCACTGTTTATTCATTGTCAATAGAAGTGTTACTCTTATGTCTGAATCTATAGATGCTGGGTCTGAGGTAAGGCCTCATATTCAGGATAGCAATGAAGCACAGGCTTAACTTCAAGTGTTTGCTTATGTCTCTGAGACACAGAGGCCCACTGGTGGTTCACTATTCTGTGTCAAGCAACTCTTATCAGACCTGACACACTCACTACACCTAACACACTGTTGTCACAATTGATATCTAAAAGGTGTCATTACTTTATCATTTGAAAGCTAATGACATACTGGTGATTAATGTCTTTGTGAAATGTATATATTAATACTATATGAGGAATTATGGATACTCATTGATATTATGCTTTAAAGTCTGACCAAAAGGAAGGAAAAGATTTTCTCCTACATAGGAGGGAAGGCAGCTATCTACCTGTCTCCAATGTAAATTAAGCAAGGTGTGACCAAAGAAAGAAAAGTGTATTTACATGCAAGATAAACAAAGCCACCAGGAGAGCAATTGGAGAAGGATGACTACTTAATCTTGATGTGGGATGGAGCCAGCACCTCTAGGATGTCATCCTGCCTCTTGAAGCACAGTCAATGAACTTTGGGAAGATATAAGGAGAGAGAAAAAGGCATTTTGGCATCCTTCACCTAAAGAGACAAGCACTTTGAGATCCGGGATGGGCATAGGAGCTGGAACTAGGGGTGCTGCTGCACCCGCTGGCTTGAAGTGGTTTTTAATTATATACAGGGTTTACAGTTTGATTCAATGGCTCTCAGCACCCCACTATACATTGTTCCAGTACCCCGGTGAAGGGTCACCAGTATCCCTACCTTTTTTTTTGGGGGGGGGGGGGGGGGGGGGGGGGGGGGNATGGAGAAGTGGGCCCTATACAGCATGAACATTCCATCCACAATATGAGGTGTTAACTGTCCTGTGCCAGTTATCTTGCATTCACTGCAGAACGACAGTGTCAGCTGGCACACGACAAGAGGCCAATCCTGTCTCCTCTTGCTAGCCTCTCTGCTGCATTAGCTGGCTTCACATAATGCCACAAAATGTCAGTGCTAAGGTTTGGGGGAAATAGGATCACTATTAGATTAGTTAACAGCTGTATAATTAGTAACGCTAAGCCTCGATGCTTCCCCCGAAACCTAGTTTTTACAGTTATAAATAGCTTTGTTAATGATCTCGGGCATCATTGGTTACACTTGAAAGCTTCATCCTTTCCTTGCCTCCATTAGCTGTTTAAAGAAGAGTGATGTCATTCATGGAATGTGACATTCTCCTGAGCATCTTGCAACAACCATAGTCATAATGCTAGCCAATGAAAATGACTGACAATAGATAAGCGTAGAAACAAATATTAAACCCACAGCAAAAGAGGGGAAAAAGGAAGTCATTTTAAAATGGACATCAAAACTCTGGGAAATAATTATTATATTTTGCACTTTGACAGAGTTTGCAAACATCATTACATTAAATTTCACAACAGCTCGGTGTGAAAGGGTGACAGGGAAACTTAGGTAAATGGAAGTGAAGTGACTTGCTTAAGGTCACACAGCAAGTTTGCGGTGGAGCTAGCTACTCATTACTATGCTTTAACCACCAGATCAGCATGATTCTACTCCATCCAATTGTGTTATGTGCCATGACGTCAGGTCACAATAAGATGTTTCCCCTAAATATAATAGTCACACTGCCCATTTAGGAACTAGTACATAAGAAAAGAAATGGTCTCTTTCCCCCCCCCCGTGTTCATACAAATAGCTCTTCAAGAAGAATGAAGGATTCTGAGAACCAGTTTACACTCACCTAAGCCAATCTTTTAATTTAGCCAATTCAAGTAACAAACAGATTTACTGTCTCTGAACTCAAAATTTCAAGGCATAATTTTTAAACCTGTGAGTGAATCCTCAAAAAGCTTGCTAATTGACCATCACCAATTTCTTAATAAAAGCTCTGCACCACATGCACTCAAACCTATAAATTAAAAATGTCTCTTGTATACATTTTTGGAAAAATCTCCTGAAAGAATAAAAACTGCAATGCAACAACAAAATGTATTTTATGTCTATAGTGTAGATTACATACAGTTATAGCAAAGCTTACAGTACGTAAAAAAATTTCCATCTGCTCAAAATTTCTCACCATACTCCAGTACTGTAAGAGCTTCCTTGCAACTTGAAGGAATCAAATAGATCTTTCAAAGCTTCTCTCCAGTAGGAGAGCTGGTATGGTTTTAAGGTGGCTTAGAAATGAAAAGAACAGAAAATATTACAAATTGGTGTCTGTAGAAATCTCTGTGTTCTACCACTCTCAATATCCCTCTGCAGTTTCAATCGGATTTAGTATTCTTTGTTACTTCCTGTACTGAACAGTCAAGGTATGTTGTCGGACATGCTTCAGCTGTGACCACATGCTATACAAGAAGAGATTACTTTTCATAGTGGGTTATACGTAATTTTTAAATCTTAAAGGATTTGTTTTGCTGAAATATCTTTACTGGATTTAAGTCTTTCACCAGTGATTTTGGTGTATTCACTAGTAGTACTTGTTCTTGGGAAAAACAAATCCCCTAAACAGTAGGATTAAATAGAGTATTATCTATAATATTAAATTGTGTTTATGTAATCAGTTGACTCTAGTGTGCTACCATATTTATAATACTTGCTTTTATATAGCTCTTTTCATCAGTAGATCTCAAAACACTTGACAAAGGAATTAAGTATAATTATTCATATATCACAGATGTGGAAAGAGGTACAGGGAGGTTAAAGTGACTTATAAAGTTAGTCAGACAAAGGATCAGGGCCCAAATGTGCTGGGTGCTCCCCAAAAACCACAGTAAAAGGAAAATCTGTGCTCCAAATAGCTCACATCATATCTTATTTAGTGTTTGCTTTGGCCACATAAAGCACAGTGAATCCAAGTGTCTTGTTCACATCAATATTGGTTATCACAAATGTCAAAGGATGATGATGAATTATTTGTACTGCAGTAGTGTCTAAGAGCCCCAATCATGGACTAGGACCTCATTGTGCCTGGTGCTGTACAAACAACACACAAAGAGGATGGCTGCCCCAGAGAGCTTACAGTCTAAATGCAATTCTTTTTCAGAACTTGTGTGAGCTAAACAATTTTCTAACCAAGAAATCTACTAGGCCAGTGGTCTCCAAAGTCGAGTGTTTTGGCAGTTCAGGTGGGAGTCTGAGTTTTTTGGGGTTTTTTTGCGCTTCGGCGCGGCAGGCTGTGTGTGCTTAAATTTTTTTTTACTGATAGGGGTGCGCGATCAAAAAAGTTTGGAGACCACTCTACTAGGCTAGTGATTAGTTGGCCAAAGAAGCAGCCCAGATCACCTGAGGCAGAAAATATATGACAGGAAAAAATCCTGGATAGAGAGAAGATAGGAGTGGGAATAGACTGGAAGACAGAATAGGTATTTTCCATCTCTTATTTCAACAATTCTATAAGACTTGCCCTTTTTAAGTGTAACCCTTCTGCCAGGTGGAGCCAGCAGCAACCAGGGCCGGGTTCAATATCTAGGGGTTCCTTTCCATTGATACAACATAGAACCGGCGTGAGCACATACCCAGTAACCTGGGAAATTTATACACCATCCTTGGGCGCCTCAGAGGCAATACTTCCCTTCTCGCAAGCACAGAGTCTGAGTGTAGAAAAGAAACTTAATTAAAAGAGGGAAGTAACTTGGTGTTAATTTGGGAAAACACCACAGAGTTCATAAACATAAACCATGAGTAAAAGGCCCGCCCCCAAGTAAGTTGGGCAGTGTCCTTTTCCCTCGGAGTCTTAAGTCCAGCAACCCAAAAGTCCCTTTCGCGTGCCCGACCCTTCTCTGCATCCCACTCACAGTCGCTGTCCTTGGTCAGCGCAGACCCAGAGTTCAGAGGTGTATCTGCAGAGTTCAACTCCCCCCGGCTGGGGTAAAGAGGTACCTTACTCGCTCCGCTGCTTGTGCACTCACTCGCCGCTCCCCTCTGCTTGCCGCTCCTGTCCATCAGCTGCCCTGCTGGCCGCCTGTTCACTGCTCTTGTCGTGACTCTCCAACAGCTGCCCTGATGGCCGTTCATCGCGCCTCTCCGCTGCACCAGCCACTCATTCACCAGCTGACTGTCAGTCGCCTTCTGCTGCCACCTGCCTCTCTGCTGTGATCTCTGCACATCAGTCTCTTAGTAGTAATTTTCAGCTCTTAGGAGGCAGGACAGAAACAGTCCTACCACAACTGATTTCAGCTCTGATTGGGCATTTAACATAACAAAGAGGCTCCTATTGAGCCGATTTAGCTCTATTCTTTGAACAGTGGGGAGGAACAGTCTAGAGAGACCCCTTGATGAGGGTGTGCAGCCACTTGGCTGGGGATACCTGTCCCCACCCCTCTGACTTTCACAGGGCTCTGACATTCGAGCCCCTGGCTTAACGAGGTTCTTTCAACTGAGGGTGGCCCCCTCATTTGGGACAGGTGAAGCACTGTCCTGCTTTCCTGTATTTCTACAATAATTACAACATCGGTAACCATATTTCACTCCTCCCGCATTCAGTACTAAGGTGATTTGTACCCAACACCAGCCAAAGTTGATCACTTTGACACCGCTGTATCTGCTGAATATGTAAGCAGAGCAGGAGCAAACTGTAATTACATCAACATAGCCAAGTCATTCCGCCTCCCAGCTAGCTGTCAGGGAAGCATTCATTCAGACCCTGCTTACATAAGAATAAACAAAATGGAAAAAAAATCTGAAAAAAATCAATGAAACAGTCATGCGGCACAAAGTCACTAGATCAAGATTTCCAAAGGTGGCTAGTGATTTGGAATGCCTTAAGTTTTAGGGAGCCCAAATTCAGACCACTTGAACACAGAATTTTTTGGGGAGGTGTGGGTGGAGAGGAGGATGAGGATGAATCAGGCTTTTTCAAGGTGCTTCCACCTGGGCACACAAAATCTCCAGTCGCTCATAGCCTGAGGAAAAAAACCACACTCACGCCCTTCTCCCTCCCCGCAAATGATGGGACACAGATTATGTGGAAGTTCTGAGCAGGCGGAGACTACCATCTCTGTGTTTTCCACCTCACCTATCAAATTATCTTTTTCCTCCTGCCTCCAATCCCTTCCCTCCTCAACCTCCTTCCCACTCACCTTTCCTGCTCTTTCCATTGCATCCTAACCAGCCCCGATGAAGTGAAATCACAGAAGAAAAGCTTGGCATAGAAGGTACTAGAAAGGTAGACCTGCCTGATCAAGTATAATTAGCCTAATTAAAAACACAGTTTAGAATTTGTAAGTAGAAATGTGTTAGTGATTTAATTTGCAAAGGGAGTGTTGTTAAGCCAATATACAAAACAAACCCCCCTGTCCCTTCCCCGTTTTTAATCTTGTAGCTGGAAAGAGTTGGTTGCATTTTGCTTACTTTGGCAACTTCATAGATTCCTTCATATATAAGCTCAGCAATAAATCAGGACTTTAGGGTTCTCCATATGTTCCGCAGCATACAGTATGTAAATGGATCTCTTTGGTCCTTGGGGAGAAAGCAACACACATCAAGCCAAATGTTACTAGCATCGCCCTATGGACATGTGTTGTAGATGGTGCCTGCCAAACAAAAAATTATGTGAACTACCAAACTGTGGTTAAGGCGACAGAGAAGGGAAGTGGTTATGAGTTCATAGTCAAAAAGAATTTATTCGGTGTCTAACATTCAGCACTCTGGGTCCTCCCATCAGTAACACAGACTTTCTAGGTATGCAAAAACCTCATGTATTCTCTCTACTACTTTATCCAGACAGCCACAATGGTATGGAGAGTCTGTCACTAGCTCGGTCACATTCCAGACACCTCCTTACCAGGCTATGCCAAGGGAACACCTCATCTCAGAATCTCCTGTCAGAAGGCGAAGACCCTAGACACAATGAAGTCAATGGCAAAACTCCATTGATATCAATGGGGCCATGATTTCACCCAGATAGTCTGACACAAATCATGTTTTGTTTCTATTGAAATAGCACGCTTATTCCATTTGGGATTGGGTTCCCATCGCATTAAGTACTGTGCAAACACAAATGAAGACATGGTCTCTGCTCTGCACAGCTTACAATCTCAGACAGCAAACACCACAGTAGAGGGGTTACAATTATATTTTTGATTTCTATTGTCAAAGAGACAGATCATGTCCTGTAAGACCTGCATAGGAGGCTCTCTCCTTTCATGAGATGAATGGGGGAGGGAAGGGGAGGATGGAGAGCTGGCAACCACCCAAGGAGCATCATCTCAGCATCCTCTGACAAGTTAGGTAACTGGAGCTGTAAAAGACCACTAAGAGAGGCATGCATCGGGATGTTGTCCGAGAGCCACAGAGAAGAGCCCCTAGCGCTAATGTGAGGACCCATTTCCCCCAAAGACAGCCCTGGTCTGTGGGTTTTCAGAGAAGCAGCGGGGGCTGGGGCAGAAACTTCTTCATTACATGGAGAGAAACAGTTTTATCTTATTTCAAAGGCCCCTTTCTGTGAGTTTTTCTGCCCGGAAAGGAGGGCAATGAGGCCCATGTATACTCCCCCACAGAGAAAGTGGGAGGTTGTATGTGTCCTGATTAGCCAGACAAAACCATTACAGTAACTCTACACTAGATCAGAAACTTTCAAAGAACGTATCAACCCAGGGTAACTGCATCCTGTGCTCTTAGAGATGGACCACTGCAGAA
Source organism: Platysternon megacephalum (assembly GCA_003942145.1). Taxonomy (NCBI): domain Eukaryota; kingdom Metazoa; phylum Chordata; order Testudines; family Platysternidae; genus Platysternon; species Platysternon megacephalum. The sequence goes on along the minus strand of QXTE01000018.1, from coordinate 5,880,418 downwards.
GTGGCCAGTAAGCAAATATTAGACACAGAAAGGGGTGTACAATAAGGGATCATGATGGTGGCATGTTTACTTCATTTTAAGTCTGTATAACTAAAAATCCCAGTTTTTATCATCAGCACACCACCATCGGGGCACTGCCAGGCAACATATCACCGCTGCACTAAGTTGCTGAGGCTCACCCCAAAAAATCATCGGTTAGTACTCACGTGGATGGAGGGGCTATGTTCTGTGCGGAGATGTAATGTGACACACCAGCATCTGGCTGGCACACAAACAAGGCAGGCTTTCATCCTCTCAGACAGAGCCACACAGTGAAAGGAACATTGTTGTCTATTTTTAACGTTTATAATTGTTTGTCCGGGGATCTACATGGGAGGAATTTGCTTTTACCCTTCTCTGCTCCAACAGCACAGTTTCTACATCTAAATCAACTGCCCCAAAACACTGAACATCTGAAGCAAACTAATTTCAATACTTTTGTATTATTGCTCAACTGCCGCATGAGTATCCATTTGAACTTCAGTAACGGATTTCAGAGAATGGTTTGAAGGGTTAGAAAAGGATAGTCAAATTGCATATACCTGCCTATGTAAATAAAATACTCGAACTAACTAGGAACAATTCCCCTTGATTTGCATGAGCTCTGTCAGTGAAATACACTGCAAACAGGTGAAATATGCGACCATGTTTCCTACCATTTTCTCCCTATGTTAATTTTCAACAGTGCTGCCTTACAGTGACACCTGTAGGAAGAGAGTGGTGAGAAGAGCAAAAAAAAGATTTTCCTTTGTAAAAAAGAAAAACAAAAACAAAAAACAGAAATTTCATGCTGGCCACTTCTTGTCTGTCTGTCTGTTTTTGAAGTGTATCGACAGCCTGCATAATTTTTAGCCTCAAACCATGAAAAGGATGCATGCATTTGAGACTGCTGAAATGTGCCCTGAAATAAAATTTAATATTTTGATTTCTGCTCATAAAATAAAATCAGATGCAGGCAAGTTTGTTTTCCCAAATTATACACCCAAAATATAGATCCGGTCCAAACCTACTCCGTACTTGGGGACTGCCTTTACTGTTAAAGTAATAACAAAAACTTCACACAAAGGTTTCTCCACAGATTAGTTGGTTTTAGGGGTTTCCCTTGCACACAACCCTCTGCCTCTGACCCCATTTCTTTTCCATTAATGTGACAGATACAAATATTTTATTATCGTTCGGTCTAGAATGAGTAAAACCAACCTGATCTGACACCACGGTTAGTCAGTAAAATTGCTCTGCATGTTTCTCCATGATCCTAGACCTTATACCTTACCACATAAAGTAAAAGTTGGAATGAACAGTACCAAGTAAATTAAAAAGAATTTACTAGGTCAGAACATATGTAAATTCTTTACGCTATTCCACTCTTACAGCGTTTAGGGTGCAATCCAGACCAGTGAGAGGTTGCATCACCACCTACCCTATAAACCTGCTACTTTAACTCCCTGCCTGAGATGTTGACCATCAGCAACAAGCATGCACATCACACCCGGAGTGTCTGCATATAACAGCAATCCGGGTCCAGCAACTCTGACCCCAGTAGCTTTCCAGGAACACAGCAGTCACACTCCCTGGTCTCTACCAGCTTTGGTCACTGCTTGCAGGCTGACCCCAACATGCTCCCAGTTCTCAATTTTCCCAATTTTGTACCAAGCTTATTACAACGTGTGTAGGGTGTGAATACAGGGTGTATACGGGTCCAGTGATCATCCAGTGCCTATATTCCACCAGCCACCCGAAGAAAACATTCAAATCTCCAGCAATTGCTCCAATGCACTGTCCCCTAGGAAGGGGCCCTTCTTCAATGTACATGCATTACAGCAGGTATTGACTCCTGATTAAGTATGGCTCTACCAGAACACAAAACCATGACTCAGCATTAGAACACAGGAAGTGTTCTTGGATGTTTGGTTAATCAGAATATTGGGCCAGATCCTCAGCTGACATCACTCCATGACTTCAATGCAGCTAGGCCAACTTACCATAGCTGAATGTGTCCGCTTACACGCAATGTGGATGTTTTTCTTCACGGTCAATAAGAAAAACACATACATGTGTATTTTAACAAACAAAGCACTCAAGCCAAATCTGAGCTTTCGTTTAAAAACAAAAGTTTCTAACCCTGACAGCTGTGGAGTGCGAGCCTCCCTGGCCACCCATGCGCCTAGGGGCTGCAGGGACCTGGCGGCCGTTTCCTGGAAGCCGCGGTAAGCACCGCCGAGACGCAGCACCCCTCAACCCTTCCCACACCCCAAATCCCTGCCCCAGCCCAGAGTCCCCTCCTTCACCCAAACTCCTCCTGGAGCCCGCACCTCCCCCAACACCCTGCCCCAGTTTTGAGCCCCCTCCTGCATCTCAAACCCCTCATCCCTGGCCCCACCCCAGAGCCCTCACCTCCCTGCACTCCAATCCCCTGCCCCAGCCCAGAGCCCACACCCCCAACCCCAGCTGGAGCCCCTTCCTGCACCCCAAACCCATCCCCCAGCCTGGTGAAAGTGAGTGAGGGTGGGGGAGAGCAAGCAACGGAGAGAGGGGGGGATGGAGCAAGCCTGGGCGTGGCCTCAGAGAAGGGGCGGAAGAGGGATATTTGGTTTTGTGCGATTAGGAAGTTGGCAAACCTAAAGGCAAAGGAGGAAGGGGTTGGATGGGTGTTTCCTGACCCATGCAAAAAGTTCTATTCCTAAAAAGTCTACTGTAAACTCATATGATTTCCACGTTCATCAAATTTACATGAAAAACTCTTCTTGCATATGCCTCCTAGGACGGTACACACATATACTCTCTATTTTTAAATAGAGACACGCACCCACCCACCCACCCACAGTATTTCCCATTCAAAAAACTTCATTAACTTACTGTTAAGTCTGTAAATAAACAATTCCTTATTAAAATATATACAATGAACTTGTCCATGCTGAGTTAGATTGATTAATATTTTATTGCCTTTGTGTGTCACATGATCACTTTACAATACTGACATGTGAAAATGCACATCATATATTCCAAACTTTATACCGACCCACAAGACAAACTCCTTCAATATAAATATCACTAATATATGGGTATCCTCTGCTATGTAATGTAGAGAATGACATATATATGTTATATATGCTTAAAGAGCTTGCAAATGTGTTTTGTGGCTCATAGTTAAGTTCATTATTTGAATATAAGATGTGAGTTTTCACGTTTACATTCTATACTGTTATAAGTAAATTGTGTTCACACAAGAGTGTGCACACAATTTCATTTTAACAGAATCAACAAACAGAATACAGTTTACTAAAATACACTGGACTGGAAACACTCGCCAAGAATGTATTTTGCTCCCATCTACAATCATCAGTTTACAATGTAGTACTCAAGTCACTTTTAGAGCTTACTGCTAAATTTTTTCTTCATAGCATCTATATATGACTTAAGAAGTTCAGTGTTCATATGCACTCCCAACTATTGAATTGTGGGAGGGATAGCTCAGTGGTTTGAGCATTGGCCTGCTAAACCCAGGGTTGTGAGTTCAATCCTTGAGGGGGGCCACTTAGGGATCTGGGGCAAAAATTGGTCCTGCTAGTGAAGGCAGGGGGCTGGACTCGATGACCCTTCGGGGTCCCTTCCAGCTCTATGAGATAGGTATATCTCCATATATTATTATATGGATTTGTAGGCTCTAAAGTTTTACACAGTTTTGTTTTTGAGTGCAGTTATGTAACCAAAAAAATAAATAAATCTGCATTTGTAAGTTACACTTTCACGATAAAGAGATTGCACTTCAGTACTTGGAGGTGAATTGAAAAATACTATTTCTTTTATCATTTTTACAGTGCATGTATTTGTAATCAAAAATAATAATACAAAGTGAGCACTGTGCACTTTGTATTCTGTGTTGTAATTGAAATCAATATTGAAAATGTAGAAAAATCCAAAAATATTTAATAAATTTCAATTGGTATTCTATTGTAATAAGTGGGGTTAATCCCAATTAATTTTTTTAAATCACAATTAATTTTTTTTGAGTTAATCACATGAATTAACTGCAATTAATTCACAGCCCTAAAACAAACCTTATCACATTGCAGAAAGGGAAAAGAAAAGACCAGAGGTGGCAAAAGACAGAGGTGAAATACCAACAATGCACAGGTAAAGAGCAGAATTCCATCTTCAAAAATCCAAAGCCCGAAGGCAATTATTTTATTCTAAAACTTTACAAAATATATGCCAGGCATGAAGACGCTGCCTGTGAATTGAAAATAGTTCTTTGGAGCTCTGCTTTCTAAATAATTACTTGATTAGATTTGAGTACATCTCATTTTTGATTTGCAAAAGACTTACAAGATGCAAGAGGAGAACAGAGATATGTTTAATTGCTAATTATATTGTTGAGCCATGTTTCAAGTTTCAGCATTAGCATCTCAAGGTAGAAGAACACTACAACCCTTTAAAAGGTTTAAAACCTTTATTTCAAATTATCTTTTAATATATATTACAGCACACTACATCACAATTTTCAGTGACACAACGGCCACTTTACACCACTCTGACACCCTTAAAATGGGTAGAAATGGTCCACTGAGACTACCCTCTGCCAAGAAGGCCTACTCAACCGGTATAACGGATCTACACCAGCTCTGCTTCTATGCGGTGTACTCCACCAGAGGAGCCATACTAAGCACAGCATAAAGTAGAACGGCCTTTATGCAGCTTTCACTTAAACCAGGGCTGGGCAGGACTATTTTGAGTACACAGGTAACTGAAAGCCATCACTGTCCTTCCCCTCCCAGTGTTCCTGCCCCAAATGCAAAAATGGAGTAACGGACAGTTGGGACCAATGTAAGAAATGGTTAGTACTAAGAGAATTTAAGGTGGGTAGAATGCAATTATTTATAATGAATTTACCTCGGACACTGGGTCTAAAACCTACCCGCTTGTGAAAAGTGTCATTGGATATTTCCTGATAGAAGTGCTCAGACATTCAGTCTTGCATTGAAATCTAAATACAGTGCTTTCAGCCATAGAATGCTCCCTACACCTATGGGCATGTCTACACTTACCTCCGGAGCGATCGATCCAGTGGGGGCCGATTTATCCTGTATTCCACCGCCGCGAGAAGCGTAGGCGGAGTTGATGGCGGCGCATCAGCAGTTGACCTACCGCAGCGAAGACACCGCAGTAAATAGCTCTAAGTACATCGACTTCAGCTACTCTACTTTCATAGCTGAAGTTGCGTAACTGAGGCCTGGTCTACACTGGGGGGTGGGGGGGAAATCGATCTAAGTTATGCAACTTCAGCTACGTGAATAATGCAGGTGAAGTTGACTTACCTAGATCGACTTACCGTGGTGTCTTCGCTGCAGTGAGTCGACTGCGGCCGCTCCCGCGTCGACTCCGCCTGCGCCTCTCACGGCGGTGGAATACAGGAGTCGACGGGAGAGCATTCGGGGATTGATTTATCACGTCTAGACTAGACGCGATAAATCAACCTCCACTGGATCGATCGCTGCCCGCCGATCCGGCGGGTAGTGTAGACATACCTTTAGCCCCTCACCAGTGTAGACCAGGCCTTAGACTCAGAGAAAGGGGAAAAGGGGAGCATACCAATCCAAGAAAACACAACCACCACTTTTAGCAACAAGACAACTGGGTTGTCTCCTCTCCATTCCTTAAGGTCTCCCATTCCAGTACAAATCAAGTCTGACTCCATTTAGCTTATGATGTCTAACAGCACAAGGCAGTATGTATGCGTTCATTGTTAATTAGCTGCTCATTCTGCTGGCATTTTGCAATGATTCACACATCTAATGAAATCACTTTTCACAGCATGAGAAGATTCCTCTAAAGATTCCAAATGACTCCCTACCTCTCTGTTAAATGTAAAATCCTGAAGATGTGTTTTCTGGTTCTTCAAATTTTCTCTCTTAGGTGTAATAAGTTCTCTCTCTCTCACGCTCTCTGAAAGACTGAGGTCAAAAGTTCAGCTGAAGAAATTAAATGGAAATCTCCAGGTTTTCAGATCAGCATCTCTATCAAACTTAATATAAGTAATGTTTATTTTGTGTTACAAAATCCATATACTGATTCTGGCTTCTGGTATATCAAATTATTAATAAAGGAATAAATATGCAGGGCTCAGTTCTTCAAGAAAAATATACATTTCTTTTGTGCACGGACCTGGAATCTTTTAATCAAAAATGATGCACAACAGATTATTTTATTTGCCAGGATGATTAAACGTAATTTTACATAGAAATGTGCACATCATCTGTGTGGCGCTACTACTCCAAAGGTTAGCTGAATAGGAAATAATCAGTTTAAAAAAAACCCTCATCTTTATATTTATTATGAACACAATAACTTATGATTTACTTTTAAGTCACGATTTTTGTTATTTCAGGGTAATTGCTTCATCACACCGGAAACTGATACACACACACGCACCCATGGCTTATGTGTTTATTCTAAGTGTGTTTTAGAATGTTTCAACAGGCAAAATACAACAAAGTGAATCTAACGTTTTCCATTTTTCCCCTCACGCATTTTATAAAAGTTATCAGAATCTTTCCCCCAACCAATCTCCAAAATGTTTGTTACCCTTCTAAAAGGTTTTAAAAAAGTGTATTAGTTCTCTTCTTTGATCTCCTTTTGCTGCTGTTATGAGAAGGCAGCAAAAGCTATTGCAGCTGCCACTATTTGATCTTAAAAAGCACGTTTCCTGACATTTTAGCTACTCATTGTGTAGGCTGTTGTCAAGATGGTTGTGGTGGGTAGGATTGAGAAGCTAGTGGTACTCTTCCAAGCTCCGCTCACAAGGTGCAACTCTCAGTAGATTATGCAGATGTTCAAAGGATGATTGATTACACATACCCTCGGGCTCCCTCCCCCTCAGTCGGGCTCCGAGGGGCTCCATGAGTTTGGCTTCCCCAGATGGGATTAATATTGGACTTCTTTGGATGGGGAAGCCAAACTCAAGAAGTGGTGGTTCAGATGCCCTACCAGGCTCTACTAGGCCACTAGGGCTTGGCTCCTTGATTTGTGTGGGAGTGGCCATAGTACTCTCCCAAGCCTGCTCAGAGTGCCAAAATAAGTTGCCATAGACCCTGCCTCTCCTTTCTTCCGTGCTTGCAGGAGCATTAACAATGACGGCACTTAAAAGTATTGTCACTGGGCATCTAAATCAGCACTCAGTGAGATGAATGGGGCAGTTCACCTTGGCGGTGGTGTAGTCCACCATTTTCTTGGGGGAGGGCGGAGGGGAGGGAGGTAGCACTCGTTGCCCATGAGAGATATTGCTTAAAGCTCTACAAAGACAGGCAGACATTACTGTGACATACCACGGTACATTCCTGACTAGGGCAGCTGTGTCACCCCTGCCCTGTAACCTTCTGGGTGCCTTACAGTACCTTGCTGAAGTGGCTTCCATCTGGGCCTCTCCCAAACAGCCTTCCAGCATGCAAGCCACACCCTGAGTGTTTGTGCGTAACACTAGCCTGCCAGCCACACTTGGGTTACACTCTGGCTCTCACCAGCCTTGGTTATAGTGCGGGGTGATCCCACCACACACCCCATCTTAGATTTCCCCCCAGAAATGTATGTCCTGTACAATTTAAACACACTGGATTAGATAAAACAATAAAAACAAGTTTATTATTAACTACAAAGAGATTTGAAGTGAATACAAGTAATGAGGCAGAAATGGTCACAAGAAAAAATAAAGATAGGCACCAGTAGTGTTCTAATTTAATAAACTATGTTAAATTCAAAGCAAAGTTCTCTCACCACATGCTTTTAACAGTCTTACTGACCAAACTACTTATGTCAGGACCCCTCCCCCACTCCAATGGTTGCTTCCTTGATCCCTTCAACCGCAGTCAATCGATGGGCAGAGAGGGAAGGAGGCAGTTCCTTGGGATGTTTGTCCCTCCTTTTTATACTTTCAATCTGCCTCTTGAAAAACATTTCCAGACGGGTACCAGGAGACAAAAAGTCTATATGGAAGGATGTTCCCTGCTGCTTTTTCCTCACTCGTCTAAGCTTCCTTAGTTTCCCTCTTGCTTGATGACTGTTTAGTGCTTAAATCCACATTAAGCAGAGCACACATTCCATTGTTTAGGACAGACTTGTTTGCCAACCTCAGTTTGGAACACGTGTTAACACCATAAAGTGGAATCTTATCACTTCACATGCAGTCTTGCCATACATTTTTTTCAGGATGATACTGATCAGCAAATAGTGAGTTTTCAAATGATACCTTGCAAGGCATACTTTGTACAAAAAGAGTATTACAATAGTGTGTAGGGTCTGAATACTGGGGTATATTCGGTCACAGTTACTACATCAATTAGCCTCAAAAACATGAACAGAGTGTCTTTCAGCAACCATAACCGCTAGACAGTTTTTGGATTTTTTTTAAACTGAAAGCTTACATTCTAGAGAACAAAAAGGTAACATCAAAGAGGTGTTCAGCATTGAGTACCTCTGTCTCTTTGCCAGATTTGAAAGCGCTATTTTTTATTTGCTTGTTCCCCCCCCCCCCACAATTGGGATCTGTTGCGCTGCATGTTTCTGAAATGCTGTTTCAAACAAAGAATCCTCCCAGGGAGCATGCTTTGCTCAGGGTAATATTCAAGTCAATCCTTAACAGAAAAAAAAAAAAAGATGCAGCCTTTCCAGTGGGATGGCTTTGCTTATATTGTACACAGTGGATAGATGCTCTGTCTCTCTCTCTCTCTGCAGGAATATGTAGAATGCCTTAGTGAAAATAAAAGACCGGCATTGTTTGGTTTTGGACTGCAGAGGGAGCTAAAACCTTTCCATGGAGGAGTCGTATAAGGATTTCCTTCAAATTGCTGGATAGACAAAAGTGAATACATCTTTAAAAAAAAACAACCCTAAAATGTGTTTAGACTGCCTCCATTCACAGAAACAGAACCCCCCCTTGATATATTAATAATAGGGGTGTGGCAGCTGGGAAGGGAAACAACATTAAAAAGAAAACAATCCTAATAAGATAAAGATACTTATTTGTATTGCAGTAGTACCGATAGACTCCAGTCAAGATCGGAGCCACATTGTTTTAGGCACGGTATGAATAGTCCCCACCCTGCAGAGCTTACAACCTAAACAGACAAGACAAACCAAGGGTCAGAGGGTAAACAGACACGTGAAGTGATTTTGTCCAAGATCACATTGGAGCTCCATGGAAGAGCGCGGCACAGAACCCAAGTCTTCTAACTCCCAGTGCACTATAGTCACCACCTCCTCTCTAACTGAAAGAGGCTCAGCGGAAAGTTCCCCAAACCAATTCACTTTTTATTGATAGATCTTGAGTCACTTTACAAAGATAATACCCTCCCTATTTTACAGGGTTAGGAAACTGAGGCTCACGAAGGTGAAGGCACCATCTAAAGACAGAGAGCAAGTCCAGAGCACGCTGGATAGAAGCTACATTTGCTGACTCTGATGCATGGTGCCCTATTCAAAGATCACACTACTTGTTTAATCAGACTCTGCTATTTCAGAGGTGCTGGGCAAAGCATTTATTGGCTTTCCTGACTGCTAATGGCATCAATGTTTGCTTTCAGAAGCCAGGCAAGAGAGCTGCTGAGTTCCCACTGGCCTAAAAACTATATTGATGACAGTTTGGAGTGGCTATTTGGCTGAATCAAGTTCATCTGTGCTATCCAAACAAGCAAACATGACTCTAGTATTGGCACACTTTTGATATAAAGGAACAGAAGGTGCGCCGTGTGTGTGGGGGTGGGGTGGGGTGGGGTGACGCACAAGAAACCACAATACTCAACATCCCAATGTACAACAAACACTGTAAAATGGCAAAGCAAATTGTTTTAGATTAAACCAATTAGAATTATAAATAAAAGTTAAGAAGTTTTCCTGGAAATTTTATAGTTTCTCACATTTCAAAACATAGTTGCAGGAATAATCCAGCCACTAAGTTCAGTGCTGACCACAATTTAAACCATTAAAAAGTTTCAAGTTGTCTTTCTTCTGACTCCTTGGTTCTGAATATTATTTGCTATCGCACAGAGCTTACTGAAGGACTAGCAAGCAACTTCCCATTTACAGTACATCCAAAATGACCAGATACCTCAGGGGAACCAGACGGCTCAGTGTGGGATTTATAACTAGATACAAAGCCTTTCACCTCTAGTTGGTAGTGAATAGAGCCTGAAATTCGTCATCAGATGATAGCTGTTCACTGGCCTAATGGGAAACAAGCTGATTGTCTCAGTCCAGTTACTAATGGACAGGTGTCCCCCCCATCAGTCAACCCACAACAAATAGTGCTATTGACACTTGCTAATATCAGCAGTGTCACCAAGGATTGAATGAGCCATTGAAACTTGACCCCCTAGAGGAGGTCCTGCCAGGTCAGTGATGCCCATTGGTAAGTGCTGTACAGGTGACACATCCCAGTCAATCTCAGAGCGGTCGGTGTGTGTGTGTGTGTGTGTGTGTGTGTGTGTGTGTGTGTGTGAGAGAAACTGGAAAGGTCTTCATTGTGCCTGCCCCTAAATTCTCTTTCCAAAGCCCACTGATATCAATGGAAACCCTTATTGCCCAGCCCTGCCTCTCCATGCCCGTCATCAGTGTAAGCTTCTTGCATACTCTAAAACTTGCTCAAAAGATTTTCCAGAATGCTAAAATCAAACTATTAATTTTGTAAGATCACATTCTGAGATGTTCACAGTACAGGGGCAAAGGGCAGGACAATAGGCAAACTGCTTCTTCCCCCAGGCACAAGCTGTTAAAAACATGTTTGAAATTGACAATTACGGTTTTCATTTCAACCTGACAGCAGTGACCACCTTGCTGAAAAGTGGCACCATTCAGGACTCCATCCTCTTTCAGTACTTGAGCTACAGCAAAGGAAGAACATAGTGGGCTAGATCTTCAGCTGGTGTCAATCAGTGTAGCTCCACTGAAGTCAATGGAGGTACATCAATTTACTCCAGCTGAGCATCTAGGTAGGGCTTGCATCTTCCTATTAGGACATATTGTTCCCAAGCTCCACATTTGGGACGCTTTAACCACCCGCACCATTAAACTGGGCAAGAGCGGTGAGAAAGTCCATGGGAATGGCTTCATGAGAAATGTCACTTCCGTTTAATTGCCCAGGGCTTTGATGACCCCCCCCCACCCGTTTTATCCTGCTTTTCCCACATAATGAAACCCAGTCAAACCTGCCAGGTTTTCTGTCAAAACTATGAGAAGCTAAAAAGTTTTACATTCTTCTAACCCAAAACCTAAAGCAGTTCAGGCACTTTATGCTCAGCCCAGCTTTGCAAGAGTTCATGATCATCAGCCAGTTTGGCCCCCGTTTTTGGTTTGAGGTTTCATTATGAAAATCTAATTTCAAGTCTGTTTAATAGATATTAATAGTATCTGGATAAGGGACATATGACCCAGGAGCAATTCAGGCTCCAGTCCATGATATGTGATCCACAGAGGATGTAAGATTGTTACAGATGCCAGCTAGAGGACAGGTAATTTAGCTCAAGAGGCAGAGGCTTTAATTCTTAAGAGCTCTGATTTAGCACCCCCACTGATGATCAAGCATAAAGCACAGCTAACCTTACTTTAAAACCCAACTCCTGTTTTTCCACAAGGAAAGGATCCCAGATTGCAGGGTTCTTTTAGGCTAGGTTCACAATTATTTATTTGTATTATTCTGAGGCCTCCATGTGCTAGGCAGAACAGTTCCTTTCCTGAAGAGCTTAAACAGCCAAATAGTGGGAAAAGAGAGAGAGGTACAGATGTGTAAAGTGACTTGCTCAAGGTCACACGCAGCAGTTCAGTGGCAGAGCTGGGAACAGAACCCAGGTCTCCCAAGTCCCCAGTCACCACCCACTAGACCACGCTGCCTTTCACAGTGCAATTATGCTTGCATCCAATGAAGCATCGTAACAAAAATCACTGCCATGTTGCACCACCACATCACAACACTGCCTCCCTAATCTGAATGCACGGAAATGAGAGTCTGGCTTTGAAGGCCAAAACAAAACCAGTTCAAGTAGGTTAAGTTTCCCACTGTATTCACACAGGCATTTTACAGGATGCATCAAAGCTGGCTGAACAGTGCTTTAGGCAGCCTGGGATAAGGTTTCACAGCACCAGGACTGAAGAGCCACACAACCCTTTGGATGCTCAGAAACATGGAAACTCCATCAACTTTTCTGAAAGTGGAATTAATCAGTGCTTTGCACTTTGCAGGTCAGGTTGTGAATCCCTCTCTCATTCTGAAGTCAATGGGGCTACCCCCCCCCCGGAACTGTTCAATGTTAGTAAGGGTCTCACAATCTGGGCCTAAAAACGTAAATAAGTGATAGTGAAGGTTAATAACTTTTACATATTAAAAGAAGGGTCCTCTCCCTCACACAACTGTCTGACGTTGCTGCAATCAGGCCTGGACAAGCAGGAGAAAATGTCATCTTGCAATAACTTGCTGAATAGTACAACCTAAAGAAACAATGCTCTTCTAAAAGCGTATGCTCCACCAGCATACATAATTGTGTCCATAGTCAGTCAGGTGTGGGCTTGTATCAAGCCTGCCTCATATTGCACTGGGGCAAACAGGCCTGAATTAGGCCACCAAGCAGCTGGGCATTTGGGCAAATGGCTGAAGATTTTGCAGCTGGATATAAAGACAGACACTGGACTAGATATCCAGGGTATGTAAATGATACAGAAGTTAGGGTTGGTAGCAGGCCACTTCCATAATTATAAGAGAAAGGAAGAGTACTGCCATTTTATTTGCTTATTAAGGAATGCGACTTTGAGGAACATCATCTCTTTCTTCCAGAATTTAGGCATGAATTACGAACTCAGACAGGCTGTTACCTGACTTAAAATATCCGTATTCTGAAAAACTCCAGGCTTACTGCAACTGGTACATTTTGTGGGCAACAAGAAACGCAGAGATTCCTATTTCATAAAACTGAGAACTTCATGGTCTCAGACAGTTGAATATAGAAACTGAATAGGGCATGTTCTAAATGTATTGCAGATTGAGGAGCTGTTTAACGTGAAATCCCACATCTCGTAGATCATGGAAGCTGCTTCAGCATGTTTATGTAATTGGGTATGGCTCTGCTGGCTTTAGCATGTGTGTTAAGAATGTGTCTGGTGTCTGTCTTGATGTTCTTATAATGTTTTCTCCAGTTCCATAGAGCTTTAAGTAAGTTTTAGGCTTCACTCAAGGAAACCAATTGTTCATGATTTCTTTTTGTATCCATGCTGCTCAGGTCTTAATGGATATAATGTGATTTAAGGCCTGTGAATGTGTGCACTATAATTTGCCCAAGATGGGTCTAATCAGACTATAAGAGAAGATATGCTGTTTTCTGACAGAGATCACATTTGCAGCATGGTTAATCTATAAACTTGAACAAAAAGTGCCTATATCCATATCTGTTCATTTATCTTTTTTATTTATCCACTTCCATCTGCCTCCTTTCTAGGGGGTAGCAGGCATCGGGGGGGGGGGGGGGGGGGGAAAAAAAGGNTAAATCAAGTCACTTGCAGATACTAAGACTACACTATACAGTTGGGCAAGTTTATGAGGCTTGATTTTCCACTCTTATACCACTGTAAATCAGAAGTAATTCCATTTTAGTCAATGGACCTGATTTTCCTGTCACTTATACCAATTACTCCTGATTTACACTAGAGTAAGAAAACCAAATCGGGGGTAAAATTCCAAAAGTGACTTGGGACTCTTAAGAACCTAAATCCCATACAACCTGAAATGAGATTTAAGTGCCCGAGTCAGTTATCAAAATGGGACTTAGACTCCTATTGGGCTTAGGCGCTTTTGAAAATTGCGCCCCTAGCTACTGTCTTTTCACTGGAGTAAACATTGGAATGAAATGAAAGCCAGGTCCCTTTTATCTGCAGTGTTTGATTTATCTAGGTATACTCTTCTTTTCACATTATGTATTTTAACTGGATTGTAGAAAATGTATTTTTGTAGGTTTCATATATACACACACACATACACACACACACACTCGTGCACACTGCATTATTTATAAACAGGCATTTCTTAGAGAGTTCTCTGGATTCATATTCATCTGTGGAAAAGAAACTATCAGGAATGTAACAATGTTTAACCAAAAACACAAAAGCTGCAAACAGCTGGGCACAGCCATTCAGGAGCATTGTGATGTAATGTTTTTATAGAAAGGGCCATCCCTCATTTCAGCACGATAATGATTAGTCATTTCCCATGTGGGTGCTTGACAAAAAACAACATTTTTACTCTCCATCCCAAGACTTAAAACACACATTGAAGCATTTTTAGAAGTATAAAAATTGGTAGTGTATGGAGGGGTATAGATGGCGGTGGAACAGTTAAACAAACCTGAGGAGGTCTTCTAATAAAATCACTTCCAAGCAGTTAATATCAAGAGAATCATGTTACAAGTCAAATATTTTTTCTTCAAGTGCTAATCCAATCCAAACAAGAGTTAGTGATAAATTAAACAAACACTGCACTTATTGGCATAAAATAAAAAGATGAATTGTTAATTTTAACACATGTATCAACAAGAGCAGGCGTCCTAAAATGTTCTGTTGTCCAAGGAAAAGAAGTAAAGTCGGGTTCCCAAATTTAAATGTAATAAGGTTTTTCCAAGGAACATGTACTGTACTATAAAGACCACAGGAAGGTTTTAGTAGGAAACCAGAAACTTTCCTACATTTGAATGATTTTAAGAAAAATTCATTGAACCTTCACTTGTAATTCAACTTGCTGTCAAAGGTCATGAGCTAAAATATACAGTTTACACTAAAAGCAAGGGCAGAATAAGTAATTGAATAATATCAGGAAATGGCAGAATACTGCCATTTTCCTAATGGATATAGTACAAGATTTACTCTTTCCAAATTCAATTTTAGGAGCTACTGTACAGAGGGGTTTATTTCTCTCCAGCCAGAATTTTAAACCTAAGAGATTTAAAAAAAACCCTCATACATTCAAAGGCACAATAAATATTGCAGCACAATTATTTTCTAAAGCGGACAAAAATGATTATTTCCTTGCAATGAGAAAATTCCCAGCAATAGTGTCTTAAACAGAACTGGAAATGCAAGTTGGCTGTTTAATATACACAGGTTGAAAATAATTCCATTACATCAGGTCTCTGAATTATTCATGTGAAACAGATTTTCATGATTTAAATTCAAAAGATTTTAAATTATACACCTCAAATTGCTATGGATAGGTATGGCCTCTTTCTCCCAACGAGGTCTTGAAATCTCATTGTTTTATTCTCCAAGAAATGCTTTATGAGTGCTCTAAAACAGCATGCAAGATGCAATTCCATTTATCGCTTCTGAAAATGACATCCACTGGTACCTACTGCAGGCCAATAATACCACACAGTAATAATTATACCAAAGTGTATTGTTATTATAAAGTAGAAAGTTTGAGGGGGTCATTTTCAATATTTATTATGCAGTGCAGTACAGTACAGGTTCATTTAAACATTGCAAGCACAAGTCTCAATATAGAAAATATCTTTTTATCAACATTGTGATTATTATAGGGAAATACTAGACTGAATTTTACTGCAAATCTAGCAACAATAGCATTTTATAATTAGATAGCACCTTTCATCCATATATGTTAATTTATAAGTATACCATATTTACAAACAAGGTAACATTATGCCAGTGTCTTACATCAGCTTCCCAATTAATCTCATGCTACTCAATAGCATTTATTTTTCATAGGTATTATACAGTCAGTCCCAATGGCTAAGCTGCTTTGCCTTGTACAATATTTCTATTAATACACCACCCCCCTGTAGAACCTTCCATCTGAGGTTCTAAACACTTTTCAAATTAATTTACTAAACCTCTCTGCACTGGATTGGCAGATGAGTGCGTTATTATTAACCCCAATTTAAAAGTTGAGGTACAGAGGGGCTAAATGTCTTTCACACAGTCACAGCAGACAGTAGTATGTGGCAGAGCCAAAATAGACCACAGATGTCCTAACTTCCAGTTCCCATGCTATTGCCACTACACTATGCCGTCACCCTTGGGGGAGGCATGTCTTGAACTTGTCTTCCAACTTTCTGCCTTACTTGGCCCTAGGTACATTGCAGGGAAATTCTTAGATGACAAAGGTTCTTCAGGTTATAGGTTATAGGTTACCTCCAGGAACATTGTGTGTAACACCCTGTAGTCAATTTTAACTTCACTGAATAATCAGAATTACACCAGAAAATAATTTGGCCCTATGAACAGAAATCAGCCCAGACTAAAATCCCAGACCTGAACACACCTGATATTAGGCATAGTTGAAAACTGATGCAGGGGCATGGGTTATGTGGAATGAAACAAAGCCTTAGTTCTTAATACAGGTCTGTCTCATCTTACGCTGGAGTTACGTTCTGCAGTCAGCGCCTAAAGCGAAAATCGCGTATAGTCAAAATTACATTGACTGTAATGGCGGGCAGAATCGCCTGCACTACAGAAACAGTATTTAAATTGTTATTTTTCTCTTCTTGGGGTTTTTTTTTTTTGGTTTTGCCGACCGCGTAAAGCTGAAATCGCGCATGTTAAATGTGCCTAAGATGCGAGAGACCTGTACCTTCTACCTATGTCAAGTTTGGATTGCATGCCTAAATGTTGAGGCACTGGACCATTCATAATTACAAGGACCATTCTCTTTTTGAGAGAGGCATATAGCTTCTGTTTAGGATCAGTGGGAGCCGACACAATTAACATGGGATTTCAAAAACAAATTGATGCAAAAAATAAAGTATTATACAGATTAAAAAAGTTTCCCAATGAGAAAACATTCCACCATGAAACCTAAGTTTAAGTATCCAGTATAAAAAGAATCCTGTCATGGTCTCCTTCAAAAACAAAGCACAGAGCACTTGCTGTTTTATTATTTATTTTCTTAAACATAGGAGCTATTTTCCCTCACCTACCAAACCCTATTGAACACGTTCTATAATTAACATCAAAGCAATCTGAAAGCTGCGTGACTTGTTAAAAGCCTGTAAACAAGCAGGAAGCAATAAGGTGGTTTACAAGAGTAGAACATATATTGGGTGAAGGGGGAGAACTATAAAACATTAAAACAGATTGATTGGCAATTATAATAGAATTCCCATTTTTATTAGAACTGTATACTGTAGTCACTTCATTCTTAAAATTTGAGATATGAGACTCATTTGGTCTGCAAGACCAGAATAAACTAATTTGAATTTGATTTAACAACTTCTTTTTCAAAACCTTCCTTGAATTAAAGGGATGCTTTTTGGCAAGATTAAAAATATATATAATGTTTGCATTTTCAGAATGTTATTGGCAAATTACTGTCAAGAAAGGCAAGGCCACTGCAGAGAAGCTAAATTAATTATTGTTATCGGTCTTCACTGCAGAGGATGAGGGAAATTCCCACACCTGAGCTATTCCTTTTAGATGACAAATCTGAGGAGCTGACCCAGATTGAGGTGTCAAGATGGTATTCATCCAAGAGTTCTAAAGGAACTCAAATATGAAATTGCAGAACTACTAACTGTGGTATGTAACCTCTTGCTTAAATCAGCCTCTGTATCAGATGACTGGAGGATAGCTAATGTAATGCCTATTTTTAAAAAAAGGCTTCTGAGACCATCTTGGCAATTAAAGGCTGGTAAGCCTAACTTCAATACCAGGCAAAACTGGTTGAAAGTATAGTAAAGAACAAAATTATCAGACCCATAGATGAACACAATACATTGGGGAAGAGTCAAGATAGCTTTTGTAAAGGGAAATCATGCTTCACCAATCTACTAGAGATCTTTGAGGGACTCAACAAACATGTGGACAAGGGTGATCTGGTGGATACAGTGTACTTGGACTTTCAGAAAGCCTTTGACAAGGACCTCACCAAAGGCTCTTAAGCAAAGTCAGCAGTTATGGATAAGAGGGAAGGTGCTCTCATGGATCAATAACTGGTTAAAAGATAGGAAACAAGGACAGGAATAAATAATCAGTTTTGAGAGTGGAGAGAGGTAAATACTGGGGTCCGCCAGGATCTGCAGTGGGACCAATGCTGTTCAACATATTCATAAGTGACCTGGAAAAGGGGGGTAAACAATGAGGTGGCAAAGTTCTCAGAGAATACAAAATTACTCAAGATAGTTAAGTCCAAAGTTGGCTGTGAAGAGTTGCAAAGGGATATCACAAAATTTGGTGACTGGGCAACCAAATGGCAGATGAAATTCAATGTTGATAAATGCAAAATAATACATGCTGGAAAACAATCTGAACTACCCATACAAAATGATGGGAGTCTATATTAGTTGTTACCACTCAAGAAAGATATTGGATTCAGAGATCTTGGATTCAATAGTTCTCGGAAAACATCCTCTGAACGTGCAGCAGCAATAAAAAAACAAAACTAAAAATATGTTAGGAACCATTAGTAAAGGGATAAATAATAAGACAGAAATTACCACTTGCAATTCTGGTTGCCCCATATAAAAAAAGATATTAGAATTGGAAAAAGTACAGAGAAGGGCACCAAAAAAATTAGAGGTATGGAACAGTTGACATATGAGGAGAGATGAAAAAGACTGGGACTGTTCATCTTGGAAGAGAGACAACTAAGAAAATGATATGATAGAAATCTATATAATCGTGAAAAGCACGGAGAATGTGAATAATAATAATAATAGGAGATATACCAATCTCCTAGAACTGGAAGGGACCTTGAAAGGTCATTGAGTCCAGCCCCCTGCCTTCACTAGCAGGACCAATTTTTGCCCCAGATCCCTAAGTGGCCCCCTCAAGGATTGAACTCACAACCCTGGGTTTAGCAGGCCAATGCTCAAACCACTGAGCTATCCCTCCCCCC
>QXTE01000018.1:5803293-5861440 GCA_003942145.1 Platysternon megacephalum | reverse complement strand
TATTGGGTGAAGGGGGAGAACTATAAAACATTAAAACAGATTGATTGGCAATTATAATAGAATTCCCATTTTTATTAGAACTGTATACTGTAGTCACTTCATTCTTAAAATTTGAGATATGAGACTCATTTGGTCTGCAAGACCAGAATAAACTAATTTGAATTTGATTTAACAACTTCTTTTTCAAAACCTTCCTTGAATTAAAGGGATGCTTTTTGGCAAGATTAAAAATATATATAATGTTTGCATTTTCAGAATGTTATTGGCAAATTACTGTCAAGAAAGGCAAGGCCACTGCAGAGAAGCTAAATTAATTATTGGTATCGGTCTTCACTGCAGAGGATGAGGGAAATTCCCACACCTGAGCTATTCCTTTTAGATGACAAATCTGAGGAGCTGACCCAGATTGAGGTGTCAAGATGGTATTCATCCAAGAGTTCTAAAGGAACTCAAATATGAAATTGCAGAACTACTAACTGTGGTATGTAACCTCTTGCTTAAATCAGCCTCTGTATCAGATGACTGGAGGATAGCTAATGTAATGCCGATTTTTAAAAAAAGGCTTCTGAGACCATCTTGGCAATTAAAGGCTGGTAAGCCTAACTTCAGTACCAGGCAAAACTGGTTGAAAGTATAGTAAAGAACAAAATTATCAGACCCATAGATGAACACAATACATTGGGGAAGAGTCAAGATAGCTTTTGTAAAGGGAAATCATGCTTCACCAATCTACTAGAGATCTTTGAGGGACTCAACAAACATGTGGACAAGGGTGATCTGGTGGACACAGTGTACTTGGACTTTCAGAAAGCCTTTGACAAGGACCTCACCAAAGGCTCTTAAGCAAAGTCAGCAGTTATGGATAAGAGGGAAGGTGCTCTCATGGATCAATAACTGGTTAAAAGATAGGAAACAAGGACAGGAATAAATAATCAGTTTTGAGAGTGGAGAGAGGTAAATACTGGGGTCCGCCAGGATCTGCAGTGGGACCAATGCTGTTCAACATATTCATAAGTGACCTGGAAAAGGGGGGTAAACAATGAGGTGGCAAAGTTCTCAGAGAATACAAAATTACTCAAGATAGTTAAGTCCAAAGTTGGCTGTGAAGAGTTGCAAAGGGATATCACAAAATTTGGTGACTGGGCAACCAAATGGCAGATGAAATTCAATGTTGATAAATGCAAAATAATACATGCTGGAAAACAATCTGAACTACCCATACAAAATGATGGGAGTCTATATTAGTTGTTACCACTCAAGAAAGATATTGGATTCAGAGATCTTGGATTCAATAGTTCTCGGAAAACATCCTCTGAACGTGCAGCAGCAATAAAAAAACAAAACTAAAAATATGTTAGGAACCATTAGTAAAGGGATAAATAATAAGACAGAAATTACCACTTGCAATTCTGGTTGCCCCATATAAAAAAAGATATTAGAATTGGAAAAAGTACAGAGAAGGGCACCAAAAAAATTAGAGGTATGGAACAGTTGACATATGAGGAGAGATGAAAAAGACTGGGACTGTTCATCTTGGAAGAGAGACAACTAAGAAAATGATATGATAGAAATCTATATAATCGTGAAAAGCACGGAGAATGTGAATAATAATAATAATAGGAGATATACCAATCTCCTAGAACTGGAAGGGACCTTGAAAGGTCATTGAGTCCAGCCCCCTGCCTTCACTAGCAGGACCAATTTTTGCCCCAGATCCCTAAGTGGCCCCCTCAAGGATTGAACTCACAACCCTGGGTTTAGCAGGCCAATGCTCAAACCACTGAGCTATGTGAAGGGATAAACAACACAAGAACCAGGGGTCAACATGAAATTAACAGGCAACAGTTTTAAAACAAACAAAAGGAAGTACTTCTTCACACAATGCACAGTCTACCTGTGGAACTCACTGTCAAGGGATGTTGGGAAGGCCAAAAGTATAACTAGGTTCAAAAAATAAGACAAGTTCCTGGAGGATAGGTCCATCAATGGCTATTAGCCCAGAGGGTCCAGGACCCACCCCCCCATGCCCTGGGTGTCCCTATGCCACTCACTGCCAGAAGCTGGGACTGGACAACAAGGGATGGATCACTGGATAACTGCCCTATTCTGTTTATTCCCTCCAAGGCATCCAACACTTGCCACTGTTGGAAGACAGGATACTGGGCTAGATGGTCCACTAGACAGGATACTGGGCTAGATGGACTGGTCTGACCCAGTATAGCCATTCTTATGTTCTTAAATTCACTTGCTTTACTGGACATTTTATTTAGTTAAATGGATACTGTCCACTTTAAGTCTAGTCTCTTTATATAAAACTGCTAAAACTACTGGCATCCTAGGTTATTGTTTTTACTTTAAAAATTGCATTTTTCTATTTACATTTTTTTATTCTCTTCGCCTGATGTGGGAAAGACCCACACAGAGAACAGGAGAAATTAACGAAAATCCCAATCCTCCAAAGACTTAAGCAAGTGAGTAATTTTCCACATGTAGTTCTACTGACTACGGCCACAGTTCAGGAAATGATCCCTATTCAGGAAAGCACAGGAGCATAAACACATTCTTAATTTCAGGTGTAAGTGCTTTCCTGAATTGGGATCCTTTCCTGAATTGTGGCCGTAGTCAGTAGAACTACATGTGGAAAATTACTTTCATGAATCGGGGCCTGTGTGTGTGTAATATTACCCGTATTCTTAAATCTTTGCAGAATTGGGGTAACCGTGAAATTGACTAATGTGCAGAAGTGCTAACACATGTACTAAGTAAATAAACAATGAAAAAAAACCACATTTCTCTCTCCACTTGTCCAGCTACCAGAGGTGCTGGAACAATTTTTATAGCATGGGTGAGAACCAAACTGTAAACCCTGGATCTGATGGAAACCACCTTCAAGCCAGGGGGCACCTTCAAGTGAGGGGGTGTGGCACCAATGCCAGCTACAGTAAACTTAGATGGCACTTTTAACAGTACTAGACAAACTTTCAGGCAAAAATGATGTTTGTCAGTTGTTACTATACCTTTTAATACTCTATTAAAATACAGGTCTGTCGCATCTTAGGCGCATTTAACATACGCGATTTCAGCTTTATGCGGTCAGCAAAAACAAAACAAAAAAAGAGAAAAACAACAATTTAAATACTGTTTCTGTAGTGCAGGCGANCGCGCATTTAACATGCGCGATTTCAGCTTTATGCGGTCAGCAAAAACAAAACAAAAAAAGAGAAAAATAATGTAAATACTGTTTCTGTAGTGCAGGCGATTCCGCCCGCCATTACACTCCATGTAATTTTGACTATATGCGATTTTCGCTTTAGGCGCTGACTGCGGAACGTAACCCCAGCGTAAGATGAGACAGACCTGTACTAAACTTTCATTCATTCTATTACAGGACTGTTATGAAGTGTTAAGAAAAAATTATTACCATTAAAAATGGAGTAATGTAGCTCTCCATTTTTCTTCCAGTGTCATTAACTATCAGTTCTAGGGAGACACTAATTTTCACTCACATGAACGCCACAGGGCCTTAATTTTTTAACAGAGAAAATTGTTCTGGAGGAAAGATCATGTGGGTTAGGCCAAAATACGAAGACTAGGTTGTCTGATTACCACTGCATACTTCTATGTAGTAGTAGTCATAGAGGGGCTCCATTGTGTCACAATGTCCCTAGGGAGTGGTAAGGACTGTAATGGGCTCAGGTATAAAAATTAGCCATGGGTGAGCATCTGTTACATTTTACCCAGTTTTCACTCAAATATTGGCCCCTTTTCCAGTGAAAAGAAGCCCACTCCTCTATGAAAATGGGATGGGGGGGGGCATCCACATTCAAAGTTGGAGATTTAGAATTTATTTTTGTATTTAAACCCTGCAGAAATTCAATCATTTTGTTAAATTCTAAAGAAAAAGGGAAATTTGAGGTGTGTGAAGTTGTCTGAATTGAAGAAAAGCCTCCTTCGCGATTCTGGGGAAATTGTCAGCAGAGCTTTAGAACAGGGTCCATTGCTCACTATTTCTGCCAGTGCTAAAAATCAGAACGTTTGACAAAAGAGGAAATAATCATTCTAATGCTTTTTTTTTGCATTTTCCTTAGCGAATGGAGATAAGAGCCTTGCTTGTAATGGATCAAGAATACATCAGTTATTTCCTCAACAATAGCATGACATTTTTCATAAGGGCAAAATGTTCAAGCCTTGAAGTAAAGACAGAATTCTGAAACTGGCAACAACTGTGACTGCCATGTTCACAATCAGAATACAGTTAAATGCGGTAACCACTCAGCCAGAGTGATGACTTCACAAAGCATTGCTAGCTGTGAAAGCAATAATGAAAGCATAATGCTAGACTGAGGTACCCATTTACTCTTGATTCTAATGAAGCTAAACTAGAAAGCAGCTGTTAATACCTATGTACTGGAAGGGATAAGCCTCTGAAATTTATAGCTTAGGCCTCTCTGTTCATCTGGGAGGTTGTTTTCTTAGGAAGCCAGACCCATAATTCTGGGGGAGGTGGATGAGGAGGCTTTGATGTTCAGTGTCAAGAATATGAAAATGGTTCAGTGATGTTTGGGTTACATTCTATCTTAACTCATGCACTGTTTAGTATCTTACCCTGCATTTACTCATACCAACAAAAATGTCCTGAAAAGAAACCAGAATGAACTTTTATTTCTCCTATTAGAGAAGAGCTTACGTAGACAGTATACGCTAAAAAAAAAAAAATTTCAGTTCCCTGGTTTTGTAGATGCCAACACTCAAGATATACCATTGCATTTTATGTCAATGTTGAAATATGGTGTTCTCATTAATGGTCCTCTTTTCAGATATTCAGGGTTCCTATTCTACACATTTGTTTGCAACAGACATTGAAATAAAATGGTCTCCCTATTGAAAAGCTTCGTGTTTGACTACCTCAGAAGGTGGTGTATGGGAATATTGCTTTTTTTAAAAAAACAATGCCACTAGGTGGAAGTTTTTTTATCTAAAACAAACAATATTAAATTTCATTTGTAATGGGAAACAAACTTCTGAATAGTTGTAATGAAGTAATTTCAACTCCAATCCTCAGTTGAGTAAAATTTCATTTTGTGGACCCAGGAAAAAAATTAGTAGGCTGAATTACGAGGCTGCCAGTTGATACCTAGGGAAATCTGCAGGTCACGGGTTGTGAGTGACTTAAATCAAAATAAAAACCTCTCTTTTTTGAAAGCATGACGACATTATCATCATCCTTCCTAAATTTCAGATTCAACAATTCTTTAGGAAAGAAGCCAGAGGCCTAGTTCATCTCCAAGCACCTCAATAAGAGTTAATTTTTGCTTCATTCCTTATTGGTATATTCTTAGGAACTTTAAAAGACACCAAATCAATAGCACTGGCCATATGAAATATAGCTAATCTCCCACTGCAATACATTTAAGCCTATCCACTTGCAATTCCGTTTCAACGTCACGAGGTTATATTAAAAAAAAAAAAAGGTTAGAAAAAGGGTGGTCAACTAGGGCATGACAACTCCTCCCTGGTCAATAGACAGTTAAGACAATCTTACAAACACTTTGCTGGGACACCAATTGTCCATTTCCCCTGATAGTGTTCTACAGATAATGCATCAGACTCTGCAAGGTACTGGCCACCCTAAACTCCTATTTAAGTCAATGGAAGTTTAAGGGCATTTTCGTAATGCAGAATGCATTTACATAATGGTCAAAAGAGCTCAAGGCAAGACTTTCAAGTGCTCAGTGTCCGCATCTAAACCAGCTCCACACCCATTATGGCTACAATTTCAAATGAGCTCGACAACTGGTGCGCCCATTTCGGTGCCTAAATGGGAACTGAAAGCTCTTGAAAATTTGGCTCCATTTCTGGGTGTTATGGCTAGAATTTTCAGACGCACTCATCACTTTATATATTCAAAATTCTGTATAGGAATTATCTAATCCTCATGACATCCCTGCAAGATAGCTAGGGTAAGAATTATCTCCATTTTATAGATGAAACTGGGACAGAAAAGTGAAGATACCTCCCCCAAGCCACACAAAGTCAGTGGAAGAATCAGGTACACAACTCAGAGGCCTTATATCTGCCAACATAGGTCTCCTTCCAAACCACACTGCTTTCCAAGCAGCAATGATAATATGGTCAAGTACAAAAGGACAGATGAACCTCCTATTATCAGCTGTGCACAGATCCTGCTCGACTACGCCACTGACGGGTTGGATCACAGAAACCCCCTGGGGAGCTGCCACCCGATGTAACAAGACTACCCCTGTTCCTATTTTCCTTGCCAGCTTTGGACTCCAGCACCCTGTCTTGCTGAGCCAGACACTCCCGTCTGCTCCAACACAGACCCAGGGTCTGAATTACCTGCCCCAAAGCTGCAGGTTTACCTGAAAACAGCTCACAGAAGCGTGCTTGTCTTTAGCACTTAGATGCCCAACTCCCAATGGGGTCTAAACCCAGATAAATCCGTTTAATAAATTGTTCGCCCTCTCTAACACTGATAGAGAGATATGCACAGTTGTTTGCTCCCCCAAGTATTAATACATACTCTGAGTTAATTAATAAGTAAAAAGTGATTTTATTAAATACAGAAAGTAGAATTTAAGTGGTTCCAAGTAGTAACAGACAGAACAAAGTCACCAAGCAAAATAAAATAAAATGCGCAAATCTATGTCTAATCGAACTAGATACAGATAATCTCACCCTTAGAAATGCTTTATTAAGTTTTTTCCTTAGACTGGACACCTTCCAGGCCTGGGCACAATTCTTTCCCCTGGTACAGCTCTTGTTCCAGCTTAGGTGGTAGCTAGCGGATTCTTCATGATGGCTCTTCCCCCTCCTTGTTCTCTTTCACCCCTTTATATATCTTTTGCATAAGGCGGGAACTCTTTGTCCCTCTGGGTTTCCACCCCCCCTCACTGGAAAAGCACCAGGTTAAAGATGGATTCCAGTTCAGGTGACATGATCACATGTCACTGCAAGACTTCATTACCCACTTGCCAGCACACACACATACAGGAAAACTCACAGGTAAAACACAGCCATCTGCAGACAATGGTCCTGGTTAATTAGAGTCATCAAGATTCCAAACCACCATTAATGGCCCACACTTTGCATAATTACAATAGGCCCTCAGAATCATATTTTATATTTCTAATTTTAGATACAAAAGTGGTACATTTATACAAATAGGATGGTCACACTCACTAGATTATAAGCTTTGTAATGATACCTTACAAGGGACCTTTTGCATGAAGCATATCCCAGTTACATTATATTCACTTATCATATTTTTATAAAACCATATAGACTGCACCGTCACAATGGTCAAGTAAAAAAGGACAGATGAACCTCCTTCTATCCCTGTTACATTGCTAGACTTCGTTTCTTTCAAGTTATGAGTAAATACACTCCCTGAAAATACTAAAAATGGGTTCATATCACAGAGTTCAGATCTAGCTGTGAGTGTTTCACACCCTAACTTTTCATCCCATTTCGAGATCTGGCCCACCATGCTACAGGGCCTATGATCTGAAGCACACTACAAATGGAACTGTATCAAGAGACCTAGTTCCACCATTTACTCTGTCAAGTCTCCCAGAGACCGTCCAGGCCTTTAAGCACACTTTGGGGGGCATGTGAAATTATCCATCTACACTATGAAAGAGACCCATCTTGTTCACCTGGGTGGGAGACAACCATGTCGTAACCAGGTTCTTAACCACAGTTATCGCCTAGATGGGGCCCGCTATCCTGAACTTTTTACAATATATCATCGCCTAAATTGGAGCCTGCAGATTGATCCAGACAATTCACATTGACTTTCAATGGAAGCTGCGAGTCTGATTCCTAATGCACTTCTCTAGAGACTGGTAGCAAAATATTTACTAGCTTGATGGTGTGGCTCCGATGGGCAGACATTTTCTAGTTTGCTTATGGTCCAAGAGCCAGTACTGAGATATAGCTCCCCGTCTTTTAAAACACATGTATGCTCATTAACTGGTAACGGCAGTGTGTGTGGGTAGAGGGGAATGTGTCCATTTCTTCCCAGTTTCATTAGTGCTGAGGGAAAGGTTTATCACAGAGCAGCCATTTTGAGTCTATGGCACTTCCCAGTATTTGTTTTAACCTATTTAGCAGCAATAGCCTTAATAATCAATTTGGCTCACAATTACTATTTCAAAAGGAGCCGCCTATGCAAATTAAGGGGGGGGGGGAAAGCACTTTACATAGCTATATGTATATATAACAAAAGCACTTTACATAGCATATATATAAAAACAATAACATTGCCAGATGGCATAATACTGAACAGAATTAATTTCACACATGATGTTTTCAAGGTGTTAGAACAGGTCATAGCTTCTGCTAATAAAATATCTCCCTTTCCCCTCTTCCTTTTAAACTAAGAAAATGCTACATTCCCACTAGGCCATATTTACATTACATGTGTTTTCAATTCTGATAAGGGCAGCTGATTGCTTGCAAACCTAATTACAGTCAAATGAAAGTCTCTCAGAACCATCATTAGCAATTAGGACCTGCCAGATTTGCAGTGTATCATTTAGAGAGGTATAATTCAATTGCTCATTGAAAAATTGCAGGTGAAACTGGTGATTATAAAGGAGGAAAAGCCTGCAACACGTCACTGCAGGCAAATCTTCAATAAAGTGGCAGCTTCTATGAACAGTTGATCAATGAATGCAGGTGTTTGCTCCAGCACACCACAAAGCACAGCTCATCACGTTGCTCGGAAAAGGTTAGCTGCATCCTGTCATCTCTTGCTTGGCTTAGTGAATGGTTCTGGATTTCACGTTGTGCCGATGTACGTGTGTTTTTAAAAAAGGAAGCCAAAGGGCCTTTCCGGGAACTTTATTAAATCTGTGTGGATGTGCAGTGCAGAACAATAGGTGCATGCAGCAATACATAATTCTTCAGTGCTTTTCACAGAATACCAAAATCCCCTTTATGCCCAATGAGCTCAATTATATGTTATTAGGCCCCGGCGGTTGTTTGGATGCTTTTCAGCAGCTGGGTGCCTTCATGACAGACTGGAAATGGAGAGTGTGGGTTAAGTGCAGCTGAGATTTCTGTGACCTCTGCTCAGAAGCAAACCATTCACAATCACAAAAATTGCTTGTACTTCAGCACAGTTGGTCACAAATGGTAATTTCCAAGAGGGAAGTTAGAATGGAGATGGAATGATAGTAGAGTTTACACACGCACATACACAGAATGTGTGTGTGTGTGTGTGTGTGTATGTATATTTATATATATATAAATCATAAAAGATGATCCCTTTCAAAGGAATAGTTATCAGCAGAGCAATAAAAACCAAACCAACCACTTAACATTGTAAAGACACAATGATGAGGAACAGGATAATGCTGAATACAGGAAGGTTTCCAGCCCGCTCAAATAAGGCATCTCACACAAAGAGGCTCTCCTTTTAAGACCCCTTCCACACCCATGCTACTGCACAACTTGTACTGACAAATGGGCCATTCTTTTCAGTATTTGCCCCGATATAGATTTTTCTACACCCATACCCCACAACTGCAGCCTTCACCTACTGCCCAGTCCTCCTCCCATTCAGAAATTCTTCCTCCTTAATCCCAACCATCTGCAAAGGACACCTTAAGTCTTAAAATAGATTTATTCTTCTATTATCTCCCTCTCCCATTATGGTATTACATCCAGTTGATGTGTGCGCACAGCTCACTGTTACCTGTATGATGTCTTCTCCTTACCCTGTAAAGTGCTGTAATCTAAATTTTCCACAATGAAAACCATGAAAAAGTTGATTTTCCAAATGGTTGAGTTAAGAAAAACTACATGCGAATGAAGCCTCCCAGCCTAACAAGAGTTGAAGCATATAAAAAAAAAAGAAAGCATGCGATGAAATGTTTTACAGATGGTGTTAATAAGGTGAACTGAGAAACAAAACGAAGTAAACATTGCCCTGTCGTGAAATACAAAGCCAACAGGTACTGTATGCAGCTTCATTACAATAGTGTTCCCTTTATAACCTTGTTGCATGTGACTTATTCCTTTTATTTTAACTTGTGATCACAACACAAAATATATGCCTTGTAGGTTGCAACATCATATAGTGAATCTGCTTTTTTAACGTAATAAAAACAGCTGTGCACAGACTGATTAAATAAAAATACCCCTTTCTTCTAAAGAGAACTGGGGGAAAAGTAAAACGTGCCAACTTGTATTAGGAGATTAAAGTATTATTGAATCATAGTATTTCCTATGGGCCAAACTCTGCCTATAGTTACAAGTTGGTTTGAAAGGATTTTATGAGTAAATGTTGGTAAATATCAATCTCACTGTATACAAACAAACCAATGAAAAAATATTTCCAGTGATAACAGAAATTTACCGATAGGCAAAGAAGGAAAGATGCTACTTGAAAACTTAAGAGTTTGACTTAAGGATATTTACTTTGTGAATTCTGACGTGATGTTGACAATTTGTGCTTTAAGGTTATAAAGCTTCAATGTTTGAATTTCACCATCTCCTGTCATTACGTAATTATTGTCAGACTCCCCTCAGTCTCAGCCATCCACAATTTCCTTCAACTGTGAAAATTTCAAATCAATAAAAATGGAAAAATGCTTTAAAATAAACCTTGTTATTATATGTTGAAATTATAAAAAAAAATGAATTCTGTCAAGCCCAGTTACAAGCAGTACTACTCTCAAAGCACTCAGGGCCTGATTGTGTTGCCACTGAAGTCAAAGGCAAAACTCCCATTCATTTCACTAGTGCAGAATTAGACCCCCACTAGGGCAGAATTTGGCCTTATGTGTACACCTTGTATTGCACAAATGTCTATTTCCTCACGTACAGTATACTCCAAGGTGCTTCTCCTCTGACCTGCTGCTATTTTACAGTGGTGTAAGCCTACTGACTTCAATGGAATTACTCCTGATTTACACCAGTTAAGTGGAAGGAGAATCAGGACTTCACTGTTAAACGTATGATATATGAGTGCACACCATATGTTGACATGCCCCATAAGCTATACAAACGCATGGGTCTTTCCCCCCCCCTCTTCCTGACATGAAGTCACAGTTTTCAGTCAAAAAATTAAACCATTGTAGAGGGTTACATACAATACATACAGTTGCTTGTCTCTCAAAGCCCACCCACAATTTCATTTTCAATTAGCAGCTCTTGGAAAGGCAGTAATAAAAGCAGTTGCAAAGAGCACTCAGATGTCATTGAAAGACTGCAAACGCAAACTGTAAATAGCACATTGTAAATCGCTTGTCACCACTGTCAACTCTCGCTGGAATCACACAGCAAGTGACAATCAAACCCATCTGCTTAGCTCCCAGACCAATGCCATCACAAACCGTACAGCTACTACCAACCTCCCTGTTCTCTCTCTATTATCCGTCATGTATAGGCTTGTATTAGGGTGTGCAAAGAGCACTATTAACTACAAGCACAGATTAGAATGCAGAGCATGGCAACAGTTATTTCATCTTCTGCAGCAAAGATTTGTTGAATTACTAGGAGCGGAAAACAGTGGAAAAACAAGCTATGATTAAATCAGCAGAACAATTAATAGCAGCATGTTCTATAGTAAAGATGAAGTTGGGGGAGAGTGGCCATAAAGATCAACCACCAAAATCATTTGCTTTTTGACTTTAGGTTCCCTGGATAATGGGGGCACCAGTCAAGGATGTACATAATTCCTGAAAAGACTTGGTAATGTCCAACAGATAGTCCCCCTTCTCCTTAAATGATTCATATACTGCGGCAACATTTAGTGGCTTCATAGAATGGAGTTTCTGAAGCATGAGCCCCAAACAGTTATCATTTTTAGGTGCCTACTTCAGTGGTGTTTGTCTCTCTTCCTTCTCTTTCAGTTGATTGTCCCATCCCCATTTAAGCTGCTCTTCTCATCTGTCTCTCCATTGTCTTTTATTCATCTTCTGCTCCCTTCACTTCTTTTTCAGGCTGCCTATTCTTAACTGCCCATAAGCATTTGAAACAGAACTTCATACCAGAGGATATACCAGAGGAATTGGTAAGTGTAACAACCCCCCGCTACAAGTCACCATCATGAATAGAAGCTAGGACCTTCAATTCTAATACACAGGGCTCTACCACTTGAGCAGAAGGCGTAACAATGTTAGAGTAGCAGTGGTGTTAGACCAGGGGTTGGCAACCTTTCAAAAGTGGTGTGCCAAGTCTTCATGTATTCACTCTAATTTAAGGTTTCGCGTGCCAGTAACACATTTTAATGTTTTTAGAAGGTCTTTTTCTATAAGTCTATAATATATAACTAAACTATTGTATGTAAAGTAAATACGGTTTTTAAAATGTTTAAGAAGCTTCCTTTAAAATTAAATTAAAATGCAGAGCCCCCCCGGACCGGTGGCCAGGACCCAGGCAGTGTGAGTGCCATCGAAAATCAGCTCGCGTGCCGCCTTTGGCATGCATGCCATAGGTTGCCTACCCCTGTGTTAGACTCTTGTATTTTATGGGGAGCAGCCCCTACACTCAGCATATTTTCTACTGCATGCTCTCTCAGGAGCACGCGCTATCAGTTCTCCATTACTGGAAAGAAGGGTACAGAACCTCCTACTAGGGATGATGGAGAAAGTAATTGGTAGGAAAATTATGGTCGGGAAACTAAAAAAAAATTTTTTTAAATGGCTTATATATTATCTTCAATTGCAGACTCCCACTGAGTAAAGACAATGACAAGCTGACCCACAACTATTTTTCAGAAGTGCAATTCTTTGCTCACACTCTCCCTTCCAATACTTATATTAAGCACGAAAAACGTTACTAGTTAAAAACCCAGTCATTTTTTAAAGGTTATGATAAATGTTTTGATCCATTTTCTTACTTCAAAGTGTTTGCATTTAAAATAATTTGTAAAGCTAAAAAAATAATAAAAATAAAACCCACACAATCCAACAATAAATTTTTAAGGAAATAAAACATAAAAGGTTGGAAAATATATTCGGAGGAGTCTTACATTTGCATATTGCCAAGTCAAGTCTCCTTCAGGTATTTAATATGTGTATTTACAAAAAGCAGAGTTCAAAAGTCCTTTCCCTAGTAAAAAAATGTTCACGTTTTCTGGATTTTAATAAACCTGTAGGCACTACAGCCTAGCTGGATAAATACCTGCATGAATACTGCAAGGATTTCCTCCAAAAACTAATTAGCTGACTTGAATGAAAACCGTTTGATGAGAGCGCTTCATCTTGTAAATCCTGCATGTGAGAGTTACATTCAGCTGATAACAGATTTCACAGAGGCATGTCAGCCAGGACTGTTAACCACCACTGAAACAATGAACAATCTCAAGGTACGCAACACTTCCCAACAGGGCTGTACTGTAGCCAGAATTTCACTCCAATGTGGGAGTGCAAATGACGGCATCAAGATTGTATCATTTTGCACCCGTGTAACATGCACATCTGGAACAATTCAGCATTTCTTGTTGAAATGCAAGATAAATATGTTTTACTAATGCATGCCCCTCCCCCCCCCCAAAATAGCCCTAACAAAGCAGATCCCCCACAGCCCTTATATTATCTTCTCACTAGTATCCCCATATCCTTGCTTCTCTGCCAATTTTAAAATCAATGGGCCCTATGTTCCTCTCATTCTGATGTGACTGGAATACTATTGACTTCAGTGGTGTGAATCAGTCTCATCCAAAAACCCCAGGAGACCAACTGACTGCTGGGAAAGAGAGTGCTGGCTGGGGAAAATAAGAATAAGGGTGTATGATTGTGAAGTGGTGCGGGGAGAGAGGATGCTTCGTTAATACAGAAAACAGAACTGCATTTGGAACCTTTCCTTTGCCTAGTTTCTGCAGGGTGTTTACTACTTGCATTCAAACACAAAAAGAGAAGGGAAGATATGCTGGATTGAATGCCTCTGGGTATGTCTTCTTAAATAAGCTTTGCCATCTTTTCAATGACACCCATCTCTCTCTCTCAGTTTAAGTGCTAAAATCACCTGGATTTGTCAGCCCCTAAACTGCTGATGAGAGTGTGTTCTTATCTAAAGAGATGTACCTCCATCACATGCATTAATTGATATTGGGTAGGATACTTTATTCCTTCTCACGCTGTCTTTTCTCGGTCTTATCCCTCTGGAATTAAGCTCAGATTTACCAGCTAAAAGTGAAAACATTTTCCATGACATCTGTCAGCTCAATAGCTTCTGAGTCAGTACATATTTATTCTTAAAAAAAAACAACACCTCCCCTACAACCTCATAAATAACCTCCATCAGCACATAAGCAATGAGAGTCAGCCTAAGAGCCAAGTAGAAGGTTTGAATCTGATAATATGCGATGACATGGAAATCAAATGGTGTAACAAGTCAAATTTTATGAAGACGATGCACACAGTAGACACTTGAAATAATTAGATCCTCTTAAAAGGAACAGAGTCAGAAATTAGTGTCAGAACATAGAAAATGCTTTTCTTCCTCTTCAATCCTTCAACACACAATTTTAAGTCCCCGACTGCATTTTCAACTCTTCCTTGAACAGCTCTGTAGTGGCAACTGCCTACTCAAATTTTGCAATACCTACTCCAAACAGCACAATTGCTGCATCAGCTTTATTCAAGAAGACAATTCACCAACTTTCCAAAAAAAAAAAAAAAAAAAAAAGAAGTACAAAGTAACAAAATAGTATGCATGCAGAATAGGCATTTTAAGTTGTCCTCTGTGCTGAACCACTAATCTCCAACTACCTTAGTTCTAAACATTGTAAATTTAAAAATATTGTAAATGATTTTTTTAATCTATAGTTACAACTTTGATTACTAAAAATGAATAAATAGTCAATTTACTTATTACTGGCACGTTATTTACTCTTTGAGCTTCCCTCAGCTCAGACAATGAAAAACACCTTTGCCTATAGTCATTTCCACTTTCAGGTTCTCAGTTCTGCAACAATTAGGTTGCAAACACTGCAGAGAAGGACTTAGTCATTCACTGTTTTCATTGGAATTAAAAACAGACATGGAAAGAATTGTATTAATCTTAGGTAAAAGCTTGTTTTTAATCACATGTAAGTTTTGGACAAATTTGAACTTGTATGGTCTCTTAACTCTGCTATTCTCCAGCTTGACAGTCAAATTAGCACGTATGATATTTTTATACACAATATACGAAAGTCTCCAAAGGATTAGTCTTCCATACATAACTGATATAAATACAAAAGGAGATATTATATATATATATTTCTCAATCAAAGAAAGCTTTGGAAGCAAGGCTATTTTTTTTTTTTACACCACCCCCACTGGGAAATATCACACCTGCCACTAAGATTTTTTTCTTTTTTACGTGAGGAACAGACTTCTCTACAGATTGTTGAATTATGAGCCCAAGTTGCCAGGCTCCAGTGCTGTAATCGTGGATGCTATGCACTCATTCATTTCCTCACCTGTGAGCCGTAGCGACTGCCCCAAGAATAGCAATGTAAGATATGTGTGAAGTTCTTGCTCAGGAGAATGGTGATTAGTAACCCAAAAGAGTACACACTAGTACCACAGACACTCTACAAATGAGCTCCTTGTACAGTAATCAGTCTTCCAGTTCCATTTGTCTTGATTAGCAGCTCCCCTTCTCACAATTACCTCACCTTGCCCTTGTTATTCAGAGGGAGTCTCATGCTTCTGTGTACAAAATCTCAAGTCAACAGAAGCATATTCATACCACAGATTCATCCTGATTACTGCGGGCTTCTCTGCTGCCTTTAGAACCCCGAGACACTGCACTCCCCTGCCTTGCCAGTCTCACAGCCTGCCCAAGTGAGGCTCTGCAGTTTAAGAGAAGAACTTGCAGTCTCCTGCATTCTTGCTCATCACCTACCACCTGGAGTCATTACACAGGTCTCCCTTCCTCCCATTCCATCTAACAGTCCCACTCAGCGTACCTCTCCTCCTACCAGATAAGCTAGCTGTAAATGAAAAAGAAAACACCAGTCGGAAAGTGGTTAAAAGAAGCATAAGAACCGCCTGGATCTAGTAAGCAGATTCCACGTACTATATATGAAGTGAAGATATCCAACCCTTTCCCCCCAACAAATAACTTGTCTCCCACCTGTCTGAGCCCCTTCAGTAATTTCTTCCTTTTTCCAAGGTGTTGGCAAAGATTGCGGTCATTTTCCCGGTCTGAGCTGTACTGGTGATGGTTAAGTCTGTGCTTTTTTGGATGGTACGACAGCCCATTGGTAAGTGCTTCCCGTTTCTTCTTGGCCAGAGGATTCTGATGCTTTTCCACACGTTCCTGAGGCTTCAGTGCTACGTCCTTCTGCACAAGAGGGTGAAGGTGGGGCGGAGGGGGAGGGGGAGGAGAGGAGAGAGAAAATACAGAATTATTGGTTGTGGTACAGGCTGGGAAACGACTTATTTTCATGTTAAAAAAACAAGCCCATTCCATTTGTGCAGCTCTACTTCACTGAAATAGACTGGGACAGATCCACGGGCTCTCTCTGTATCCAGCGCAGTTCAGAGAAGGCACCACAAAGGAAGCAGTAAACCAACTTTGTGGGTTCACGGTCGTCAAGCCACCAACCACTGGTCCAGGAACAACTCAGGGAAGCCTCTGGGTTACTCTAAATTGTACCAGCTACAACGGCCTGCCCTAAAGGGCTGTTCTGCCAGGCAGGGATCACCAAGTGCATCAGCTAAATCCCCCAGCCCTGGCCACATCAGGGGCTGCATGGGGCCCAGCACAGGAGGAACTGCACTGACTCTGCGCTGCCAAGAAAGTTTTCATACGTTGCGAATTTCCAGCTGGCTGACTGAACTGACTTTGGCAAGGCTGCTTTGAATCTCCACAGAAGTGCAAAGCAGCTTTAAGTGGGACCTAATGGGTTCTCTCTCAACCAAAGAACTTTAAGTGTAGAATAAAAGTGTAAGGCTACTGGAATTGAGGGGTCAGATACATCAAGTGTCATTACTCATTACAATGTTACATGACTCACTCTCATCACACACATATAGACCCGAATCCAGCCCTGCCTCTTGGCGTGAGTTCATCAGCACCAATAATTGCAAACACAACCCATTTATCAACTGCTTGTACATTTATTAAGTCAACATGTGCTTATAATGCTTAAATTAACAACCACCATGTTTTTTAAAGCAGTCTCTAGACTTCCAAATTTCTTTCGGCACGTTTATATTTGGGCCCAAAGCAAAACAAAGGCCTGATCCAAAGCCCATTGGAGTTAACGGGGGTCTTGGCAATTACTTCAGTGGGCTTTGAGTAAGGCCCACCTGAACCACTCACCCACCTACGCACACAAGTGTTTGGGGAAGTTTACATCTAGGTCCAAACTTGGTAACTGACCCCTACCTCTGCCGTTTGCACGGATGGTGTCCCTAGCCTCTGTTTGCCAGAAGTTGGGATTGGGCGACAGGACATGGATCACTTGATGATAACCTGTCTGTTCATTCCCTTTGCGGCACCTGCCATTGGCCACTGTCAGAGGACAGGATACAGGGCTTGATGGACCTTTGGTCTGACCCAGTATGGCCATTCTCATGATTAACTCTTGGCTGGAGACACCCTCAAATCCTTGGTAATAATCCAATTTGGATGCAAATAGTAGTGGGCTTGAGCCACAACATGTGTTTCCCTATAAACATTTAGAACATATGAGCATATTTTAAAATAGGTTTCGAAGGATTAGTTTTTATCAGTAAATGTTGAATTCACCCAACACACACAAACCAACAACAAAAAATATTTCCATCAACAATAATCTAAATTTAGAGACAAGGAAAGAAAGAAAATTTATGTTTGAGAACTTTTTATTAGAGTTTAATTTTAGGATTTTGTATGTTTTGACATGTGACGTTGACAATTTGTGTTTTATCGTTAAAGCTTTAACTTTTTATATCTCAATGTCTAGTCATTAGATAATTATTGTCTGACCCTTCTCATTCTCTCAATCCGATAGAATTACCCACAGCTTTGAAAATGTAAATAGATAAAAATAAATGCTTAAAAACAGATATTTGTCAAAATTAAAAATAAAAATTGAATTCTGCCAAGTCTATTTAGACAACAAAGCACTGAGCATACTCTGCTAACATGTCCGGCTGAGTGGATCTTGAGCACCCAGAGGAAAAGCTACCAGCTTTCCTAGATCAAGGTTCCATGTGCTCTGGTCCTGGAGCCTTCAGACCTCAGTTCATCGTAACGTCAACATTACAACTGCTGATGGAACAAGCTGGGAATGAAAGATAGAGCATGAGAAAGCTCTCCGGTGCCATTGGTCCTCTTAGCACATGCAGGTTCAGAACAAGAAGAAAATACCACAGACTGTGCCAAAAATATTATATAAGAAGCCAGACAAATTTTCCTGACCTGGATCGGTGAACAGAAATACACCTCACCATCCGTTTGACTTTTGTTAGAAAACTCCCTCTAAATGCTTACTTCACAGGATTTATACCTAACATCATGAACAGAGTTAGTTAAAGTGGAGGCGGTCACTATTCAGTTTTGATATGGAAATGAACAGGGAGCATTTTACAGTCATTAGAGAGGATTGAGTGCAAGGACTCGGGTTCTATTCCCAGGTCTGCCATTCACTTAAGGCACCTTAGACAAGTTCCTTAGCTTCTCTGTGCCTCAGTTGTATCCATTTGTTATTACCCATTTCAGAGGAGAGTTAGTAGCCTTAATCCAGGTTTGTGAAAAGGCTTTAAGATCAAGGCACTTCACCTCTCTGTGCTTTCGTCTCCCCATCCCTCCTCTGTGTATAAAACTTTGAAAACCACTGAAGAAAAGCATTATATAGAGACTTGGCAGAATTCAATTTTTATTTTTTTTAAATAATTTTGATGAATAATTTGATGAACCAAAATAATCTATTTAAATGTTCACAGTTGGAGAACGAAGGTGGGATCAGAATAATGATTTAATGACAGTAGATGTTGAGATTCAGAAAGCTAAAGCATTATAACCATTACAACACAAATTGTCAACATCACACGTCAAAACATACAAAGTCAATATCCTTAAATCAAACACTAACAAGTTCTCAGGCAAAGTAAGAAAAACGCTGCTTGCTC
This sequence comes from Platysternon megacephalum, assembly GCA_003942145.1. Classification (NCBI taxonomy): domain Eukaryota; kingdom Metazoa; phylum Chordata; order Testudines; family Platysternidae; genus Platysternon; species Platysternon megacephalum. The sequence goes on along the minus strand of QXTE01000018.1, from coordinate 5,842,355 downwards.
ATCTGTAAATTTCTATCAATCATTGATGGATATTTTTATCAGTTGGTGTGCGTACGTTGAAATCGACATCTACCACTAAAGATCTAATTCTTCCAAGCCTAGTTATATGGCAGCTAGGTAATTATTATTAATATGGAATAAGTGAAAGTGGTGTTACCTTGTCTTCCCAGTCCCACTAAAATAACGTCCCCTTGCCTAAGATGTCATATTTTGACCGATATTTTTCACCGATTGTTAAGGTCAGATCCTCAGCTGATATAAATCAGCATAATTCCACTCACTTCACTGAGGGATTGACGTCAGGAGTACTATACCAAGTTGATGATAGTGGTACCTTTGGAGTTTAAAATCTATTCACCATCTGGTCTGACCTGTATTACTCAGGGTAAAGAATCTCACCCAGTATTTCCAGCATTGAGCTCAGTAATTTGCGGTTGAACTGTACTGAAATACATTGACAAACTCTTTTAGTAAAGCCAGACTTTCCACAGACCCCCTTCACAATAAGTGGACGTGCCAGAATTACAATTCATATGCTGTAATGCACTGAAACAAAAAGGTGCTTCATTATGAAGGAAGTTATGCTATATCTGAGCTCACAATCACACTTTATTCTGTGAAGTCAGCATAAAATCTACTGGTTTATGAGGAGCACTTACACAAACCCGATCGTACTTGTACCCAGGGACTTTGTTAGGCTACTGGATTTAGTGTTTGTGCCTTAAAACCACTATCAGGACCCACAGTAAATTCCAAAGGGGAGGGGAAGAGAGAGAGGAGAGACTTTTGTGGGAAAAATATTCCCCTAACGGCGAGAAAGCTTCTGCAGGAATGTTTCCGTGGCTAAGAATCTAAATGCAACAGTGGCAGAATTCCAAACTTATAAAATGTCTCGAGGGTCTAATACTTCCATCAAGAAGTGACTAACTCCCATTAGCATTAATGAGAGCTGCTGGATGGGCCATAATTCCCTGCTGCTCTGAAGGGTAGCCCAGATACAGCTGGGTTAAATCTTTTAAACCAAACCCCCCATATCTGAGCTAAGTTTGCCAACAATTCTGTTGAGTTTAGAGCCATCACTATGCAGAGTCTAGTTAGTTTATTATTTGGAGTGGGATACACCTGTAGGGGCATCTCTCAGTGTACACCCAAGGCAAGTGAACACATGGGACCTTAAGTTTTTGGGTCGAGGTCTCAGACAGGCGATAATTGCTGCATTCCCCAAAAGACATGATATGCTCTGCTCACTGCTAGAAAGAGACAAGAGAGCAATGCATACATGCAGCTCGCAGTTACAAATCATGAAGCGGGTCTCACCTCCAATTTGGTGGGTTACCTTTGCATTAACTTTAGATTGCTCAATACAAAGAAATCAGAACCAAGTTACTCCAGAACAGGCACCAGCCTTTTGCTGCCTTATATCGCTGTAGGATTCATAACAGAGTGCTGAGGCCAAAATCTTATCCCTTTGAAGTCAAAGGCAAAACTTCCCACTGCCTTCAATTTCACCAGGATTTAGCCCCTTGAAAACTAAGACACGAGTCCAGTTTAGTGTCTGCAGAACTGACCGGCAGGTGAAGGAAGTGGCGTAGCAAGAGCAGTACTGGGTTTATAATGGCGCCACTGGCTCCATGGCGCCGGGCTCCCACTTGGGAAGGGGCCCATAATCCCGGGTCAGGGGTGTGTGGGAGGAGGTGAGGACAGCAAGCAGGAGGCAGCGTAGCTGGGGGCTTTGGTGGGGGGGGGGGCTCAGCAGGCCCGGGTTGTGTGGGGGTTCCAGCCCAGGTTGGGCAGGAGGCGGCACCGGCACCCCGACCACCAGTGGGTGCTCCTGGCTCCAGGTAAGCCTCATCGGCCCAAGCCCTGCGGAACAGGTGGAGCCCCATCGCCCCATCCCCCGCCCCCCCCCCCCAGCAGCGCCCCTGGGGGAGACCCAGTGCACACCCTGCCCCATCCCCCCCACCAGCACCGCCGGGGAAGACTTCAGGACAAACTGCTCTGTGCCCATATGCCCCACCCTGTATGGTACAGTACTCCAGAAAAGGCCAGATTTGACGTATTTTTTTCCCTTCGGTCTTGGAAGCCTCTGAAATAGGCCACTGTCTGACAGAAAAACGGATTACATACGTCACTGGATGTGTTCTGCGATGGTAATTCCTTTGTTCCTCTCTTTAAAGCTGCTGGGGAGAAAGGAAATAGATGGCAGAGGGCTGATTTAGCAGGGTACGGGAGGTACAATAGGCTTGGCACTCGATGGGAAGAGCAGCCCCTCAGTGGGCCTCAAGATTTGAACGACCGGCTTTCCAGCTCCCTCCAGACCCAGCCATCAGCAGACAGCCTGGAATGACGCAGCTCCCCTTTCCTTACTACCTTCTAGTCCCTTTTCAAAGACAGACAGACAAAAAGACCAAGTCACGGATGAGGTGATCTGAGAGACAGAGCCACTGCCTAGCCAGCAAGAGGAGTTCTGTCAAAACATCCACTGTCCATTTAGGTTTACCGCTGCTTGGCTCCTCCTGGAGCAGCAAAAGAAGAAGAAAGCATTCTGGCTGACCACTGTCCTGACCTGAAACTGGAAGCGGGTAACAGAGTCTGAGGGGAGGCGAGGAGCTAGGGGCATCACTGCAGCAAGCAGTTTGATTCACTTCAGGAAAGGAGGGAGCTGGAGCAGGCACAGCTAAACCCAGAGAAAGAAAAAGATTCCATATTAAATTCACAAGGATGAGTAGCAGCATGGTCCACTGAATAGGGCACTGGACTGGGAGCCAGGAGACTTAAGTTCCATTCCCAGCTTTGCTACTATCCTGCTGCATGACCTTGGGCAAGTCAAACTTCCCCTCTCTGTGGCTCAGTTTCCCTTCCCACCCTTTGCTTGTCTTTTATATTTAGATTGACAGCTCTTCGGAGCAGGGACCATCTCTTACTATATGTACGTACAGTGCCAAGCACAACGAAGGCCCAATCTCACTCATGGCCACTAGGCACTGCCAACATACAAATACTAAATGTCATTAAGGTGACAGGGGGCCATACACATACCTAGATAGATAAGGAGACTTGGTATTTTGTGTCAGGTACAGTTTTCAACAGCTACACACAAGAGCTGATTCAAAATGGATAGCTGATCCTATGAACAATACATTCTTATCTTGGTGTGTCTCTCTCCTCTCCCTCCTAAACACAAACATCTATAGTATTAAATAATACAAACATATAAGCCTTATTTTAAAACCAACTACCAGTATGTCATATCATTCAGAGGCATCTTTCATCAATAAGGTGCCTTAAATACATAATTACATGCAATTCAATGTGTATTACTATTTATGAGCATACTGTATAATCTAAAAAAAAAAATCCATTTGTTTTATTTCTGTGAGGCACATGAATCAAACCAATCCCTCTGCCCGTGCCTTAACACAGAATAGCTGCATATGCTGAATGGTCTCCTGCCGTGACTCTAGCAAGCAGGAAGCCTGCTGAAGTCTGCCGGGTGGCAGTGCCATCATCTTACTCCAATTAATATGAAGATTTCAAACCAAATTATGTGTCTGGGAAGGAGCCGAGGAAAAGCATGGATGCACAGAGACTGTTTTACACAGTAGGAGCTTTGAAGGACACAGAGTTCTTAAAGTACCAGGGTTGGGTGAAACTTGGCCCGTTTATTTCAAAGGAATTGATCACCGTAGCATCTAAGTGCCAGCTTAGACATAATGGGCCAGAGCCTCACTGGCAGCTTCGCGGTCGTTCTCACAGCTTTGTTGGGTGAACGCACGCACAAATCCTAGGTACCTGGTCCCCAGCAAGCTAGTTTGCATCTGCTGCCTAGAGCCTTGAGCTTCCATTCCGGCAGCCAGAGAACAGCGGGGTATAGGGGATCCCTAGTTACTTCCCCCCAAACCTTTATCCCACAGCCATCTATGCCAGTGATCAAGAGGGGATACGTGATATAGGAACTGGTATAGCAGCTCTGTCACCCTATGCTGAGGGATTCTTCTCCCAGTAATGCCAAAGCCACAGAAAGAAGCCCTAATGCAGCAGAGAACAAGGCCGAGTTTCTTGGCTGAAACTCCAGGTGTTCAGATTATAAACAGGTTCAAACCTCGGTCTCCATGAAATGTTTTTATGGGTTACTTTTTGTTCCAGTTTCATTCTGAACTGGAAAGGGGCTTAGTTTCCGAATCTGCTTTGACTGTGCCTCTAGACAATGGAAATCTTTTGGGAAAAAAAGCACGATATTTCAGAGCTAGCACATCCAAACTTTTACAGTTTGGAATACAGTTAACCTGGAGTTAAGCTTGAAAATATACACCATACTTGCCATAAAACCCTTAAGAGAAGAGTGTGGTTTTGTTAAAAGAAAGAAACCACAAGTGTTACAAAGCCATGCAACTTCAAATAAAATGTTCCATTTAAAAAAAAACAACACACACACACCCAAAAAACGTAACACAACCTGTTACAAAGCGACCTGAGCTCTGTAACCCCATTTTACTGCCAACCGGAGAACATCCAGAAATGAAGACAACCTAACCCATCCATTGCGAAAACTTTACATCACTCAAATTACACCCGACAGCAGTGGAGTGCAGGTAGTACCGCTCCCTTAAAGTACCCACAGCCCACATGCCAGCGTCCCAGAGCAACGATTACACCAAGACAACTTTTCAGAGTCAAACCACAGTTGTGCATACTATTCAGAATGTCAATTGCAAAAGGAATGCTTTGGATTTCAAAGGAAACGGCATCTAAAAGGGTCTTATAAATAGGCCATGAGAAGACTGAGTTCGGTGTCTGTCATGGACCCCAATGAAGAAAGAGGGAGCGGTTCTTTTTATGCCATTTAGAAAATCTGGTTTTACGTGTTACAAAACACAAAGCTGGAAGCAGCTGTCAGCTTTGTCTATGCTTTATGGACCTTGTCTTTGGAGATGTTAAGCACCCTCTATCTTCATTGAAGCCAATGGAAGTTGTAAAGGAAGGAGTGTGCAGGACTGAAATATAAGCGTGAGGAGAAGGAGGAGGAAGGGGAAGTATCTGTTTTTCGGGAGGGTTTTATTTGTTTGTTTCAAACACAGCAAACTGGATATTCAGAGTTTAGTTACCAAGAAATTAAGATGTCTAGACTACACAGCTAATAGCTGGAAATCCTGAAGTTTAGTTAGCAGCATGCACAGAATCTCTCCATTTAGTAAGTTAGCCAAACAACTGGCACACTAGCAAACAGCTGCAAAAACTGCGTTACAAGAAATAATTCCAGTCGGATGACTACCAAAGTTCCTATTGTACTTTGGCAATCTTGATCAACTCACACCGTCGAGTTTTGGAAGAGTTCTCTGACTTGATTGATGGAAATGTCCTAGGCCTTCAGTGATGCTCTTAGTTCTGCTTACTAATTTACCACTATAGTTTTGGCAACATCAGCAAGACTTGGAGGCCTGAAAATGATGCCCTCACTGCTCCCTGAAGTCTTTCAAAATAAGGAAGTTGCATAAGATGTTTTTAATAGTCATTCATTTTTCCTTCGGATAGAACAACTAAAGGTAGCTATAGCTGGATTATGCTGAAACCAAGCTTTTGGAAACATTTAAGGAAGCAACAGCATGGGGGTAGGTGAATAGGAAGTGCACTACAAAAGAGAACGGATTTCTCAAACTTTGGAAATTACATGATTTTTAGGACACTGAGGATTGGAGGAGAGAGCCATGATGTCAACCACACTAATTGGCTAACAGCTCCACTAACCCAAGCAATTTCCTCAAGTTACTAGATCTCTGCAGAAAGGTTTGATCTTGGTCTTTTTGTTTGTTTGCTTTGTGTTTTGTAAAATTATTATCCAATCTCTCCTGCATCTCCCTTGAATCTCACAACGAAGTAGTTCAGTGCTGTGCAAAAGAGGTTGTGCAACAAACTGCAGATGAAAAGCTGTACCAGTCTGCAGGACCCTATGATGATTACAGATGAAGGCAGAAACAATAGAAAGAGCACTTTGCTGTCTGTTTGAGATATGGTTCATAAAAAGAGTCTGCAGCAATGAGATTGCTTTGATTTTTCATACAAAAATCGGTGGTTAACAATATCATTGATATACATGTAGTTCCTTTTTGGGTGCTGCTGATATAAATTACACACGAAAAAACTATAGTAGAAGAACATTAAGGTCTCAAAGTCAAACATTCAAAAATCAGGTTCCTTGTGCAACCTTAATTCAGCCCCCTTGTGCATATGCATTATGATAGCCTTTAATTACATGATCACATACTATTTTTTCCCCCACAGTGCACAGAAAGGATGGTATTCAGTTAAGGAGCAGCAATTCAATATTTTGTTTTCTTCTCATTGTTCAGTGTGTGGCCCCATGCCTTAATTTGCACACTATTCAAACAGCTTGAAAGACAGAATTACTAGTTTCCTCATGGACTTGTCTATAGCATTTATCACAATACGAGTGCTTCACAAATTTTAATTAATTTATATACACAACACACTTGTGAGATGGGGGAATATTCTTCCCAAAATTACAGACGAACAACTGTGGCACTAAGACATTAAGGTCAAACTTATCCACTAATTTTGGGTGCCCAATTTGAGATGCATGATTTTATTTTTTTTTTAAATAAAAGAGTACTTAGCATTATACAGCTCTTTATATGTTCAAGCACAGCTCACATTCACTTCAGTTGCAGCTGGGAATGCTGGGAATCTCACTCCCAGCTCTTCATCCGAGTCCTAGTCTTCTCACCTAACCAGTCCCTGCCTCCACTCCTGAGGCGTCTTGTTCCAGTTTTCTTCCCCAGCAAGTCTCATCCCAGTTCCAGCCCCACCCCCACTCCAAGTCTCCTTGCACAGCCAATTCCAGTTCCCCCAGCTCCCAGCACCAGTTTTCTTGCTCAGCCAGTCACAGTCCTCCCCAGCTCCCAGGCGCCTTGCACCCGAACTCCTAGCCAAAGTTTCCATCTCCCCCACCCTTCTAGTCTCCAGCCCGGCTTCCACCCCATCTCTCCCCCATGCTCCTTGTCCTAATCTACTCCCTCAGTCTTACTGTAGCTCCCTCTGAATTCAAATCAGGCAGCTTCCTCACCCTGTCTGGGCCCAACAGAGCAGTCACTGGGAGTACAGGAGAAACAGGTGCCCTCCTCTCAGTTCAGTTGCCCAGAGTTTTTTAACACAGCAAAACAATGTATTTTTCCCTAGCCTCATTCTCAGAAATGGATGAACTGATTTGGCTGACATTTTTCTAGACACATTCAGCCTGAGGCAGACTCCTGACATAGAAGATTTGAAAGCAAACAGTTAAAGTTTAGCAAAGTTATAAGCATCTGAAAATTGGGTCTTACAATGGAAAATGTCAGGCAACCTTAATAATAGTTGGTGTTACCAGCCCTGCCTGTAACATATATATATATATATACACACACACCACACCTACAAAGGTGAGTGATCGTCTGAACTGTACTATCCCTAACTCAGGCTCTGCAGGATGTTTTGAGTTGTGGTCTCTCTGGACTTGGTTAAAGGACACATGAACAACAGTTCTTTCTTTCTTAGATCTTGCATAAACTACGTATTTTGTGGTGTGCTAATGATGTTTACAGGGTGTTTATTAGGGCGCTAGATCTAAACATATAATGTGCAACATATTTATTTCAACACACTTCACCTCTTTCCACTGTCCAACATCCATGAGACTGGATCGTGACTCAAATGCATTCAGTGTTTGAATTCATCTGAGACATTTTCAACAACCTTCATTTACGTTATGGCTTGCTTTTCAAAAAAATCACATCTGGGTTGCTTATTTGTGATTAGTTACATAGGCCACATGCTATTGTTTCTGTTCCCTGTCTGGACAAGAATCCCATGTTTATGACCCAATTAAGCTAAACATGTAAACATGTGCTAAAGTCAACGGGACTTAATACAATGCTTTTTAAGTGCTTTGCTGAATCAGGGCTATAATCAGGTATCTGGTGTGACTTCATAGAAAGTATATTTAGAATGCAGTTTCTGCATGTATCCAGTACAAGAGAATAAGATTCACTTTTACACAAACTTACAGCAGAATTTAATCACACAACCTTTTGCAGAAAACAAACGCAAAAGGGATACCAAGACAGCTGAAGCAACTTAGTTTTTAAAACCATATGGATATTCATGTATAATTTTTTGCAGCATTCACCCAGCTCTGTAAGCGCTACGCCATATAAACCTACATCTGAAATCTGAAGAGGTGATGCAAGATGTCATGTCAGATGTACTTGCTGAAATCAAGGCTGACAAGCTAGCATGCCATTGATGTTTTATTTGAAGGAAAGAAGGATGGATATCAAAGCACTTCATCTCAGCTCACTCCTTAAATCCTTTTACAAACATTCTCAGACTGATGCTGTTCTCAATTTCTTCCGCCCTCTCTCCCTTGGCCCCAACTCCAACCACACAGCCAAGATGGTGTTTATTTAGAACCACTCAGTTCTGTGGAGAGAAAAGGTGCATAGGCCAGATTGCCTGTGGAAGTAAAAGACAAACATGGTGCCTCGACCTGTGTGTATGTTGGGGGCAGGGGGAGAGTTTGAGCTCACACAAACATCCTTAGAGCAGTTTGTGATACTGTTGCAACTGCCCCTTTACTGCAGACCCAAAAGGTAGAGTATGCTTATCCCACCTAAACCTGTTGCGCCCCCACCTTTTTTACTAGTTTAAGCCATTTCAAACTCCATCACCAACATGAATACCTGGAACTGGCCTCACCACCTCTCCCAAGTATGCCTTCTCTGCTGTCTGGAAGACTCTCTCTCTCTATCTGCACCTTGTGAATTCTACTCTTTCCAGATCTCCTTTGATAACTCCTCTCTTTTTATTTCTTTATGCCACTTTTCTCCCTCGATACTGCAAATGCATTATTTAGCTTTGTAAAGCATTTTGGGACAAAACTATTTTATGGAAGACCCTATAAAAATGACATGTTTATTATAACATTGGGCCTATTTAGAACTGCTGTAGATCTGGCCCATTGTGACTACACAGATGTAAGTGAAGGCAGAATTTGGATTATGATTCTGAACAGCTCATGTGTGACAGGGGTGTCTTCAGTAAAACAACACTGAACCCGAATCACATCTTACAGAATCTACACCTCCACGTCTGCTGACAAAGTCTGTAGCTCTTGGAGCAAAGAGAAATTTATTCCCAATGGCAGCGTCTTTATTTCACAGTGCTAGGTCTTAAATAAATGTGCTTGATACGCTATGTGAGCAGCACAGACACATTCTCACCAAGTGTTTATTTTCTTTGTTTGAAGAATGAAAAAGAAAAAGGGCGTGGGGAGAAAGAGTCCCTAGAGATGCCTGCTTTAAGTCTTCATGCCAATAGATAGGGTTTCACTACTCTTTCTTGCTGCTCAGTTACCATTATAGATGAGGCGGAAAGAGAAGGGAACACTTAGCCAGCTCCTAGAAGAAGTGAATTAACCCCCTGTACCACCACACATTAGTTGCATAGTTACAGTAATTCTCTCTCATTCATACACAGCTTCTTTCATCCCAATAGGATCCCCAAATAATTTATCAATTTAAATTTACATGCAAGCCATTCACAGGATGACATCACTCATCACTGAAAACCATCCACTACTGGGCAGAAGTAAGAAGCGTGCTTACTTCCACAGACCTCTGAAATCTTCCTCAAATAAATGAGTCTGGGTTCTAATTAGAGCTCAAAAAAAAAACAAAAAACAAAAACCCTGAGAAAAAACACTTCCCATTGGAAAATGGGTTTTCTGATATGGGGAGAACCTACATTAAAAAACAACTAATTTTAAATCAACATTTTGACATTAAACAATGTGGATTTGAAACAAAAAAAAATTGTTTCAACATGCCCAATTGTTGAAATGTCTACATAAATGTCTACATTTTCCATTTCAACATTTTAGATTCGAAACTTGGAATATCACACCCACAAAAAAAAGGACTGTCAGGAAATCTTATAAGAAGTTAAGTTTACTGCCACAGTACCCTCCAAAAGTGCAACATAACTAAAGAATAAAATGTGATCTCCAAGAATCAGGAGAAAGGAGCCACACGGAGTGAACCTGAATGGGGAAAATTAACCATGAAACAGATTTGGAACAGAAGGGACATGAATTTGAGCCTTCTTTGCCCTCATCAGAAAGGAATCCACAGCGTGAGCCTGGCTGCTACATTTATTAGAGCAAAGATAAGGTTGCAAACTTTTGCTGCCTCTTCTCTGCAGCATCATCCTGTTTTATACACTCAAGCTTCACACAAACGTCCAGGAAAAGAGATTTTCAGAAAGCCTCTCTCTTTTCCCTGGTCATTGGGGGCCACAGCTGTACCCCATCTCCAAACATCCACTGCCATGTCCAGTCCCAGTCAAGGTGGTTTATTCTTTTTAACAAAGTTTAAATAAACCAACAGAAAACAGCTTTAAGTCAATACCTGACTGCCAGGCTTCAGGCACTCCAGCCCCTTGGAGGTTCCTAGCCTCAGCCAGCTCTGCTCCCCGCTCGGAGCAGCAGCTGCAGGGCTGTTCCCCCGAGCCCCTGGCCAGCCTCACTCCAGGGACTCACCACAGGAGTTCACTCCCTTCCAGCATGGCCTTCCTCTCAGCCTGCCTCAGTCCTTTGTTCCCAGCTGCCTACTAGCAGCCCTTTATAGGCCCAGGTGTTGCCCAGTCCTCTTTAATTAGCTGGATTAGGCTCCAGTCCAGGGGAGCTGGGCTCCGTCTATCCACAGAGACCAGCTACCCTGTGACACCCCTTAAAACACAGAGGTTCAACATAGGACTAGAAGGTTACCAACATATTAACCAGGACTAATTAATTTCTAAATATGAGAAAGGGTGAAATAGAAATGCTGTACAATTTACTTAATGTATCACAGAAAATAAAACCTGCAGTGACGTACGGGGGCTGTGGGAGGAGGAGTTGAGAGAGTCAGTGAGGACATATTTCATCCAGTATGGAATTATCCAGTTCCTTGGACAGACTCATATGAGGCTTGTATACATTACAAAAATGAGGAAAGACAAGGACACTTGCACACATCTAGAATAGCTGCTCGTGGATCATGCCTTACATTAAGTTCTCCAAGCTGTTAGAATTCCCACCAGAACCAGAAGCGCTCAGATAATGCTGAACAGTAATCAAGATTTTAAACATACATATAAATAAAAGACACCTGAATTATTTTCAAAGCTCCCTTCTTGTCTTAGGTCAAAAATCTGAAGCTGATGTAATGTTAAAACACTCCATTTTGGCCTGTCTCCCTTCCAAGTCCCTATCTTCTCCTATTCCTCTTCATTTTTTTTTCCCTTTTGGAACTACTTAACTCTATTGCTCTTCTTGGCACGGGGCATGCATGCATGCATGCACACATGCAAGCAAGAATTATGAATATATATATTTTTAAACGAAAGCACAGTGGTTAGAAAATAAGACACTGTGTGTACAAATATAACCAGACTCCGGCAATGTGGACTTGATCCTTCATCAATGAAGTTATTGGGAGCATTCGAATATGCTTCATTGAAAACAGAATTGGGACTTCTATATAATAAAAAAATAATCCCATTTGGAATGGGACTCATGCTGTATACTTGCAAAAGGATGGAAATATTTATTTGGGGAATCACCAAAAACAGAGTTAACTGGAACTCAGCATTTTCTAGTCTGTAAAATGAGCATAACGATACAAACCTCCTTTGTTAAGTGCTTTGAGATTTACTGATTAAAGATCTAGGTATTATTAATTAATTATTAATTATTATTATTAGAGTTCTCTTCCTCGAGGGAAAAGGGCATTTTGGTGCTCATAAAATGAAGGGATTAAGAGATGGATCCTGTATGACAGTGGTCCTGTATGGAGTGCATACACAGAGGTCTTCTAGGGGGTACATCAATTCATCTGGATACTGGCTAGTTTTACAACAGGCTACATAAAAAGCACTAGCGAAGTCAGTACAAACTAAAATTTCATACAATGACTTGTTTACACAGCTCTATATACTATACACTGAAATGCAAGTACAATATTGATATTCCATTTATTTTATAGTTATATGGTAAAAATGAGAAAGTAAACCATTTTTCAGTAATAGTGTGCTGTGCTTTATGTCTGATTTGGTAAGCAAGTAGTTTTTAAATGAGGTGAAACTTGGGGGTACATAAGACAAATCAGATTCCTGAAAGGGGACAGTAGTTTGGAAAGGTTGAGAGCTACTGCTGTATGGTGCTGAACCAGCGCCAGCTCCAGGGTTTTTGCTGCCCCAGGCAGCCAAAAACCAAAAACCAAAAAAAAAAAAAAAAAAAAAGGCCGCGATCGCAATCTGCGGCGGCAATTCGGTGGGACGTCCTTCGCTCCGAGCGGGAGTGAGGGACCCTCCGCCGAATTGCCGCCGAATACCTGGACATGCCGCCCCTCTCCCGAGGGGCCGCCCCAAGCACCTACTTGTTAAGCTGGTGCCTGGAGCCGGCCCTGTGCTGAACACTGGCAAATCCCATTGTTTGCAATGGACATAAGATGTGGGCATAAGAAGCTTCTTTCCCCTTCCTTCCAATCTCAGCTAACGCACCACAGTCCTGAGCCAAACCATTCCTTTCAGTTCTAGGGCTAGGGATGCTCTGCAGTTACCAATAGCCAAAAAACTACTTCCGACTCCGGCTGGGTTTATCAAACAATCTCAAAGTAGCAAGGGAGTAATTCTGACCCAAATGTTATGGGGAGGGTAACAACCTTCCTGTATACAATAATATACAGTACTATAAAATCCCTCCTGGCCAGAGGCACCAAAATCCTTTTACCTGTAAAGGGTTAAGAAGCTCAGGTAACCTGGCTGACATCTGACCCAAAGGACCAATAAGGGGGCAAGATACTTTCAAATCTTGGGGGAGGGGGGGGGAGGCTTTTGTTTGTGCTCTTTGTTTTGGTGGTGTTCGCTCTTGGGACTAAGAGGGACCGGACATCAGTCCATGTTCTCCAAATCTTTCTGAACAAGTCTCTCATATTTCAAACTTGTAAGTAACAGCCAGGCAAGGCGTATTAGTTTATCTTTGTTTTCTCAACTTGTGAATTTTACCTTTGCTAGAGGGAGATTTATCCCTGTTTTGTTGTAACTTTGAAACTAAGGCTAGAGGGGGTTCCTCTGGGCTCTTTGAATCTGATTACCCTGTAAAGTTATTTTCCATACTGATTTTACAGAGATGATTTTTACCTTTTCTTTTTAATAAAATCCTTCTTTTAAGAACCTGACTGATTTTTCCATTGTCCAAAGACCCAGGGGTTTGGGTCTTTGATCACTTTGTAACCAAGTGGTTAGGATATTATTCTCAAGCCTCCCCAGGAAAGGGGGTGTAAGGGCTTGGGGGGATATTTTGGGGGAAGAGGAACTCCAAGTGGTCCTTTCCCTGTTACTTGTTCAATCACTTGGTGGTGGCAGCGTACCAGGTTGTAACCTAAGCTGATAGAAATTAGTTTAGGGGACTTTCATGCGGGTCCCCACATCTGTACCCCAGAGTTCAGAGTGGGGAAGGAACCCTGACACTCACGATGTAGATTTGTGCCGCAAATTGACACTACTGAACGCTGTGGAGAAAGGCATGTATTGAGCTGTACCTCCTCAGTGTATGTTAAACAGAAAGGCATAACCAGATTTGTGTATTTTATCAGAATGTTTTAAAATAAACTAAATCCTTACAGAGGCTCCTTTGTTTTTTTCCTTCTTCCTTCACACACACACACACACCCCTTTGAATGTCCTTCCCCAAGGTCACCTTGCTCCTTCATCCCATCTGTCCCGCAAGGGAACTTACCAACCACAGGCTTCATATCCTTCCTATCACCTCACCAAACACACCAGAGGCTCCCAGCTTCTTCCTTCTTCCATCCCTATCCCTCATCCCCTACATCTCCCCTCCCTGCTTCATGTCAGGGAGCTCCGAGTCTCCCCTCCTCTTCATGCGGGGGGGGGGGGGAGCTCCCTCCATCTGCCCTCCACTGGCCTCTATCCCTCGTCTGCCTCCATGTTGGAGGGGCTCCCTGCATCTCCCCTCCACTGCCCTTGATCCCCTTCCATGCCAGAGGGGGCTCCTTGTGTCTACCATGACAGGCAGTCTCTCTCCATGCCTCTTCCCCTCCCCCACCCCCCCACGTTATGGGCTCCCCCGCCCATCATCTCCCTCCTCCATCCCACATCAGTGCCTGTGCATACCCTACCCTTGACTCACCTGGTGGGTTTCTCCTCCCTCATATAAGGGCCTCTTATCCCACCCCACAACACGGCTCAGTCTTTGGGCAGGCAGCCGGCTGAGCAGAGCTCTTTCCCGAGGTCAGGCGGCTCTCAGCAGGGGGATGAGGGATTGCATAGAGCAGCGCTTGTGGTTCTGGGAACTCAACCATCCTCACGCCTCTCCCATCCCCTCCACACCAGTCTGAAAACTGGAGCTTTGGAGAGCACTAGTGCTGCTCCTTCTGGCTGAAAGTTGGGTGGGAGGGGGAAAATATCCCTCCAATCCCCCCCCTTAAAATTAGACCGATAGTGAAGTAATCCCACCGACTTCGGAGGAACTACTAACGTGCATGAAGTTAAGTAGGTGCATAGATATGTGCAGGGCCGAGGCCTAAATGCACAATCCTGCAGCCTCTATTTGCATGAAAAGTCAATGAGATTTCTTTCTGGCGGTAGGGCTGTGGCACCGGGCCGTAAGAAAAGCATTTAAAAAAAAGAAAAAAAAAGATGTTGTACCACGCACATAGCAAATTACATTTTTTAACCTCTATATCCTGTCTTCCCTTCAATTCCCCACGTTAAATGTCACCTAGCTAAGGCATTCGTTATAGTTTGAGTGCAGGGTTGAACACAAATCCAAACCTGCACGTTTGAAATCTACTCAATGCTCGTAGTATTATTGTAAGTCAAAACCACCTCAGAAACCTGGACAAAACAAATGCCAGGAGCTGGAAAGATGGAATAAATTAGATCCTGTAATTATGGTTGGAAAAAGGGAAAGGAAGGAGGTTGCTTCATGGGCTAAAAGACTGACATGAGAAATGAGACATGAAAGAAGGTGTCAGTGTGAATCAAACAAGCCAAGATCTGCTGCCGATTTTGAGGAGACTTTGACATGTCTGGGCTTCCTGATTCTAAACTCCCTCCCTAATAAGCAGCATATTCACTGCACTCTTACCTTTATCTTCACGCAAATGTTTTATATGATGCTCAGGTACTTATTGGTTCTATCAGACTTGATACTAGGATCAATCTCTCCCTTTAGAAACCTTGGGTTAATGGCAAAGTTTATTAAATTGCACGCAGTCATTCAGAAAAGATCAATATAGACATGACTACGGAGCAACCAGAGGATTAAACATGAGATTTATCACAAAATTAAACTGAATTAAATGTTCTCTGATAGCACTTGAAATGCTGTCGATACTCTTAACTCATAATCTATGCTTTCTGTGTTTACTTAACAGGCAGCAGGGATGTCTGACTTGAGAAAATGACTGTAATGTAAAAACATAAGCTGCAAAGATTTGCTGAAAGCATTAAACATTGCTTCCAAAACCATTATTTCTTCCTCCGTTAAGAGGAGCAAAAGCATTTAGCGTCCTCATCAGTAGCACATGCAGGGGTGAAGTGGCTGTAGCTTGCTGCTGTGCAATAGGACTACAGACCCATTTTTAGGGTTTTATAACTCTTATATAACATAGGACATATACTTTTCGGGTTCCATGCAGACTAAGTATCAAGCTCAATAAAACAAAGCCAAATACATCTCTACATTTATTTTGTTTGTCCCATTGAAACCTTCAGTGTAGAGACAGAAAAGCTTATTCCGAATCTTTATTTTCTTAAAAAAAACTAGGAGTACTTGTGGCACCTTAGAGACTAACAAATTTATTTGGGCATAAGCTTTCGTGGGCTAGAACCCACTTCATCAGATACATGGAGTGGAAAATACACACACACACACTACACGAAAAGATGGGGTTTGCCTTACCAATTCTAATGAGACAATTCAATTAAAGTAGGCTATTATCAACAGGAGAAAGAATCACTTTTGTAGTGGTAATCAGGGTGGCACATTTCAAACAGTTTACAAGAAGGTGTGAGTAACAGTAGGGGAAAATTAGCATGGGGAAATTAGTTTTTACTTCTTGTAATGACCCATCCACTCCCAGTCTTTGTTCAGGCCTAATTTGATGGTGTCCAGTTTGAAAATTAATTCCAGTTCTGCAGTTTCTCGTTGGAGTCTGTTTTTGACGTTTTTGTTGTTGAAGAATTGCCACTTTTAGGTCTGTTATTGAGTGTCCAGGGAGGTTGACGTGTTCTCTGACTGGTTTTTGAATGTTGTAATTCTTGATGTCTGATTTGTGTCCATTTATTCTTTTGCACAGAGACTGTACGGTTTGGCCAACGTACATCCTCACTGCAACACAACTCATGCTTAGTGTCACTCACGTCCTGAATACCCTCAATCCCAATGACCATCCTCCCAACAAAAACACCTGAATTTAAGCACCCATTTAGGCCACTCCTTAATTAGGCAGTAATAGAAGCAAACTAACTTCTCTCTCCCCTCAAAATCCACTCCCAGGGCCTAAAACATGAATGTGTCATGGTGCTCCTGGTGTAAGAACTAAAAGTGGGTTTGAAACAAAACTCCAGCAAACTTTAGAGGAAAGTTCCAAATCTGAATTCAGAGCCTAATTTTGTTGTTGTTGCTTGTAACCATCTCTACAACAAAGGACGGCCGGCACTGGAGTCTTGAGTTTAGAACCTATGATTTAAACTTCCAAGCTGGTAGATTAGCTCAGACCTTTATTTCAGAATTTCTGGAGGTTCATCTAGTTGTCATTTGCAGTACAATCATCCGAACTTGCCTTTGGCTATAAAAAAAATCCTGTGAAAAACCTCAAATGAAAACTGCCTTCAGTGGCTTGAGTACACAGTCCCTCTGATCCATCTGTTTGCTCCGCTCTTGTGAAATACAAAAAAGGATGCTGATCTGCTCTCCTAGGAGGATTCTATAGTTCAACCCCATGGTTGTGCACAAGAATAGAGCAAAGAGGCGGAACAGGAAACCTTGGATTTCTCAAACTTAACTGCGTCCTGGGCTTGTCATCAGACAGTCACACAGAGTCACACATTATTGCCATTTGCACTATGACATTGTCAATTCTGTTTTGAGGACCAGAAACTGTTGACCGTCAGCAGCAGAAAATGACCCAAAAAAAAAAAAAAAAAATCAGCAGTTAAAATTTTAGCCCTGGTAAATTTTGACAGCTTCTCAAATTTCTGCTATCCTAAAGCACCACCCAATTCCAGTTCAGCTGAAGATCTCCTACAACAACAAGAATCACTAGTCAAGTTCAAGCAAGCAAGCCAGCCCAGAGGCTTTAGCTCCCCAGATGGATATCCCCAAAGTCCAAGCTTGAGATAACAATAGACAGTGCTGGTCACAAAATCAATCAAAACAAAAATAAGTCTCTGGCAACTGATAATTGGATGTGATGCTTCATTTTGCGTGAGGAGTTTTAAGAATCGTAACGTTACATTTTTAAAGCACCAAATCTCATCCTCTCAGTGCCTCAGATGTGACCAAAGAGACTCCTGGAATTACAGCAAGCATAGATGGCCCCACTCCAGACAAAATACTACTTGGTGCTCTGTGTCCCCTCAGTCCTCTGTTGCAGCTCCAAGGCTGTTCCCATTATCTGTGTTACAGTTGACATCTAAAGGCTTCAGCCAGACAGAAGCTCCACTGTGCTGGGTGCTGTAAGGACCTATCTGCGACAGACAATACCTGCCCAACGACCTTGCAAAGTTCACTGAGGACTCACTGCACTAGAGTCCCTAGAATGTTCATCTGTGTACAGCTGTTCTCCAGCATGGATCCTTCACTCAGAAGGACCACTGTGTTCATCTGAACACATGTAAACAGCAGGGGAAAGTGGGATAAAGCAACATTTGGTTTGCTCCGTTTTTATCTTCACGTGTTTCTGACGGGCAGCAGCTCAGATTCTCCACTGCCAGCAAAGCTCAATAAACCCAAGAAAATACCTCAACATGCAAAGGAAAACATCATAACCCAACCAGAAGTAAACTTTACAAAACAAAAAACACTGGTTGTCCTGGATTGAAATTTTACTGATTTAAGAGGGGCTTAGCTGGTTTCTAAACAGGCTCAATGCAATCTGGTAATCCAATCCCAGGTACTTTAGGTAAAAATTTATTTCTTCATGCCCTGCAAAAGACCAAGCCAAAGGAAGCCTCTGGAAACACTAATTTGCCAATAAGTACTGACTGGGCCAATGTTGCTTTCACAGCCTTTGAAAAAAACTGCTGCTTGAGCACGACCATACCCCCATTATCCTTTCACTTGTGGGTATCAAAGAACAGGGGCCCTGAAATGATCCCAACATATGCTTCCCCTAATAAACAAATCATCGCAAACTAGATTCAACTGCTTCTTGATAGGTTTCCACTGCAGAGATTACTACCAGTCCTATCGGGAAAAAGGAAAATCTTCATAATATCTAATAAATGGACCGAAAGAGCTAAATGAAGAATGCGGGTCCTACTGTCAACTGGTGAAACCATAGTCAAACACCAGGGCTGTTAAATTCCACCATACAATGAAATCACTTGCTGAATGCCTGAACACAGTAGTAAAGCACTTTGTTACATGAGCTCCAAGACAGTGTGTGAGAGAAAGGGCAGTAGAAGTCCCAACAGGATCCTGCTGCATTACGACAGAGCCCGTTTTTATTATTTTGTCTTTCTGTTTTAGAGAACATTCACACTGTATCTACATCACACAGATGGCATTGGCAATCACACTGCTCCACCGACTCTGACTCTAATCCAAAATGGCAGCTGTTTTGTCAGGAGGGCAAGGCCCAGGTTAGGAGCCGTATGTGAAAGCTGACCAAAATGTCGAAGTCTGACAACTCCCTGCTGTCCTGACAATCTTCAACAGGTCCCCAATTTATCTCTGTTTCAGCACACTGCCATCCTGGCTTGCTTGTCACTCACCCAGCCTCCATCTGTGCCGTCGGTTAAGAGTGAGCCTTGATTCAGTCCACCTAGGCCACAGGGAGAGAGGGATTTGCCCTTATGTGTTCTGATCTGTTGATGTCAACATAGAAGAGTAAGCGCCAACTGCATATGATGTGAGATGTTATATCTTATCATCCAACAGAGAACCAAGACCGTGGGAGGGAAGGATGGAACCCATCTCCTATCTAAAAACAGGCTTGAGTTCACATGACAACAGGCAACCACAATGCCGAGACAAAAAATGACATTGCTCATCATTAAGGCTAAAATTTTGTCATGGTTATTTTTAGTAAAAATCACAGCAAGGTCACAGGCAATAAATAAAAATTCACAGAAGTCTATGACCTGTCCCTGACTTTTATTAAAAATATCTCTGATAAAATGGGAAGGGGCTGAGCAGCTGTGGGGTGGCTGGGAGCTCCAGGGCCCCCACCACCCATGGGGGCTCAGAGCTCCAGGGTCCCGTCTCTGCCCCGCCTGCGGAGTACCCCTGCTGCCCATGGCGCTCAAAGCTCCCAGCCGCCGGGGCTGAAGTCACAGAGGACTTTGGAAGTCACAGATTCATCATTAGACAGCTCAGTTACCCAGCTGGTAGTTCCTTCAGCTCTTTCATCTCACAATGGACTCAAACATAGGACCTGGAGCTCTTATTCACGAGGCATCCCCATTGAAGTCAATGAGACAACTCCCATGACAAATGGTTGCAGGACCAAGGTCTGAATCGGCACAGAAAATGAACTGCTGAAACATGCTTGTGGGCTCGTAAGTGCGGGCTTTAAACTTCATTTCAGAAGTCTGAGTCCTGAGTTTTAACCACAGGTCTGACCCAGCCATCAATGCTTGATGCCTGGTTCCTGTGTCCCATGCTGCTGTACTACAAAAGGCATTCTAGCTTGTAAGAAAGCAGCAGCATAGGAAATTTAGATGTTGAGCAGCCAACATGGCCTAAAGTTAATCAGTTCACATTTCTGTTACATACAGAGCCCAATCTGGAGCAGACCGTTAACAATTGTACTGGTGTTGAACCATAATTAACCAAGAGTATAGCTTACAGGAACTGGAGGGGAGTCATTCTGAGTAGTGGACCCATGCCATGAAATTTGCTCCTGTGCTTAATTACTTGACCACATTTAAGAGACATTAAACACATCTTTGTATCTAGGTCTTTCTCTGACCAACAGCCATGAAATCCCAAGCCATTAGCCAAGTGGCAACGCTCCATCTTTACAATGTGGACTGAAAGTCAGACCTGGTTCATCTAGACTGAAGAGATACTCTTAAGGGTATGCAGCTAAAACACATGGTCCCAATAACTAATTGTTTAAAAAATATTCCAGTAGCACCTAGAGGCCCCCAACCAAGACCAAGGCCCCACTTGTGCTAGCCACTGTACATACATACAGTAAGATCATCCCTGCCTTGAAAAGTTTACCATCTGAATAGACATGACGGACAAAATGTGCAAGAAAGGAAGCTAAGGTTTTTAATAGATGAAGAGCCAAGAAACAGCAAAATTAAAGAGGTGCCCTTAGTCACACAGACAGGAAGTGACCCCAGATCTCTCACCCAGTCCGGTGCCTTAAGCACAAGACCATCCTTCCTCTCAGACCCTTGCGTATGGCCATGCAATGCGAAGGGCAATACTGAAGAGATGAGAAGTGGGGGCAAAGGTGGCTTCAAACCACTTCTCTTCTCAGTCTTGACCCTGCTATGTGCCTGGCAGCTTTCCTGGCATAAATGACAGCAGACTGTATGGCATTGTAACTTACACTGATAGCTGAGGATCAACAGGAACCACGGATGTCACAGTGATGCCTCCATTGCCCTGGCCACAATTTTAAGGCCAGCCACACAGTGGGGGAGGTGCCGTGGGAGCTTTTTTCACTGATGGTGTGATGCCAGAGGATTCCCCATACCAGTGGTTCTCAGTCCGTGGGCCGCATGCGGTCCAATTATCACACAGCTGCAGCCCAGCTGTATGCTAAAGGGTGGCAGGGTCCCAGGGTCAGGGCCGCCAGGCAGCTGCCACCGCCCGGCCAACCCCATGCAGCAGGTGTCGGGGTTGCCAATTTTGGTTGGAAATATTCCTGGAGGAATCATCACATGAAAATCTTTAATTCCTGGAGGGTTGGCAACCAGAAGCAGGGTCTGGGGTTGGGGTTAGGGCTGCCACCCGGCCCCACACAAGAGAGTCCAGGGTCGGGACTGGGGCTGCTGACCAACCCCGCACAGCAGGGTCCACGGCCCCACACAGCGGGGATCGGGGTCAGGCAGTGCCCCATACACAGAGATGGTTCTTGTATGGTTGGGTTTGCCAGTTTTAGGGCTGCTTTGTGAAGCACCAATTAGCCACAGCGTAGCCCAGAATCTACCTCAAAGGTCGTTTTTTTTGTTTTTGTTTTTTTAAAATAGAGCATTTTCTATTCAGGTTCTTCTACAGCATCCATCACCATGCTAACTTCATGAAAAAGGCACAGACACTGGAATGTAATTCCTGTAACTACTGACAAATGCGTACCCCATGCACTCAGTTTACATATTTACATACAGTACCCAGCAAAGCAGTAAAAATGCCCACCCCCGACTGATGGAATATGTTCAGAACAATATGGAATAATTGAAAATATCTTTAACAGCTCCCCACTGAACCACATTGATTGTGGGATGGGAAGGTGGCATCATGATCTCACCTCTGTCAGAAGGTGTTGCCATGGGCTCTGTGTTATATTAATTTAATGGTCAAGATAATAGATTTGTCAGTAATAGCGAAGATATTCCCTGGAAAGAGCAGTGCTCAAGTGTCATTGAAACCACATCTATTTAGCAAATAGATGGATGCCTTAACTGAAGACTACAGTATGATTAAGCATCTGTCACTGTGTCTTATGCAATATATAATGGCCAGCAGTTGGCTCCTAGTACTCTATTGACACAGGTAATGTTCATGCTTTTTTCCTTCTTTAAACACATGTAGACGTAAGAGGAGCCCGGCCATTGAAAAACCAATGTTCCAGACTGAAAAGTAAAACAGTAGGTCGTCATTTTCTCCATGCAATATTCGTTTCAGTTTTTGTGGGCTTAAGTTGTAAAAGTCAGTTTGATTATTAGTCTGGCAAACAAAACATGGGGCAGATTCGGTCTTCAGACAGATACAAGCCTCTTCTATAGAATCCATCGGCAGTCCTACGTGCATCCTTCTTGACAGGCTTTATTGTTTAGTTTTTCAATTTAAGTTTTTAAAATGATTGCAGAAGTTGATATGAGTGGTTTGATGTTTTCAAAATGCAAAAGAACGAGCTAATCAAGAGTTCTCTGCTTCAGTCATCTTGAGCTGCCGTTCATGCTTCTAAGCTAAAGAACAGCAGCGTGCACATGAAGCTGGAAGGGTGTATCAAGTAGGGTCCTGCAGGGATCAGTTCTGGGTCCAGTTCTGTTCAATATCTTCATCAATGATTAGATAATGTCATAGAGAGTACACTTATAAAGTTTGTGGACGATACCAAACTGGAAGGGATTGCAAGTACTTTGGAGGATAGGATTATAATTCAAAATGATCTGGACAAACTGGAGAAATGGTCTGAAGTAAAGAAGATGAAATTCAATAAGGACAAATGCAAAGTACTCCACTTAGGAAAGATCAGTTGCACACATACAAAATGGGTAATGACTGTGTCGAGGAAGGAGTACTGTGGAAAGGGATCTGGCGGTCATAGTGCATCAGAAGCTATGTGTCAGTAGGAGTGTTGTAAGCAAGACATGAAAATAATTCTTCCACTCTACTCCGCGCTGATTAGGCCTCAACTGGAGTAGTGTGTCCAGTTCTGGGTGCCACATTTCAGGGAAGATATGGACAAACTGGAGAAAGTCCAGAGAAGAAGTCCAACAAAAATGATTAAAGATCTAGAAAACATGACCTATGAGGGAAGATTGAAAAAATTGGGTTTGTTTAGTCTGGAGATGAGAAGACTGTGGGTGGATGGGGGACATGACAACAATCTTCAAGTACAGAAAAGGTTGTTACAAGGAGGAGGGAGAAAAAATGTTCTCTTTAACCTCTGAGGATTGGACAAGAAGCAACGGGTTTAAATTGCAGCAAGGGTGGTTTATATGTTGGACATTAGAAAAAACTTCCTGTCAGGGTAGTTAAGCACTGGAATAAATTGCCTAGGGAGGGTGTGGAATCTCCGTCATTGAAGGTTTTTAAGAGCAGGTTAGACAAACACCTGTCAGGGATGGTGTAGATAATACTTGGTCCTGCCTTGAGTGCAGGGGACTGGACTAGAAATCTTCTCAGGTCCCTTCCAGTCCTACGAGTCTATTCAGTTAGTGAAATGATTTCTACCCAACCCACATTCATGGCCTATGGATCGGGCCGTAGGGAACGAGGAGTAGCTCTGCCACAGCGGGTGCTCAATGGTTGGTAGTGGTGAACAGGTACATATATTAGGCTATTTTAAGTAAAGGGACAGAGAATAACAGGGGTAGTGCATAAGTCTCTGGTATGTCAGCCTCACAATTAACAATACATTCATTTTGTGGCCACGGGTATCAAAGGACTGTGGGGAGATGGACAGGTCCAGAGAAAATGCAGCTAAACTGATGGCATGCATGAGGCTGTCATACAGGAAGAGGTCTGAAAAACTAGAACTGTTCAGTCAAGAAAAAAGAAGAGTAAGATGAAATAGGAGAGAAGTACATAACACAGCAAATGGTATATAAGGTTCAGTCCTGCTCCCAGTGACCTCAATGGTCTAGGATCGAGCCCACAAAGAGAATGAATCAGACATGAATTCCCTCTCTGTACTTCAAGATACAGGAAATCATAATGGAAAGAACGGAAATTTAGAATCAGTTGGAGAGAGGCTCAGCCTGCATAAATCAACATAGCTCCAGTGATGACAGTGAAGTTACTGCAATTCATGCCAGCCGAGGATCAGGCCCAATAAAGGAATTACTTCTATACGCAAAGTAAAATAAACTGTGGATCTCTGCTGGTCGACACTGGAGGTTAGTAACTAATTACATATTGTGTTGAAAAACTGCCTAGGCTAACAGATTAGGCTTCAGTGTATATATACACATTAGCTATGGGGCGACAAGAACTAACCCTACTGCTCATCAAATTACTGTAGTAAGTCTGTATACAACTACAGAGTATTAGAAAACGAACTGTCTGAGACAAGATTATCGGTACACATTTCCACTGTGGATCCTAAACGTTTAGAACAATATGTTTTAAAATCTGGACTGCTGAACAACATCATAAAATTAAAAAGCTTCTGAACAAGGCATAATTGAAAGGGAGGAGGAGCTCGGGGGAAGAGATTCTTGTCTCTCCCTACACTCCCAGCTGAGCGCAAGCACATACAGTACCATTTGGGAGGCAACTTTATATGCTCTTAGTAGTAGATTAATGAGTGTAATTACCTAGCATTGTGGCTGTGAATGCTGCAAAAACTGTAATTTATAGTGTGCTGTAAAGTTCTAATGTGTTTTTATGTCCATAAGCTGCTTAACCATAATCTAATGCATTTGTACACGAACACCCTTCTAAGTGGCTCTCAGCTGAGCAGTGGGCACAAGTCCCTCTGCCTGTGTGCGCCTGCTTTGCATGTTGACACAGCAACCTTTCATGTTGGGCATCTAAGGGGAAACAGCTGCTAAATTATACAACTAATTTCACATACAGCAACAAGAATTTTCTTCTTTACTAGTGGGAGTAGCTCTTAGCTGGCAAAGGGCTGCAGAGCCAGTATCAAACACCGCTCCATGGTCTTTCTTGGACACAAGGCGCAAGTTATCTGAACACACAGCATCGTCAGTGAACATTCACAGGGGATTGACTCAAACCAAACCCTTCACCTCTGTAACTTTTCAGCTGCTACGCTCCGAGTGGTGCTAGTGAGCTGCTGGCAAGATGCCCTGTGGTCCCTTGATATCTTCTCTGCTAGCAGGAAGGTGCTTGGGACTTGTAGTCAGGACTCCAGAATTCTATTCTTGCTTTTGCCACTGACTCACTTGGGCAAATTACTTAACTTCTTTATGCCTCTGCTTAACAAGCTGTAAAATGGGACTAATATGTGCCTATTTCACAGGGATTACATGAGGCTTAAACAAACGTTTGGAAAGTGCTTTGAGATCCTCAGGGGAAATGCGCTATATAAATGCAAAGTACTATTACGGTTGCACTGCTTTTATTTCCAGTGCAGTTAAATATGAATGAATTGGGTCTAAGAAGCACCGGTGAACAGCCCTCCTGAATAGTAAGTTTCCTAGCTAAAAGGCAGAGTCTAGTAACAAGAAAAAAACCAAACATCTCTTTCTGGCTCTCTCATAAGCAACCTGATACAGCAGGTAGGGCTAAATATTTGAATACATATTAAAATCAGACAGAGGAAGCAGATTCCCCAAGTACATCAGCCCTAAAAGCTATCATTTCAGCGTAGGAACACAATGCCATTACATCACCATACCACACAGTACGTACATCACGGAGTACTAAAAAACTCATTCAGGATAAATTAGTATCATAGCTAATAAATAAGTAATGCTTTTTCTAGTTAAAAATGTACCACTTTGCAGAGATCACAGCATGAGTGATGTGATTTGGATTCAATTAAAAGCTCCATCCTGTCTGAAGGAACATCTTGGTGTCCTCTTAGTGAGAGCGTTGTGGCTTTTTGTATTAAGAATGTGCTGGATTTTAAATGAGTGTCTACTGTGATCCAGCAATGGGAATGAGATCTGCGTAACTGCTTAGAGGCTAAAACAAACAGCCTCAAACCTGCCCAAGTAAGAAAACCGAAAACTGGACTTGTGACTCCAGGCTGTATGCACTGAATGAGTTTGAATTTGTTTATAACAGATCACTGCTTATTTACTTTAAGCTGTTTTGTTGCTTGTTCTCAACCCAGTACAATTTTGTAGCTTTACTAGAGACTATCAATTCTTTTCTTAGACTGGGAGCTTCCCATGGTGGGGACTACACCATTATGTGTTTCGAAAGCAGCTGCCACCGTGGGGGCCCAAATTCTGACTAGCACCACTGAGCATTACCGTAATATTAGTTACATCCCCGGCCAAAAAGTATGTTAAAAGAAAGTTAAGGTTGCAAAGTCAAGCACTCAGAAGTGAGGAAATCCCAGGCTGAAGGTTGCCTATGCAACCTAGCCCCCAGTGTGCACATTATGATATATTCTTTAATTACATGGTCTCAAGTCTTTTCTCTGAGCCATCCATAACAACAGTGAACAGTAGTCGTAACGGAGATGTGCAAAACCTGGGTAATGAAGTGCAAATGGGCAAGACAATTGTGCTTTCTCTCATTTCATTATGTACTAGGAAGTGGGTACATCTAAAAACACAATGCCATTCAGGAGCTGAAGGCTTCTGGCCTTTCTCCTCAGCTGAGGAAAGGCTGACACCATACACAGTCGGAATAGATCGTTTTTTCATAGGCCTTCAGCTTTATTTCTTCCACATAAAAATCTGTCAGACAAATTCTACATCAATTGCTCCTTTCCTCTATGCCAGAATCTTCTGCCAATCTATTTCTTACAGGTTTTCATTCTACCGACCACATGCCCAAAAGCCATATCCTGCTCCAGGACCTCCCAGAGGAGCCAGTCTGGTCCTGTAGCTCTCCCTCATGGGCTTCCTGCCAGAGCCTCCTTGCTCCCTGGCTGTTCTCTACTCCAACTGAGCCACTTCCTGGCTTTTATAATCACCTGGTCCCTCACTGATCAGTCTCAACTAGGATAAAGCCGTCAATGAAGCTGGGACCAGATTCCCTTGAAGGGCAGCCACCCTGTGACAACAGCATTTTTTCTTTTCTTTAAGCCAAACTAGGTCCCAGGAAAATTTCAAAACAGTGTTGCACTGAAAAGTTAGGCATTCCGATACCCCGGTGATAAGACTGATCGAAATACTCTGATTAGATTACATTAGATAGGTAGGCAACACCGGGAAGTTAGCGATTTTCACATTGAAAATACGCAATTATGTGTAAAGCATAAATGGGTGAAGCTCTACAAGTTCATGGACTATTTGCAGGACAAATCCTACAGAAGGCAAACACTGGAGTTCTCCACCATCTCTGGGTGGTATCACAGTTCTTTTAACATGCTTTGGTATTACCAGGGACTGTTTTCAGGAGCCAGCAAGGTCACCCATAACTATGTCAGCTGAATGCTTTTTGTACTACGTTAAGGACACTGAAAAGAGGGAGCAAACCAAAGATCTTGGAGGCTTTCAAAGAAGAATAGTAATGCCTAGCACTTATATAAGTGCTTTTCATCAATAGCGATCAAAGCACTGTACAAAGAAGGTCAGTAGCATTATCCCCATTCTACAGATGGGTAAACTGAGGTAGAGTGGTGAAGTGACTTGCCCAAGGTCTCCAGGTAGGCCCACGAGAGAGCTGGAAATAGCATCTAGCTCTCCTGAATCCCAGCCCAACATTCTATCCATTAGGCAACACTGCCACCCTAATACCCCTTTGCATTGTTACAGCATCCTCTGTCTGAGGATCTCAAACTGCTGTACAAACTAATTAATTCTCTCAAACCCCATGGAGTTGGTAAGCATCATTTCCCCCATTTTTATGGATAGAAGTAACTAAGGTACTTTCCCATGTCACACAGGAAGTCAGCGGCACACCCCAACCTATTGGTTCACATTCCTGTGCCTTAACGCAAGATCACCCTTTTCCACTCCTGTTGTCCCCTATGGTATGGTGTTCACTTTCCCACTTCATTTTTATGCTCTGTTCATCAGGTCAGATCATTTGCTATCATGTGATCATGTTGCAGACAGTCCTGTCTACCTGGACTATCAGACTTTACACATATACAAAAAAAATCAATTTTTCAAAGCCTTAATCCTTCTGCATAAGATGAGTTAGCCATCAATACTTGCTGCTTTCAGAACACTAACCTTCCAGAGCAAATATCCCCAAGGAGCCATCGTCTCAGCTCCCTGCAAAAGACTGGACCCATGCAAGCATTTTCAAGGTGACCTGTGTAATTATTTTCTATGCTTGCATCCCGGCCTTCAGAGTTGCTACCAATACTGGCCTGATCCAATGCCCATTTCCATAGCAGATCCAACATTAAGATGTACATTGGCTTGAACAGCCATTGGAACAGCCTTCACATGAACAAGAACCTGTTTTAAATAGTAAGAAATTAAGCAACAACATGCACACACAAACCAGGATAGTCCATCCTCTATAACCAGGGTGGTGCCATCCAACTCAAAGCCAAGAAACAACCAGAAGTTAGTGTGGCATGAGGGGGGCTGAATGCTGGGAAGTACATAAAAGGATTGTCAACTTCCTTGAGCTACCTTAAAAGGCCTGTTCCAAAACTCAGTGAACTCAGTGGAAAGTCTCCGACTGATTTAAAGGTGTATAAAACCTACCAACCAATCCATACTTGATACTAGTGATCCTGTGTGCTAGGGGATTCGGAAAGGCACATTACTTTGGGCAACATTTTATAAAATTTTATTTTAGGAGCTATTTTAAACCCATCATATTACAATATTAGAATTATGAAGGCTTTCATTATTTCATTTGTTTCGTGCAAACTCTACTGCTCTGGTTGAAATTTTCATGATGGATAAAAACCCAGCTTCATATCCTTTTAAGTGCAATTTCTGCAGCTGCAAAATCTTCCCCTGAAAAATAAATAAGCGTTTATGCCTCTAAATCAATGCAGGTCCAAAAATGTGGACAAAAGTTTATGACTGCAGTTTGCCTCTCTGCAAGAGGGAGATTGCCCTTTTGAGAATTTTGACCATAATCTATTCTCTGCCACTAAAATAAACAGTTAGCTCCTAACCTTGTCCTTCTACCATACAAAGTAGCACTGATTACAATTAGAACTCACACCTGTGTAACTCGGCACTAGAAAATCACCACTTTTTTCCTTAAAGTTTAAAAAAATTTACTGTATAAATTTACCACTATTACATTATTATCTATCTTTCCTAATTTTGTTTTTAAATTGTAATCGAGAGCGAAATGGCTTGCCAGCTTTGAGAGTCATTTCTCACTCCTTTGCCAGCTGATTGTTTTCAGAATAGAAATGTTGGCTTGAGTCTGTATCCTGCAAACAGCCTGACTGGCTGTAATGATGATATACCTATGTGACTGTACCAGGCCACCTGTTCTCAGCCTCCTAGGAAGCTTTACAAATAAATAAAAAGCTTCCAATATTTTCTCCACATAAACTGCAGGCCATCCATCAAGTTGTTTACATCACACTGAGATATGTACGCCTTTATCATTAGAAGAGCTGTCTACAGAAATGGAACAAACATATTGGAATAATAAATCTCTCCTTTTAAAAAGGCTTCACGGCTCCCATTATTTCGTTAACAGGAAACCCACCCACCAGCATCCCAAACTGTGACCATTAAAGGACATAATGCAACAGGCAAAGATCGGAGATGCACAAAGTTTCTAAATCCATCCAAGATACTCGAGAAAGAACTCGATGGGGCCCACGGAGGTGGTGTTTTGTCTGGTTGCAAAGGTGTCATTCCACAGACACCCTCTCAAGGCTAGAGAGCTAGTGACAAGTTTCTGAACCACCTCTGGGCCTGCCCTGTCTTGCTCAGCTGGGCCACAAACCGTTCTTAGAGAGATGAGTAACCAGAGTTTAGAAATCTTGGTTTCCAGCTTTTAATGATCTTCCCTAGGGGAAGAAACATAACATACCTGCTAAGATGTTTGTTCAGTTTTTAGTATGTGCACTTAATAGGATATTGGTCTTTTCTAGCTGTCAGGTGACTTTGTCAAAGCATCAGAAAGCCCTTTCTCCTCCCTGGTTTGGGATCTCAGAGGTTCCACCAAGCATTGTGTTCTCTGAGGCACTATCGTTAGAGTTACCCTGTTTTTCTTCTAACCCTCCCCTCCACCCCCGGGAAGATGGTCTCAACCGCAGAAGCAATGAAATACATCTGCTAGCAGAGGGGAAATACTTGTCTCCTATATCATTATAAGAGTCTGCAGCATCCATGTGATGGAAACCCCTGTATTAAGCCATAAACCTGACTGCATTCTGCAGCATACCTGTCGAAGATCCAAAAAAGTGGAGACCAAAACCACACTAGCAAAAAACCCATGTCCCACTCTTGCTGGAGAGTTCCTAGTTCTCTTATTGTTCTAGGAGGCAGGCAGACTTCCTCCCTTTTCCTTAGGTGCCAGGTCAAGAAAGGAGGGGATTAACCCACTTCATAAGTAGGTTGAGCAGAATTCTTTAAAAAAAAAATTGTCTATTTAAATTTTCACAGTGGGGGAAATTACCGGGGCGATGTCACACAATAGCGGAGGTTAGGCAATAATTTCATTTTAGTTGTTGAGATTCAAAAAGCTTAAGTTTTATATTTGTGTTAAAAACACAAATCATCATCACGTCAAACTATACAAAGTCAGCATTTTTCTCACTTTGCCTATCCATAAATTTCAATCACCATAAATGAAAATATTTTATCACTGTGTGGATACAGTGAAATCAACATTTACAGACATTTACTGATAAAACTCTAATCCAGGGGTAGGCAACCTATGGCACGCGTGCCGAAGGCGGCACGTGAGCTGATTTTCAGTGGCACTCTCACTGCCCGGGTCCTGGCCACCGGTCCGGGGGGCTCTGCATTTTAATTTAATTTTAAATGAAGCTTCTTAAACATTTTAAAAACCTTATTTACTTTACATACAATAATAGTTTAGTTTATATATTCTAGACTTATAGAAAGAGACCTTCTAAAAATATTAAAATGTATGACTGGCACGCGAAACCTTAAATTAGAGTGAATAAATGAAGACTCGGCACACCACTTCTGAAAGGTTGCCCACCCCTGCTCTAATCCTTCCAAGCCTCAGAGCCTTGAGTCAGAGCAACCAAGCGTATAGTCAGATAAACAGTCTCAAAGGTCCAGCTCAGGCCTGCAAACCTGAAGCAAGCCTGGCTTCCAGTCTCCAATCTCTTACTCAGCTTCCTTTTCCAGTTTCTATAGCACAGTTGCAAGGGAAAGGCGCTCCTGGATTGCAACCATGCGGTCTTCATTGTAAGGTGCAGACTGTCCCTAAAGGATAATACACCCTGCCACAGTGCCATGATTAAAACCGGTTACCCTTAGGAGATAGCGACTCAAGTATATTTATTGTGTAGCCCTCAGTCTGATGTTCCCCAAAGGAACGAGTGGAGGCTAGAAGAGATGGAGAGCCTCAGAGAGAATAAGTACAAGTCCCTCTGGAAGTTGTACAAAAGGACAGAGTCAGGGCTGGGGGAAGTGAAGGGATGAAGGCAGTACATGCTCCACCTGCACCAGTTCTGAGAGGCAGGGTTGCCAACTTTCTGATCGCACAAAACCGAACACTCCTATCCTACCACTTCTCCGAGGCCCCACCCCCCGCTCGCTCCATCGCTCGCTCTCCCCCACCCTCACCAGGCTGGAGCAGGGGGTTGGGGTACAGGAGGGGGGTGAGGACTCTGGCTAGGGGTGCGGGCTCTGGGCTGAGCCCAGGGATGAGGGGTTTGGGAGGGGGTACGGGCTCTGGGCTGGGGGTGTGGGCTCCAGGTGGAGCCAGAAATTAGGGGTTCAGGGTGCAGAAGAGGGCTCCAGGCTGGGGTGGGGGGGGGTGAGGGCTCCAGCAGGAGCTACAGGCTCTGGGGTGGGGCTGGGGATAAATGGTTTGGGGTGCAGGAGAGGGCTCTGGGCTGAGGCAGGTGGTTGGGGTGCGGGGGAGTTGTAGGGTACCGTCTCTGGGAGGGGACTCTGGGCTGGGGAGGGAAGTTGGGATGTGGGGTCCTGGCAGCGCTTACCGCGGCTCCCAGGAAGTGGCCGCCAGGTCCTTGTGGCCCCTAGACGCATGGGCGGCCAGTGAGGCTCCGTACGCTGCCCTCACATCTGCAGGCGCCACCCTCACAGCTCCCATTGGTTGCGGTTCCCGGCCAATGGGAGCTGCTTAGCCGGCACCCTCAGGGTGGGGGCAGCGCATGGAGCCTCCCTGGCCATCTATGTGCCTAGGGGCCTCAGGGAGCCGGCAGCCGCTTCCAGGAGCTGCGCAGAGCTAGGGCAGGCGGGGAGCCTGCCTTAGCCCCAGCTCTCCGCTGCGCCGGCGACCGGACTTTTAACTGCCAAGTCTGCGGTGTCGACCAGAGCCGCCAGGGTCCCTTTGCGACTGGGCATTGTGATCGAAAACCAGACGCCTGGCAACCCTCCTGAAAGGGTCTCAAAACCTGGAAAGATCTATGGTGAAAATGCTTCCAAGGCGAGAAAGACGACAACCCACTCCAGTGAGTGGGGTAACCTTGACGAAAATCCAATATCTAAACCATTGTTCATTGGCTTTGAACCCCACATTCCCATTTATGCTGATGAATAATGAGAGCCAGAATTTGTTATTTCAAACCCTCTTTACTGATAATTTTTATCCATGAAAGGAGGGTTTTAGTCTCTAATTTATCACAGTGCCAACAACTATCCAATAATCTTGAAAAAAAAAAGTTGGATTAACAACATTTAAAAGCAAAAATTTAGAACCAAACAGTAGAGGCACTGCAGAAGCTGGATCAAATATTCATTCCCATCTTTACATGTTCCACTATAAGAATGTCGGATAAAGGCAGATTAGAACTGCTGAAGGAAAATTGGCAGCCAAAAAGAGTTCGGGGGGACGGGAGGGGTGTCTCAGATGAAATCAAAGTGGAACAGAACCGAATCTTGTGGTTCCATATGGTCTCCCCTCCGCTGCAACCCATTCTGAGCTCTGAACATGAAAGCTGAAATCTGCCAAGTTTTTGAGCACAGAACTCTGCAACAATAGCTGTATTTTGAAGCCTGTGCCCTGAGACACCCAAAAGCTTATCGCTTCACCACAAAGCTTCCAACGCCTGGATTCCATCATGGTAGGATTTCTGCTGTTGTTTTTGCCACTGAATGTGAATACAAACTACTTCCTGGCTTTATTGCTGGTTTCAAATATAATATACCAACTGCTCAAGAGACTGAAAGGGCAGTTGCAAGATCACTCTGTTGACCAAAAATAAATAAATTTAAGAAGTGTTTATAAAACTCCATGCATTTGAGATTTCTGACAGGTGTGTCACATGGCAAGGGCTGGAAAAGGGATAGAGAGGAGGGAAGAGACCATTGAATGCTGGGAGAGGGGTGGGGAAAGATGTACTTCCCCATTTCAATTCCCTTCTCCTGTCAAAAGCATGTTGCCTCCTTTTCTCCTGTGCAATGAAATAATTCATGTCCCAGTACATAATACCAAGATTCAAAGGATCTTCTGTTCCTCTCTCAAATCTGTTTCTATGGTGCTGATAAGTCCAAACGTCACAAGTGTCAACAAAATACGAGACAACAATGAGGATGAAGCTTTATGTGCAAATGTTTTTCCTTGCCTTATATGTATATCGACATTTACCTTCCTCTGACTGCAGATATTTGATAAGTGTGTGAGACAGAGAACAGAGGCAATGGAAAGGAGATAATTCACCATTTATGGAAACTAACAGATGGTCAAATTGTATTTTCCACATCATTTATTAAACAAAGGTGAATGGAACAATTAGTCAGGAATTATCCTGCCACCTTTGGGAAAGTAATTCTTAATCAGATGCAACAAAGCACTTGCCTATAACTTGCATCTGCAGAAGTACAGGCACAGCTTAAGTTCGCATTTACAGGAAAATATGGAACTATACATTGTTCAGGCCAATTTATCAAGCTCTCAGCTAACAGAAATATACTTTATGAAGTCGGTGTTTAAAAGCTCTCCACCACTGTCATGTAAAGTTATAAATTGCCTCTCTTTAATCTACAGTGCCATAATATTTTGTGGCATCAACATTTTCCTTTCAGGCATATCAGCTCTTCCTTGGTTTCAACTGATAGCTACTCACTTAATGTGCCCTTTAAATGATTAAAAAGATTCAAGCTGGATTTAAAATAAGTCTCTGGACTAGTGTCTCTTTTCTGATGTCCTTTTGCACACTACAACAAATAAAATAAGCTCCTTATTTCCCTCTAGTGAGGGATTATTAGGTTTTTATATACATTTCTCCTTGTTTAGTCTCCTAAGCATCAATACACTTGTGCCCATGTCTCAGTTTCAACTCTCGTTAAAGAAAAAGCCTGCAAATTTGATCAGCCTTAGAGATTTTCCTGAACGAGAGTTTCTAAAGCATCTTCTGCTCTGCTGCAAAAGCATTTGGTTGAGCTGCACAGACATGGTCTACCCTATATTCCTTCCTTCTCCCAACGCTGGTACCACATTTTGGTTCAAAGATCACTTACTACATCTTAGGCTCTGAATACCGTGACATGTAGCAGACAAAAGGGAAATCAGAAAATTGCATGAAGTGATGCTGATTAGAGTGTGCAGAGTCGCACACAGCTTGGACACACTGAACTTTCAAGGAAGCCCCCAATCTCTGAGGGATGTGCCTTCTCTGATCTATATTGTTTAACCCTTTCCCCTTAAAAAGCAAGGACACACTGTCTCTCTCTCACACACACTGCCACACTAAGCCAACACATTTTAGTGAGAAAATATAGTCACTCTCATGGGCAGCGGGTGAATCACCGGCTGGGGGAGGCTAGCCCCTGGCCACCACCACCCCCGGGCCCACCCCCTTTCCCTGCCGGAGTCCCTCCCCTCCCCGTGGCCGCCAGCCCTGCCCCCCACCCGGGCCCCTGAGTGCAGGGTGGGCGGGGCGCAGCCTTCCCACCCCCAGTTCCCCCAGCCTGCCCCCCAAGCACAGGACGGGCACCCCCAATGTCTCCAGTCCCCCACCACCCTCCGAGCAGCAGTGAAGAGGAGCAGCCTGCCTGGGCTGGGGCCAAGGGCAAGCAGGAGGGGGCTTTGAGAGGAGTGTGGGCACAACCTTCCCCAGCCTATTGGATGCACCGCCCATGTCCATTGTTTTCCAACAAGTGAAGGTTCCAACCATTATAAAAAAAATAATCCTTTAAAGTAAAGTATCTGACTATTTTCAATGGAGTGTTGTAGCCATTTTGGTCCCAGGCTATTAGAGAGACAAGGTGGGTGAGGTAATATCTCTTTTATTGGACCAACTTCTGTTGCTGAGAGAGACAAGCTTTCAAGCTTACACAGAGCTGAAGGAGAGCGCAAAAGCTTGTCTTTCTCACCAACAGAAGTTGGTCCATAAAGAGACATTACCTCACCCACCTTGTCTTTCTATCTTTAAATGGTGCTGACATACCTCCAGAAACCCTCGATCCCTAGAAGCTCAGTGTGGAGATAGGAGAACTGGAAGATCCCTTGAAGTGTGGGGGGAGGCCACCAAGCCATGTCCCCGCCCCTTCCCCCGAGGCCCCACACCCAGCTTACTCCTAGCAACGGGAGGGGGAGGGGTGGAAAGAAGTGTGAGGGAATAGCCCCCGGCCCCCTCCCATTCCGGTACCCCTGTGTGGAAGTCCAATGATAGTTGAGGCAGACAGAATTAGTTCCCTGCACAGAAACAGGAACTCACTACTCCCAGAAGGTCAATTCTGTAAGGGAAGTACAAGGAGCATTTGCTTTTAGCACATTCCCTAGACTCAGAGAAGCCTTGCTTATGCTTAGGAATAACTCCAATTCAGCCACTGGCAACCAGAGCTGATTCCCAATAATAGACAAGGGCATGCAGAGGTTTGTTCCAACTGAATATTACTTTTAATTTGGGTAAAGCCTCATTAGCCCAATTGGAGCGAACACCAGCTTGTCTTCATCTTCAGGGGTCAAGGTAGGCCATCAGCACCTGAATTAGGCTATTCCCAAGAGTAGACAAGGCTATAGGCAGAATGAGGTATGCTGAGTAGAGATGTTGATGGCTTGGCCTGCAGAGAAGGTAGAGAAGACACTAAACCCTTGAAGACCACCACCAGGTAACACTCCCACACCATCACAGGAGATGGAGGAATGGGAAGAGAAGAGAACGTTCAAGCTAAGTCATATCAATATATCTTTATCTGAGCTCTTGGAGTCAGCAAGGCATATTTTCCCCTGACCCATCCTCACAGAAAAATTAATGAAGCCTCATATTTTACCCTTCACAATGCATCTACACATCCTGATATAACATCATTACAATCTTGTGTCCTACTGACGGAACCATGAGGACCTTGCATTTTCAGGGACCTAACACTCTAAATTCAATAGACTAGACTCGATAAATCGACCCCGTTGGATCAATCGCTGCCCACCAATCTGGCGGGTAGTGTAGACATACCCTTAGCTGAATGGAAAGGAAGTGTCACCCAGCTACAGATGCTGAAAAAGTCTGAGAGGATCCAGGGGAGCTGAGAGAGAGAGGAGGACTACAAAGCACTAGGAAGACTTAAGTGACAGAGCTGCCATAGAGGATCTTAAGGAGAAGCTTAAAACCACCCTAGAGTGAACAGACAGATCAGCTTAAAGAAGCCTTGAGGCAGCAGAGGGTCTAGGGATCAGAGTGGTGAGGAGAAGAGGCTCTGCGGAGGCCAAGGGGAAGGAATAGGGAGCGGAGAAGAGAGATGGAATATCAACGCAGAGAGAGGATTGACCAACACATGAGAACCAAAACAGAAATGGAGGTCCATCTGGGCTGAATAGAGCTGACAAGTAACATCTAAGTAGCCAGGGGGCAATTGAGTGGCTAGCACTGCATACAGAAGGAAAAGGAAAGACATGAGGTAAAGAACCTCATGTCTACAAAAAGGATTGAGTACAGGGATTTCTGTAGGAGGACTGACACGTGGTCCACCTAGCCTGGTATCCTGTCTCCAACAGTGACCAAATGCCAGATGCTTCCAAAGAAGATATAAATCCCACTAAATGCAACTGTGTTAGATAATCCCACAGGGGTGAGGGAGAAAAGGCAGACATCTTACTACATCACATGTACTATGTCATGGTCACACATGGATAGGATGTGCTAGATACCAATACAAAAGAAGCACAAGGAAAGATCTGTCATGAACCTTATTCTGTAGAATCAGCAGGTACAGACTCACTGCATTTTCATCTCTCTCATGAATTTCAGCCCAATTACCATCAGTGGCTCATGTTTAATTTACACACAAGCAGTGTTTTCCCCTCACTCAGGTAATATTGGAACTGAAAGATCTGTTTAACGACACTTCCTCTAAATCTACTGCACGTAAAGACACAAATCACTCTTTGTATACAAAGTGCCAAGAAGTCAAGGGAAATATTACTAAGATACACCTTTGGAATAAAAAAAATACAGCCGAGCACTTCACACCAATATTCATGAAATACTCTTAACCTTAGGTGATTCAAAGGGCTACTGGACATCCACTCATTACTTATGGTAAATGTAAGGTAGTGAACCACCTATGGAATTTGACATTAACACGGTCTCTTCTCCCTCCCCCCTCGCGGGATCATTAAGCAGGTTTTGCTCCTTGTAAACACAAAATGGATCCACATGTATTTGCTCACTGGAACTCCCTGCTTTTATATTTTACCAGACATGAAAGTACTTTGACTAACGCTCCTCCTTTCTAGTGGCTGTGTCGTCCTTCCCTAGGAAAAGAATTCGCCTTTGTTAGGAGGAATGAAACTTGATCTTTTTTGTCGTCAACTATGTCACACAATAGACCAGTTGAAGGGAAGATATTTGGCCTAGATCTCTCACACTGCTCTTTGATCTTATCCAGAAACAAAATGAGCATTTTGAACACTCCTCTCTTCCACTCTCATTCTTATTTCACCACAATATCAGGTTTGGCAAAGTTTCTTCACCGTACTTGTATCCCATCATGACTAGCCTCAAGGAAGGTTTTAAAACTTGCCACACACGTGGTGCCAAGGTTCAAAAAAGTTAGCTGTTTGTCCAACTGTACATGATCTATGCAACAGGAGGAGTGTAATCTGGAGTCTCAGAGAAATGACACAACAGCAGTACTTTGAAGCTAGATGCATCTGAGGAGGATCTTTAAAAGCACTTAAAAATAAATTTAGCTTCAGCATCATTATTAGGTAGTTATTCCCTCAGTTTGACAAATGGGGAAACTGGAGATTCAGAGATTATAAGTGTCTTCTTGCCAGAGGTCATACAATATCTAACTGGAAGAGGNGGAGGAGAAGAGGCTCTGCGGAGGCCAAGGGGAAGGAATAGAGAGCAGAGAAGAGAGATGGAATACATCAACGCAGAGAGAGGATTGACCAACACATGAGAACCAAAACAGAAATGGAGGTCCATCTGGGCTGAATGGAGCTGACAAGTAACATCTAAGTAGCCAGGGGGGCAATTGAGTGGCTAGCACTGCATACAGAAGGAAAAGGAAAGACATGAGGTAAAGAACCTCATGTCTACAAAAAGGATTGAGTACAGGGATTTCTGTAGGAGGACTGACACGTGGTCCACCTAGCCTGGTATCCTGTCTCCAACAGTGACCAAATGTCAGATGCTTCCGAAGAAGATATAAATCCCACTGTGACAGTGTACCCCATAAAGGGGCTCATAAATGTATGTATAATATAACTGGAATAGGGTTTTGCTACATAGGCCATGTAACACATCTATGTAAAGGTTGTGATCTACTGGTTATGTTCACCCTAGTTATATGCAGACACCATTTGTGTGTTCAAAGTTATGAACATTGGCTGTATGATTGCCTGATTTCTAAGGGGCCTCAGTTAGAACATTTGGTGACTTCTGGGGAAAGGAATGTGCAAATTAGGTGTTCAGTCAGGGGGCACTTAACAGACAAAAGAGCTTGGAAGATTCCAATCCACATTAGAAGTCTACCTGAGGACGTTCAAGGCAGCATGTGGGTAATGGCTGCTACCTGCAGTCCTGAGTCATGCATGGGCATGTGACCTGCCCATGTGATTCCGAATCTCCATTCTGTGACTGGATTCTACAGAGGGAGAGGAGGGGGTCTCCACCCACAAGAGACAGTCTATTTAAACCTGTGGGAGACCCCTCCATTTTGTCTTCAGCTGGCTAAAG
>QXTE01000018.1:5738997-5803001 GCA_003942145.1 Platysternon megacephalum | reverse complement strand
GAGATTCAGAGATTATAAGTGTCTTCTTGCCAGAGGTCATACAATATCTAACTGGAAGAGGCAAGAGCCAGGATTAGAAATCCGAAATCCTGACTCCTGTATTCCCCTGCTGTAAACCACATGGCACATTACATCCCAGGGGGAAAGTAAAGGCTTTTCTTCTTTCCCCCAGGGCCTCAATACAAAGGGTATGTCTACACTGCAAAAAAACCCATGGCAGCACATCTCAGAGCCCGGACCTACAGAACCAGACTTGTGGGGCTCGCACTTTTTGACTAAAAACAGCAGTGTAGACATTCCTGCCCAGGCTGGAGCTCAGGCTCTGAAACTTGGTGAGGAGACTGGATCCCAGAGGGTGGATCCAGCGGGAACAATTACTCTGCTTTTTTTAGCCCCATACTGTGAACCATGCGAGCCTAAGTCTGTAGAACCAAGCTCTGAGACTGGCTGGCATGGATTTTTTTGTTTTTGTTTTTTTAAACAGTGTAGACATACCCCAAGAGAACAGACCATTGATTCAAAAGGGGGCAAAAAAAGGAGTTAAGATAAAGGATTACGAGCTGAATGTGAAAATTTAAAGGTTACCCTATGCTGTGTAGTTTAAGACAGCACTAGGACTAGAGAGTGCATGCTGAAGATATGAGGAAGCAGAAGGAACTGGGGATTTTCCCCAGAAAGGGGGAGCTAAAAAAACTCTTTCCTGTGATTGACTGGTCTGATCCCGCCTCCTCCTAGAGCTGTCGAGTAAAGGAGACCCCCAGTGCTGGATGGCGAGATGTAGGAAAATGCAGTGGAATGCAACTCAGGAGATCCAGGCTCTGCCACAGATTTCCTCTTTGACCTTGGACAAGCCCTGTACTCTTTCTTTAAAATGCTGGTAACAGTAGTTCCTGCCTCACCAGGGTGTTATGAGGTTAATCCATTAACGTTTATGAGGTGCTCAGATTCTAAGGAGATGAGCAGCACACAAAAAAGCCCATACAAATCCTGTATAAAAATGGCAGCGCAGCAGACCATTATATATGCCCGTACTGAAAAATATACTGAAACTTGAAAGCTACCCTATACAGGGACTACATTTCACTTCCTCACTCCATTTAACCCCATGAAATGAAGAGCACTTTACAATACCATGGCGATTATAAAGTACTACGAACATGGTAACTGGAGACGTGTAAAAATATAGCATTAAAGAAATCCTTCGAGAGACAGCCCTACATTTTGTGCACCATCTGGTAAAAAAAAAATAAAAATTATCTCAACCATCAAGCATTTAAACCTAGGCTCTAACTCCAGAAGTCTGCATTTATAAACCCCTGCTGAGGAATATACAGTCCCTAGAAGGGCGGTTTGCAGAAGACAGCATTCAAAATATGCAATTTAAAAAACAAACATAATTAAACATAAGTCATAAATCTTTCAGTTCATTCATGTTCATGAACCCTAAGAATGAAAAATAGATAGAGGCAGTTAAATGAACTTTTCATACACCCAATGGGATATTCAAGATACCAGAGAGTCAAACTGTTACATACTGTGTGTACACCACTATCCCACCATAAAGCTATAACATCACTAAACGGAACACTATGAAAAGCATTAACCATCTTTTCTTTTTGTTTTATCCCCGCATCTTAGTTCACCATAGATCCTGTGGCTGCTGAAAGGTCTATTCATTTTAATGGAATTGTATCTTAATACATTATTGACACCAGTGCCGCCAGCTTTGTACAGGATGTAGCCAATGCCTTTGATTGCTGTGTTGCTGGTTACTAAGAGCCTACAAAGGACTGAGACCTGATCGTGTGGAATATAATTATAAACTTGGATGATCATACCTGTGCTGTGGCAGTGTCTGTTGCAAAGTCCTATTCAGGAGTCTGGAGATGCTTAGGACATTACATTTCCTGCCTTTACCTGTTCTTCACTTTCAGTTAAGCGTTCACAATTGAACATCAGAAGAGCCATGACATATCTGCTGGTCAGTGAAATCTACTATAGAGCTGAGACATTCAGACGCAGGGATGCATATCAACTAAATCCATCATTAACTGGTTCTCGAAGTGCAGTCGTTAGGCTGCTTATTCGATTTGAACATGGGATATCTTCAGCATTACAAGTGTAAGCTATGCCTATTCAATATGGCACTCTGTCCCTCTCTTGGGGTGGGTAGGTCAACTGGACACTGATGAGCCATCTAGAGCCTTGGCTAAGAGAGCTGAGCATTTTAGCACAGGCAGGAGAGGTTCGTGCATTAAGATTCAGAGATCCAGGTTCAAACCTTGATGCAGGGATGACCTACCAAGTGGCGTTGGCATTATACAAGCATGATCTTTGTACCACTTCAGCTGAAGTAGTAACTTCCTAAGCTAGCTGCTGTGGCATATTTTTAGGTGGATCAGCCACTGGAGATGGGCAAAGACCCATACCACCATGGTATGGGTTACAGCAGTACAATGAAGCTTTCTGAGAACCAAGTAATGAGGCATTGTCAACGAGATAAGAAAAAGTCTGTGTATAGTCCTATGAAATGGTCTGCAGAATGAAAAAGCTGGGGAACCACTGTATTAGGAGCAGTAACCCCACGTCTCTTTTGGGGAATATGGAGTTTAGCTGACCCACTATTTTTTTTTTTTTTAAAACTACTATAGTGGCTAGGAGACTGTTAACTCTGTGCTGGTTCTGTTCCGAGAAGTTCTGCCTGTCGCAATACACAGCAGTGCAATGTAAAAGCAGTTTGTCAATTTGAAAGAGGCACCTACTGTAAATGTCAGCAATTCTTTAAAGGTTAAGTAAGCATCTCGAGAAAGGCCTCCCTGCTCTTGTATGTTTTCTCCTAATGTAAGCTGATAAAGGATTACTGAAAAAAGCTTGCAAGGAGATAAAAGGCTTGCAGGTTGATGCTGAACAATTGAAATTTTCTGTTCCCAGTGTACAGTAGTAAATTACCAATGGCAGACTTAACGTTGTTAATTATCAGAGCAAAGTACTAAAGATTATTTTCTTTTGCCTAATTAATTACCTCATCTAGAGCGGAATGTTAATTCAGATAAATGACTGTTTCTTAACTCAACTGAAGCTTTCCTTGGAGTACCTTCTGAAACGTTTGCCCTTACGATGTGAATTAGCAAGAACTATCAGGATCCAGAAACAGGAGTGAATTAAGCAAGGATCTGGGCTCTGAACCCCAATAAGGTTCCGTGACAGGCCTCAGCTTCTGTTGTTGATTTCATTTGAACAGGCCTCAGCTGGAACAGACAAGCTATAGGCAGAAAGCGGTGCCTAAAAAAAAGGCAGCATTAGCTGAGCAGCTGTCTTGAGCTCACAATGAAAAACGTGAACGTGGAATGGTCTTTGGCATCTTCGCTTCAGTTCTGACAGTGGCAAAGATCTGCCTGTTACTCACCCAATAGAGGGGAGAGGGCAAAAGAATTGCCATCAGAATGAGAGGGAGAAGAACATACCTATGGGTAATGGGCCTTCGTGCTCAGTTGTGAGGAGAATGTTTGGGATGATTGAGGAGATTTGGATGGGGTGTGTGGAATTTGGGATGAGAGTGAGAGAACATGATGAGAAATCACAGAAACACAAGTGGCCAAGGGGAGAATAAGAAGCCACAGAGGCAGATTCCTAAGATGCAAATGAAAAAAAGAGAAAGAATCAGGGCCGAGGGGGATGTAGGGGTGGGAAGGAGACTTACTGAAAAAAATATCCAGACATTTTAAACTGAAAGAAAGATATACAGAAGAAAGGTAAAAGGGAAAGAGAAACAAGATCAAAGGTGAAGGAGACATCTAAGTTCAAGATTACTTTATAGGAAGTTAGCAAAAAAAAAGTCTTACACTAGAAGCATAACCATGGTTGCCATGGAAATGTCAACCAACACCCAAAGCTAAGTAACAGTGTGCGGGAGTTCAATTGGAACAGTAGGGCCTTCCTGTAGCATTTCACCTTTGGACAGAAGTATAACTCACACTGGGTCCATCCTATAAACCCACTGGCCCACTTCACAAATCTTCTACACAATTGGGGCCAGCTGCTCTTCCCAGACAACAATACCAGAAGATGTTGCAGGTCACTCCTGAGGTAAGTGGCAACAGATACAGGAGTGCTGAAACCATTGTTATAGTGGAGGTGCTGATGAGGGAAACCAGGTATTTGGTGTTTGTTACTCCTACTTCAAGTCAGGGGTGTGGCAGCACCGCCAGCACCCGCAGTTCCAGGACCACTGGGCGCAGTTGTAGGGGGAGGCAGAGAATACTCATAGCACTGCTTACACGGTCTGCCTCGAAAAAAGGAAGAGAGGTTACACTGACTGCTGGTAAAGGCAGGGCCTGGATGTAAATTGATTAATCTGTTCTTCTTGGTCCACAGAACATAATGCAGTGAAAAAGTTGGAGAAAAAATTCCAGAAGTGCCAAGTGAGAGCAGCCTGATCTATACTAGACACCTGTAGGTGTATTTTGTGGAAAAAAGAAAGGCACATCCCCTCAAACTGTCTAGGTCTTTGGAACAACCAAAGAAGAGTCTGCTTGCAGAGACTCCATTCCATAGCCACATTGGTAACTTGATTTGGGTATTCAACCAGCATGCTGCTCAGAAAAGAACAATGAGCTTCATTATATATTTCCCAATGGGATTTCAGTGCCTTGGTTTAAGGCGCTCTCATTTCACCCGGGACCACACAGGGACCAACCTCCAATTAGTTATTATGGGTGTTTCAGTAGTGCCTGAGAGCCCCAGTCATGGACCAAGACCTCACTGTGCTCGGTGCTGTACAAACGCAGAACAAAAAGTCTATCCACAAAACCAATGTACCCAGATAATGCGCTCTCTGTGCATGCCAAATTCTACGTTCAAAATAACAATAAGCAGATGAGTGATAGAAGTGCAGCAGCGTAGTCAAATGAGTGTAAAATCATTCCAGATAGTGAAAATTCTCTCTGCTCTGTTTTCACATTCATTACATTATGTAAAATATTTCCCAAATCCTCTCAATTTCAGCACTGCACTAGGATGTGGTTTGTTTTTCCTTAAACTATCATCTGAAAGCAATTTTGTTCAATTAAAGCTCAGAATTCGATTTTAGCCAGAGTAGTGCTTCTGTGCAAAGGAAATTATGTTTTTTCAATACGCATACAGATGTCATCCTGCCAAGTGGGCATATCAACAAAAACAAGTAAATAGAAGTGTTGTCTCCGTGGTTCTGGTAACAGAAGGTCCAGTTAACCCATCTGTAACAAGAGGACAATGAATACCTAGTTACTTCACAGGGATGTTGGGAAGGTTAACTATGTTAGGGCTAGATTAGGACAACTTCTAACATGGCCACTGGGGGGAAGGGAGCAAGGCAAGGCTTTCCTCAATGAGGCTATGGATTCACTTTTTTTTTTTTTAATTAAGTGTTTATTTATCTCAAGATGGCTACCTTGATGTAAAATCCTAGTGGAAACAAGGTATAAGTAGTTTTTATCTCGGTGTAGCTAGTTGGAGGGGTATATGGCTGACCTCCACAAACGACATAGAGGTAAAAACAATCCACGTCTCATCGTAACTAGCAAGATAGCTATCTTAGTGTAAAAAGCACCCTTACAAAAAAAATAATAATAATAATCAGTGAAGACCTATCTTAGCTCCACCAGATATGCTTCCCCCACCCTGTCACATCCATGCCAGGAGCAAGTGGGCAGAAAGAGGTGAAGAGGGTAGGTGGAACTGGCCTCATGCTGAGTAGTAGTGTTGGCTGGGTGCATGGGGAGCTGTCTGCTGCACTCCACAACGAGATGTTGCAAATTACTCCCTATCTGGCACAACAGGTGGAACCATGTCTGTAATGGGGCATCTGTGAAGCAAAATA
The DNA here is from genome assembly GCA_003942145.1 of Platysternon megacephalum. Taxonomy (NCBI): domain Eukaryota; kingdom Metazoa; phylum Chordata; order Testudines; family Platysternidae; genus Platysternon; species Platysternon megacephalum. The sequence continues at coordinate 5,797,144 of QXTE01000018.1, read as the reverse complement.
TGACGTGCCTATGCCCCATGTCAGGGCTGTTCCAATAGGCACCATCAAGTTAGATATCACCTTAAAGATGACAAGCTCTGCGTAACCTCTATTATTTGTATTATTGAAAGGGATTACATCCTCCTGGGAGCTTTGTTTACTATCTGGCATAGTAAATGGAAAATATCATGGGTGTATATTTGCCTCTATCGCGCTTCGGTACTGGGAAAAGAAACTTTTTTTTTTAAAACCAAGTAACCACTCACAGACAGACTAAATACATAGAATCATAGAATATCAGGGTTGGAAGGGACCTCAGGAGGTCATCTAGTCCGACCCCTGCTCAAAGTAGGACCAATCCCCAACTAAATCATCCCAGACAGGGCTCTGTCAAGCCTGACCGTAAAAACCTCTAAGGAAGGAGATTCCACCACCTCCCTAGGTAACCCATTCCAGTGCTTCACCACCCTCCCAGTGAAAAAGTTATTCCTAATATCCAACCTAAACCTCCCCCACTGCAACTTGAAACCATTACTCCTTGTTCTGTCATCTGGTACCACTGAGAACAGTCTAGATCAGGGATCGGCAACCTTTGGCACGTGGCCTGCCAGGTTTGTTTACCTGCCACATCCACAGATTTGGCCGATCGTGGCTCCCACTGGCTGCGGTTCGCTGCTCCAGGCCAATGGGGCAGCGGGAAGCGGCAGCCAGCACATCCGTCGGCCCGCACCACTTCCCACAGCTCCCATTGGCCTAGAGCGGCAAACCACAGCCAGTGGGAGCCGCGATCAGCCAAACCTGTGGACACAGCAGGTAAACAAACTGGCCCGGCCCGCCAGGGTGCTTACCCTGGCAGGCCGCATGCCAAATGTTGCTGATCCCTGATCTAGATCCATACTCTGTGGAACCCCCTTTCAGGTAGTTGAAAGCAGCTATCAAATCCCCCCTCATTCTTCTCTTCTGCAGACTAAATAATCCCAGTTCCCTCAGCCTCTCCTCATAAGTCATGTGCTCCAGCCCCCTAATCATTTTTGTTGCCCATTTTTGTTACATGCAACAGCCAGCTAAACAGCACCCTGATCTGCAAAATGGCATCTTTTCAAGGCCATTCTATTTCCAAAATTCAAATCCAATGATCATTTTAAAACAGAAACAAATCCACTAGTGTCCTGGGATTGGAAAGGTGCTAATCCATGCAGCAGTGTCAAATAAAGAAATGCATTCTTCTCTGTAATAAGCACACAGGAGACATTCTCCCATTATGTACCTGTTTGCTACTGTGGGGTTATTGCTGAATTATTGCTCAAAAGAAGTCTAATAAAATTCCTTGAGTAAAAACAGCACCATTCCCACAGTTGTCATGAAAAGGGACGTCTGTATTTGCATAATAAACCCTGTTGTACGAGACTGAGAACCAGAGTATAAAAATTTGCTCAGACTGAACTATGCATGCAAAAAACCCCAGACTTAGATCATTAATTATTATTTGGCTACATTATTTATTGGGCTTTGAGAGCCATAAAAGTAAAATGTTCTTTTTAATAAAAGCTTTCAAAAATACAGCATATGGTTGATATTTAAATGATAGAAGGAATTAGAAGAAATAAAAGGTTGTGACAACCTGAGGCAATTTGTGGCCCACTAACTCAAAACACTGCTGGGCTTTGAGAGAGAACAGTCAGGTCAATGGCCAGTGAAGGGCCACACATTTCTACTGTGCTTGTTTATTATTTTTGTTAATTATTGGTATTACAGCAGCATCCAGAGGACCCAGCTGATATCAGGGTCTCATAGGTGTTTGTCTAACCTGGTCTTAAAGAATTCCAGTGATGGAGATTCCACAACCCCCCCTAGGCAATTTATTTCAGTGCTTAACCACCTTGACAGAAAGATTTTTCCTAATGTCCAGCCTAAATCACCCTTGCTGCAATTTAATACCATTGCTTCTTGTTCTATCATCAGAGGTTAAGGGAAGAACTTTTCTCCCTCCTCCTTGTAACAATCTTTTATGTACTTTAGAACTGTTATGTCCCCTCTCAGTCTTCTCTTCTCCAGACTAAACAAACCCAATTTTTTCAATCTTCCCTTGTAGGTCATGTTTTCTAGACTTTTAATAGTTTTTGTTGCTCTTCTCTGGACTTTCTCCAATTTGTCCACAACTTTCCTGAAATGTGGCACCCAGCACTGGACACAATACTCCAGTTGAGGCCATATCAGCATGGAGCATACTGGAAGAATTACTTCGTGTCTTGCTCACAACACTCCTGCTAATACATCCCAGAATAACGTTTGCTTTTTTTGCAACAGTATTACACTGTTGACTCTCATGTAGCTCATACTCCACTATAACCCCCGGTTCCCTTGCCACAGTACACTCCTTCCTAGGCAGTCATTTCCCATTTTGTATGTGCGCAACTGATTGTTCCTTCCTAAGTGGAGTACTTTGCATTTGTACTTATTGAATTTCATCTTATTTACTTCAGACCAGTTCTCCAGTTTGTCCAGATCATTTTGAATTATAATCCTATCCTCCAAAGCACTTGCAATCCCTTCCAGTTTGGTATCGTCCACAAACTTTATAAGGGTACTCTCTATGCCATTATCTAAATCACTGATGATTATATTGAACAGAACCGGACCCAGAACTGATCCCTGCGGGACCCCACTCATTATCCTCTTCCAGCATGACTGTGAACCACTGATAACTAATATCTGGGAACGATCTTCAAACCAGTTATCCACCCACCTTATAGTAGCTCCATCTAGGTTGTATTTCTGTTGTTTATGAGAAGGTCATGCGAGACAGTATCAAACGCTTTACTAAAAAGTCAAGATATACCACATGTACCGCTTCCCCCCTATCCACAACGCTTGTTACTCTGTCAAAGAAAGCAATTAGGTTGGTTTGACATGATTTATTCTTGACAAATCCATGCTGACTGTTACTTATCACCTTATTTTCTTCTAGCTGTTTGCAAACTGATTGCTTAATTATTTGCTCCATTATCTTTCTGGATACTGAAGTTAAGCTGACTGGTCTGTAATTCCCTGGGTTGTTCATATTTCCCTTTTTATAGATTGGCACTATATTTGCCCTACACTACTAGTGTAGTCAACTCCTAAATCTAGTTTACTTCTTTTGAGAGCATGTAATCCCTAACATTTAACTACCAGTTTATCACGCAGCTGACAGCCCTCTAATTCCAGCACTTAATTGCTGGTAACAATGGACTTAACAATAACCACTGTTTAAAAGAAAACATGGGTATGTATTATAAAGGACTGAAGGCCAGATGTGCTATATTTAAATTGTTCAGCCAGCCCATCACAATCCAGCCATTGTAACACAGTTTCTGTATACACATACCCACCAAACTCCACAGAAACTGTGTTAGTAGGTGCCAACAGTTCATCTTCACTAGATCACAAATACAAACCTTGAGGAGTTGTGTTAATTAATATGGTGTTAAAACACAACTTGGCATATTTAATCAAACATTTTGCAAACTCAACAAGTATGGTTAATTTTGGTTTCAGCTCAAGTTTAGGGCCAAAGTTCAGGTCAGTTATTTTAATGAAATTGTTTGACCGTACTTAAATCTGAAGAAAGGGAAAACACTGCAGTCAACTATCACAGCCAGACTGAGTTGAGATTGCCAAATATATGCCTTCCATGGAATTTTTATGCAGGCGATAAGCAGAAACAACTTTCATATCCAAACAGTAGGCCCCGGCCATACCAGAGATCTCCATATTGGGACAAGTTTAGCAGAGTTCCCAGAAAAAAACTCTTACAGAAGAGAATATAGTTGTCTATAGCAGCTGACAGAAGTTATGGTATAGTCAGTCAAATGCAGACAGTTATGATTTTATTGCATAATAGCATTTGAGCTTAAAGACAACACAATCTTCCTTACATTTGTCTGCAGTCTTGTGGCTTGGAGAATTTTGATGCTCTTACAAGTTGAAGGATTTTCATCAGATTCAAAATACTGTATTTTTTAAAAGATAGGATACAAGACTTTCATATGACAAGTGTTTCAGAATACACATTTCTGGTTACCTAGAAATATCTGCCTAGAAAATATACTTCAGTCTTCATACAAGAAATTTTTTTGATTAACAATATGGATAAAGCAGAAAGCACTTGTTACCGATTTCTGTCAGACTCGGGATATATAGTAGTGGGTATATCAGCTGACTGGAATAGAATAGGGAAGAGGAAAAAATGTCCTGGATTGAAGTGCATGTAAATAAAAAGAGCTACAACTGAAGCTACTCGAAGTTAATTCTAATCTCATTACATGAAATTACTAAACTATAAAGTACTGACTACCAGCTAGTTACCTGAAAACATAGTACAATTCCCAGATAATATTCCTGTTTATAGGATGTTCTTTGAAATAGAATGGCTGATATTCCACAGATTTATCACTATGAAGTGGTTAATTTTTAGATAATCTCTAGTAATGAATACTTGATAGAGGCAGAATACACGTTCTGGTACAGGAGGTTTACACTGAGTTAACAGATGCTCTAACACATATGGCTGATTAAACTATTCCCTGCTGGCATCTGTGTGCTGGTATATACTCCCCCTTCCCCACTATGGAATGGGAAGTGGATCACCCAAAATTCTCAGGCCAGAGAAACATCTATATTAAGACCATATGTCTCTACCCCAGTTCCCTAGGCCTCCAGTGGCACCATGGCTCTTTCAGGATCAGTGACCCCACAGGCCCTCAAGAATTTTACTGAGTGGAAAGGGACCAGCACAAAATCTAAGTAGGGTTAGGACAAGGCAAAAAATGATGCTGCAAAAAAAGACTGGCAGCCCTTGGCTCTGCCTCCCTCACAACCCTGAATCCAGTCCTGAGGAAGTACCTGTAGAGATTCTTGGAATTGGGATAAACTGGGGCATGCCCATGTAGCTGGCTCTACTTCCTTCCATGACCCTGACTAACATGGGTTGCTATTTGCTCTTCTACACTCCCAGAGGGAAGCAGGAGAGAGCATTTAGCCCTACTACTTCCTTCTTGGTCTCTCTGACTTTACAGTGAGCTTTCATTTATAGAGCTTCCAGATTTGGCTTTCGGCCATTAAGTCTCCTTGGATACCAGACATGGGCCCCCTTTCCCTTTTATACAGGAACCCTGACTATTTAGCCACAAAACTTTACCACATGCTCATGGATGGAAGGAGCAATACCCTGTGACAGCCACAGACTGGTACTGCAGTCTCCTTCCATTCAGGAAGCCTTTTCCGTGGTGTATTTTTGCTCTGGCATACAGAAAATCATTTAGGCACACACTGTGTCCCCATTTCACTACTCACAATAGAGGAAAAGGCAAATAAAGCCTGCATGGTGTAGGCAAGGAGCAAAGCTTCATCTTGACACCAACTCAGAAGAGCATCACAAGGCAGTCTCAGCAGAAGCCCTTTGTAGGGGAAGATGAATAGCTGGCAAAGCTATTCTATTGTGAAATGCTGAAGTGGACACACTCTGTAGCATGAAGTACATAACCGACACTTTCTCCCTTTGCATTATTAAGCGAGCAGAATGAAAAAATTATTAAAAAATCTATTCGGTCTCATTTCGGTCACTGTCTTTATTACGCTACACAGGGCTATCAGTTGCACTACAGATTCATCGCCCTGTTCTTCAAAGAGAAGAGGAGGCACAAGCAGCACACCTGACACTTGGAGACCCGTCACTCAAGCCAAGAACAGCGGAAAGTGCTGTGAACGTTCATTGGGACAAGAATGCCACAGAGGAACGGATTTAATCTATAAACCCTAGTGTGAGGTTTTTTCCCTCTGGACCCACAGCCCACAATATTTTGGCTTAAGTAGAAATCACTCTGTGGAAGTACGAAACAGTCGTTTTAATCCGCTTGTATAAATTGGCGGCAGAGGTTGTAAAGGGCGGCTGGATACCATCAGCAAGCCAGTCAAACCACATACAAAGCACATGAAGAATGACTCGAGCTAATCAGGAACATTTAACTATCCTTTCATAAAGTCTCTTTGGGCTTTGGCCATTGCAACCTGCTAATACTGGACTGGTATGTGATAACGCTCTGTTTATAGCACGCTAGAGCAAAAGCTTGAAGTTGTTTCAGGGCACCAGTGTGCTAACTGCAAGCCTGATTATTATAGCGAGTCTCCTGCTTGACTTCAGTGGAGGCATTTTGGATTTAAATGACTCAGGGTCTAGTTCTTCAGAGAGAAAAAACAAACCTTCATTCAGCCTGATCCTGTACCAGTGAAGTCAATGGGAGTTTTGACACTCATTTCCAGTGGGAGCAGGGTCAAAATCGATGAGAGATTCTCACTTTAAATCTTACCTCCCCTTCCCCCACCAGGTTATATTATTTTTTAATGCAACCTTCCTGGTCAAGTTGACTTTTTGTTTTGCTTTTCAAAGGTCCTGATTCAGCAAAGCGCAAGCCTATACTTAAAATCCATTGTCTCCAACAGGACTTATGCACGTGCTTAAGTGTGTCACTGAATTTGGGCCTAACTTGGGTTTTGATTAATATTAAACTTTTAAAAACAAGTATCTGTCAGTGCTGGGAACAGAACCTGAAGTTTGATTCCCAAAGCCTTCTTTCCATTCACTTTAATAGATTTTGGATTAGTCGCCCAATGTCCTGAACTACCCATCAGACAATATTTCCTTCCATAAAAATGCTTCGGAGATTGGGAAAACTAGTTACATTAGATGTGACTCAGATCACAGACATTTAGAAAATGCAAACCTTGTATGGAAATAGCCTTTAGGAGCTGAAAAGATTCCCTTAAGACAGATAATAAAGCACAAACAGAAGTATTAACATCAGTTTCCAAAGGGCAATATTAACCTCATTGTGCTTACTACTTTTTTCCCTTTTTTTTGTTTAATTAAGCCAACAGAGATCTGATTTTCATCTCAGATTCTATATACCTGTCACCAGATGGACTGTTAGAGCCAGGTTAATGTTAATTTGCAGAATTTGGTCTGCTGAAGACTTCCTTAGAGTTTTCGCTTTGAGACAGGAAAAAAGAAATTGATTCACTTTAATCTGGAGTCACTGAATAATCAATCTTTTCACTTTGTTCAACTGCATATGAATTTAAGATCAGACTTTTACATGCAGGGGGAACACATAAGTATTAATTTTGCTTAAGCCCCAAGCCCACAGCAAAATCCAAGTAAGACTGCCATGTTTTGCCAGATACCTTGACGATGACGACTGTGATAAAAATACCAACACAGAGAGAGAGCCTGTTTCCTACTCAACACCACATGCAGCCACCAAATGAGTTTTCCACTAAAAAGCCATAAAAGATTCATGAACCTCAGCAAACCCAACCCCCATGTTTCATTATAAACCCAAGACCAATCAAGTTTTGCCTAGTTCCGGGGTTGGTTATAAGAGTTACAACACAGCTCTAGCAAGGGCCAGAAACAAATCCCACGAAACTGTAAGAAAGTCTCTCCTTGTGATATAGGGTACCTGGCCCAAAAAATAGAAGTCACCAATGAGATCTCCAGGCTGAAAGGTATCTGGATAAATTCAAACAAACTTCCAAACCTCAGACCCTTTTAAGATTCCCACCCATCTAGTTACAACATTACAAAAAAAACCAAAACCTAAAACCAAGACTGTTTTAAATACCTCTAAAATCCCAGAGGTCTCCTTATAATGAATCTTTCCTCAGGAGGAAGGGGAGGAAAGTGTGTGTGTGTGTGTGGGGGGGGGGTGTTACAGCCAGCAGCCACCTTACAATAGCCTTTTGGTGGACGTGCCTTTATAAACAGCCTCAGAGGGAGAACAGAAGGCTTCTCTTGGGGCTAGATCATTCCTTTGAGTCAGAGGAGCAGGTTAGTAAAGAAGCACCTGCTCCTATGTCCCTTCTCATTTATCCCCTTAGCTGATAAAGCTACAAATATTCATTTCCAATTATAATATATAAAGCAAAATGAAATGGACTAACTCAATTTGACTGAAACCTCTAATGTCGGATGTACAATTTGTCCTGTGCTTCTAAGCAGTCTTAAAATGGGACCATCTCTCTCACAGAAAAGCCTAGGCAGTGGAAGTGTAACAGACTGGCAAAATGTTTGTTGTATCCCCCTCTTCCAGGGGCTGGTCCAATGAATGTTAACAGCCTGTGTGTTAATGAAGCTACTCCTTTAACTCAGTTGATCCCAGGTTCAAAGCCTGCTGACAACTCATGGAGGGGGGACCATTACAAAGGTAAATGCAATGTAATAAAAATTGCTTTGGAGATTGCACACAGAGCAATCATGGACAATGGCATAGATGCACCCTAATGACTTGGATTCCATGGGAGATATTTTCCCGGACCTGGTCAGCCACTCTTATGTCTGGAGAATAAAAGAGGGCACCATGCAAAGCACAGGGACTAGTCCTGCTTTAGTTCTGGGGCGGGGAGAGGGAGGGGAAGAGAGCGAGGGAGAGCACACACAAACATTTAATTCCCTTGTAGAACAGATGACTGCTTTGTAATTTAGTAGCAGCTGTTGGCAACAAACACCACACTCTCATATTCCTATTAACCAAGCCACAGCTGATTTATTAAAGGCTCAGATACATCAAAACAAATGACTGTGACATCATTTATATTACTATTTACAGCTCTTTAATAGGGTTACATGAAGGGGCCACGCGGTAGAAACGGAAATCTAGTTACAAGGCTGTCAAGCTGTAGCAGAGTATTTTCTCTTTTGTACTGCAAGCCGAGGCAGTCTTCTGTCTCATTTGCCACCAACTACATACAGGACAGTAATGTGCTGGAAATAGAGAGCTGAGTTGCTAGCAGGTATTCCCAAATTACACATGTGCATATCATCCCCCTGCTAGAAAACCCACCCTCCACACCAGGGCGTTGTACTTGATCAAGTATTGTGGCAACACCAATAACTGTGCTTTATCACTACTCTGCAGGCAAGTTTTGTCATATACAACCAAATATCCATTGTACCCGTGGGTCACTAGGCATCCCATCATTCAGACATAGTTCTCTTTACTAGGCAGCCTGCTGTGACCTTAGCCACTGATGGGTACCCACATCACCTGAGGTGAAAAGCCAGCACAGTAGGCGTGAAACTGATGCCTGTAAGGAAGGCCTGCACAGTATACGCCACTTTTCCCCTTTAATCACTACATCACATAGATTCTGCCCTGCACCTAAAAGGAACTCTACTTCCTGCTCCAATGAGACCACAATCCCTGCTGAAAGCAGTGCAGCTGCAACAGATCCAGGCTCCCCCGTGACTAGTGCTTTGAAGGCAGAATTCCTTTGAAACGCTAGTCAGTACATCATCTCTGCCTGCACCACACGTACCGACAACTAATCTCGACCATCCCTTGAAGAAATAATGTAGATAGTCAGCACAAGCCATGGAACACTATCTACCAAGATAATATTCTAAGCAATGACAGTCTCTCTCATCTAAAGACTCTTTTCTGGCTGAGACGACATACTTAAAAGGATTTTTAAATTAAAAGGGAGCTCTGTATCAAGAACATAAACCCTTTATCAGAGGTGTCGATGGAGGCAAATGGCGGATTCCTTTTTCTTTATAGATTTCACATGGAATTCCCTCCCCGCCCTGCAAATTTTGAACCGGTGTGTTCAAGCCCCTGGTTTTCTCAAATCATAAAGGCTCCACATAGTCAAATATTATGCTTCTGCTTTTTAAATATTTCCATTTAAATGTAGATTTTGACCTTCTTGCCAATGAAATATTAATAAGAGAATAAAATATATATTCTTCTTCTTCTGAGGGAGAGGTCGCTTTCACACTCTGTCATGTTCCCTATCAGTTTTCTGAAGAGGATTTCTTCAATCCGCAATAGATTTCTCCCCAGTTCCTACCTTTTCAGGCTATTGTCGTTGAAAGCAGAAAAGTGATCTTTTTTCCTCTTAAGATCTCAAGGGAAAAAATATATTCTATTTCCTTAGCTCAAAACCAAGTAAACAAGGGAGTAAAGAAGTGTCTTTCCCAGCAAGAGCTAAAGGCAGGCTAATTCCATTTGAAATAGTTCTGCTCCTAAAGAAAGAGACAGTATGAAGATTAAGTGAGATCTCCATTTCTTAGTAATGGCTGCAGTTATTAAGTGGACTGGGGAATAAAACTCACAAATTGCTCTGTTTATCCATCTTTATCTTCATCATTATTCAATCCGGTGAATGATCTCCCTCTCACTCATGTTATTTGTTTCCCTCTCTTACGTTGGTAAAGAAGCTGAAAATAGCAAAACATATCACACAATGCTGTGCTACAAATGCACCTCTGTTTAAGGGGGTTGTTTCTGCTGCCATTGTTTTAAATGGGAGCAGAACTGGGTCCCAAGTATGTACTACTGTACTAAATTGCCTCTGCATCAAAAGAGGACAACATCCACTGTTAGAGGTAGCGTTAGAATGAACTCAAACACTTGCACAAGACGTAGGGTAAATGCTTTATGTACGTAACAAATTACTGTCCTGCTACATCAGCCTCTCTTTCGGTTACACCAGCTTCCATTGCAGTTCTGTGGTGGATTACACTGCAAAGCGATCCGAGGGGTGGGGCAGGAAATAATTTTCAATTAAATGTTTAAACTATGGAAACGTACATGACAGCTGAGAAATCTAGACCAGGACGGACTAAGACATTGGGAGGATCTGCAGCTACCAGATGAGAAATGTGTCTCGTGATGGAACTGCCCTGTGCTGAAAGCCTTCTTGGGTGGGCCATAAAATAGAAATTAGTAAGCCCGCAAACTTTACTTACCAGCTTTTGCTTTTCATTCTGATGCTGGTGCCTCTCTACCTTCACTCAGGAAAAGTATCGATTCAGACTTTCAAGCGTATTGCCACTATCATTCAGGTTAATCGTATCCCAATTCTATCAGCACAGATCCTCTCACACACTCTGAAGTGGGATACAATATATTTTGGCTGGGATTTTGAAATGCATCCAAGAGTGAACTGCCCAGCTCCCACTGAATTTGCATATCAACTCAGTGCCTAACTCCCTCAGACTTCTTCCAAAATTCTAATTTTATAGATTTGTTTAACACACAAGCAAGGACAGTTCAACCCTAATTTGTCACAGCAGCAAGTGAAGGTAAAAGATCAGCACATACTGGCAGGCTGTCTTAGAGGTTTCATTACAGAGCTGTTTACAGCATTTATTTCTCCTGTTGTTGCTACTGTTTTCAGGGTCAAAGAACTGAGATCCCATTCAGTAGCAGAGATCAGTGTCCAGGGAGCAAAGTACTTGAATTCCACATCCTCCCGCAAAGACTTGTTGATTCATATGCTGCTAATGGCTGGGCTTTTACTGCATGATCACATGGACGCTGAAATTTATACCAATACAAGTGGCAATTCTAAGCCTAAGTAACATTACTAGCATCACTAATTAGCATTAGTGCAACTGGAAATTGTAAATGGAGCAGAACATTGGCACTGATTTGCAATAGCATCCTCTATATCTAGTCGGGCTACATTCATTCATTTGAAGTTTTGTTTCCTGTGGAACACAGTCCTTTTTGCAAAGGGAAACACGCAAACACACTATTGACAGGAGTGTTCCATCTGCAGATCTTTGTACATACTTTTCTTATGGCACCAGCCCAAAACACTGCATTACTACTACAAGCCAGGGAGTTGTGGACCCATTACTGTGAATACTGTAGTTCAGCATATATTTACTTTTAAACAAGGAACTCTCGTACCTTTAAAACCATTAATGAACAAAGTCAACTGTCATTAATAAGCCCAGAGCCTAAAGAAAATATTAGTAGCTTTACTTCAGATATTCGACTGAAGAGAAACAGACGCAAGAGAATAGCGACTGAACTTTAAGCCGGGCTGCAGAGGAATAAAGAGCCATATTAGAGGACCACCACAAGTCCTGCATCCCATTTAAGTCACATGTATATCCTCAAAAATCGCCTACTTTGGGGACCTAAGTAGGACTTTAAGGGAAACATAAATGAAACACAGGCCTTGGGCTGGCCCTACACATGGAGTGAATTTTACTACAAGTGAGTGACTGTGCCTCCCCACCTCCCCCCTGACTAGAGCAACAGTCTGATTTTTTTATGCCATGGCAGAATATTTAAAGGAGATTTGCTTTTGTTTTTCCTGTTCACTTACCTTTTCGAAGAGAATTTCAGTCCAATGAATGAAACCAGCTTGAGAGAGTAAGAAGCTAATTTTAATTACAAAAAAGAAGGAACAGTGCCTGCATCTCCACTGCTTTGCACCACATGTGGACATTTACACCTGTGCAGAGAGGGAGCACATGGCCACCTCAGAATAGCATTACCCTACACCACCTTTGCACTAGTGTAAATGACTCCACAAGGCAGTGGAGAGTCAAGCGCACAGAACGAAGAGCAGCATTCAAGCTCTCCCACCATGGGTCTCAGCCCTGAGCTGGAGAAACCACTTTCGAGGGAAGAGAGTCAGTAGAGTCTCCATGCTTTTTCTGCTGAGTCTACCAGCAAGATGCCAATTACCTAAAAGTATTTATCTACCTTAGTGGTTTCCATTGTACCCATCATCACAGTAACTAAAAGCCAATTAGTACAATTGGTGCCAACTGTGGTGTTGCTGCTGTCTCACTTGGCAACCTGTCCACCTTCACACAGATTGAGATGACCAATTCATTTTACATTCACTGACTGGCAGTCAAATGCTAATTACTTGTGGTCACTAGAGACTGGGCCTAGATTTGAATGGAGTTGAGAGCACTGGAATCCATCACAGTTACCTAAACCATCCATGTCTTTTTCTCTGTTACAAAGAACGCAATAATCATTCCCAACGTCAATCCCAACTCAGTCTCGCTAGCTCTCCAACTTCATGGGAGAAGTGGCATTGCATTTTGGTATAACTACCTGAAAAGGGAAACTACATGGACATCCTATAGAGAATAGATCAGAGTTTACATTCTGTGCCACATTTAAATCTCCAGCGTTAACTAGAAAAAGGTTTGTATTAAATGAAAAGCTCCATTTAACATTATTTCCTCCGCAAAAGTAGGCTGGATAATACCAGTGAAAAGTGGGGGTTTTGCTAATGTAGCATGCAGCCTCCCAGCAAAAGGGAAGCTAAGTTGATGAGCAGTAACAGTGATTTCTGTAACAAATAAGTGAGAATGTGCAACAAATTACTACATCCAAACAAACAAATCCCTGATTCCGCCCCCGCCCCACCGCCCAATTTGCCTTTATGACACAAATGAGTCAGTGCTGACTAATCGTATTATAGACAGGGAAGCCTGTAATAAGCTTATAAAAATGGGTGTTTACTGCCTCATTATTGTTCAGTGCTTGCTGAGATAATAAGAAAACCATGGGAAGTAGAATATGGAATAGAAATCTTACCAGGTATTCTTTGGAACAGAAAAGTTTTAAAAAGCAGGCTGGCAATCTGGGGTTGGGAAGCTTATGAGAGATGGATCAGAAACATATAAGGAAGGAAGGGAGGGGACAAGAGTCACCAGATCTGAATCACCAAAAGTGAACTTCCCCAAAAGGAATCGGGGTGGGGATTGCTTTTCAATTGGAAGTCTGGGGATGAAAGCAAACCATAGATCCAAAGTGAGAACGTTATAGAAGATCACCCACACGATGCCTTGTTGGGCATAAAGCCTTATTAGGGACGGGTTTGAAACTTTAAAGGAGGGCCAGTATCCCTGGCACTACCTTAGGAACTAGTTTTTAGAGCACCTGCAGATCCCACTGACTTCTACGGGAGCTGTAAGATCTCAGCACTTCTTACTATCTGGTCCCTGGACCACATTGCATTGCAGAGGAGTGTAGTCGCTTGCAGGGTCAGCTGCACTGAGTAACACCGAGTTCCTGTAAAAAAAGACACTTCTCCTGCTGAACACGTAGAATTTTGAGGATCCAGGACTGTATTTTCAGAGATATTTAAAAAGTAATACTATTCATCCTTATGGAAGAGTCACACAGAATTTCCTCGAGAATGCTAACCTTTCTGAAGGGTTTATCATAGAATCATAGGACTGGAAGGGACCTCGAGAGGTCATCTAGTCCAGTCCCCTGCACTCATGGCTGGACTAAGTATTATCTAGACCATTCCTGACAGGTGTTTGTCTAACCTGCTCTTAAAAATCTCCAATGATGGAAATTCCACAACCTCCCTAGGCAATTTATTCCAGTGCTTAACCACCCTGACAGGAAGTTTTTCCTAATGTCCAACCTAAACCTCCCTTGCTGCAATTTAAGCCCATTGCTTCTTGTCCTATCCTCAGCAGTTAAGAACAATTTTTCTCCTCCCTCCTTGTAACAACCCCCTACACACTTGAAAACCGTTATCAAGTTCCCCCTCAGTCCTCTCTTTTCCAGACTAAACAAACCCAATCCCTTCAATCTTCCCTCACAGGTCATGTCCTCCAGACCTTCAATCACCTTCACTGCTCTTCTCTGGACTCTTCCCGCAGTACTCCTTCCTAGGCAGGCATTTCCCATTGTGTGTGTGTGTGTGTGCGCAACTGATTGTTCCTTCCTAAGTGGAGTACTTTGCATTTGTCCTTATTTAATTTCATCCTATTTACTTCAGACCATTTCTCCAGTTTGTCCAGATCACCTTTAATTTTAATTCTATCCTCCAAAGCATGAACCATCCTTTAGGACTGAACCTTGTAGAAGAGTTTGGGGATCTTGTCTCTTCCGTCTCCAGTTACATATGAACCTCATTTTGTCAGAGCTGGAGTTACAGATCACAGGGCTACACAGACAGTGGTGGTAATGGTGGTAAGGTCACCTGGGAGCAGCTGTGTAGGGGAATAGGCTGGCCCAGACAGGCTCTGTGGAGGAGTCAGAAGGAGTTGGGCCTTATCAGATCCAGGGAATGGTAAGCTTTGGGAAGAACTAGATGTAGATTCAGTTTGCTTCACTAATGTGAAGATAAGCATTTCAGAGAAAATGTTAGTGCTAAAAATGATATTTTGATTTAAGGAGGCTTACTGGTTGCTGATTGTCACGGTCATTGCCCCAAGGGACACACAATTGCAGGGTCTGGACATAAGTCGGACCTGCTGAGGTGATAACAGTTGATACAAAGGGGACTGCAATCGCACTACCTGGTGTGAGAGTGAGACACTGGTGTGATTTCACCCAGCCGGAGAGAGAGGTGGCAGCTCGAGACCCGAGACTTGGAGGAGGTATGCTGGGAGAGATTGGAAGGGGTCAGAGATGCAGTTTATTTGGTAAGTGACACCTTTTAGCACCGACACTTCCTTTCTCTAGACTTGGATTCCGCTGCATGCAGTAGCCAGAGTCCTCAGTTTTCATGTCTAGATTCCCCTTGAAATAGTGAAGGAAAGAACACTGCTGGGTGCGCCAGGTTAGCAGCTGTGACAAAGTGCCGAGCCTGTATCGGTGGGTCCTGCGCTTCTGGGCGGATTCAGTGGCCTCAGAAACTCAGTAAGGCCCCAGTGTGACCTTCCTGTCACAGTATAGCAGCAAGAGTCACAGCCTATTGAGTTACTTTCTTCACAGGCCAGTATGGGAGATGGGAAGGGGAAATACCCCACAGTCTTTGTTGCTCCGTAGCGCTCAGTAGGCACAGGTTGGCCTCCTGACTGGACCGAGGCCTGCTTCCCCTCTCAAGGCGATCTCTAGAGTATGAGGGGAAGGAGGGGGCGCGGGAAGAAACCCGGGCCCACCCTCTACTCCGGGTTCCAGCCCAGGGACCCTAATGGTAACAGCTGTGAGTGGATTTCTCTTCACCACTGAAGCTGCTTTGATTCCCTGGGCCACTTCCCCGTGGTCCCCTTTTCCTAGCTTCCCCCTTACCTCAGGATAAAACAGTGCTTCCTCTCCTCCAGCTCCTTTCACCTGGACTCCCTCAAGAGAACTGGAAAGGACAGTTTTAAGCAGTATGAGTGAGACCTTGATTGGTTCCAGCTGTCTCCATTAGCCTAACGACCTTAACTGGTTAATTGGCATCAGGTGTTTGAGTGGCCTGGAGTAGCTTTGTTTGGCTATCCAGGGTACAGGGACCTGCTCATTCTGAGGTGGATATACCTGCCTTCTACTACTCTCTTATATCCTTCGGGTCTGAGTCTGTCACACAGCATATCATCTCTTACCAAGCAAGACACTACAACTCAGTCCCAACGTCCTATTTCAGACCTCAGGGATCCATTGCTGCCTTTGCTTTCCAGCTTGTCCAACGCCCCAGCTGAGAACTGAGGGGGGAATGGAACTAAACCATGTTTGTCAGTTCAAGATCCTTCACAAAGTCATTGCTCCATATCTGTGAAAGGGATGGGTCAACACGACACCAAGTTTGTGATGGACAAAGGACAGTATCAGGGAAAAGCTCTTTCTGTACCCACAGTCACCAAGGTCACACCAGTCTGATCCCGTATGTTTATCTGACACCACTAACATCACTCTCTAGGGCACATGAAAGAGCGGATTGACCAACTGGCCGCTGTTGAGAACACTGCCAGTGTCACCAGCCAGAAAGCCAATTTCTAACAAGGAGTACCTGTACGGTGGGGCGGTTGGAAGCATTCATGGTCACCCATTAACTTTAGAGCAGAGGGAATTCATCTCGGACGTCAGCAACAACCGAAAAGCAAGATACGCTCAACAGGATGTCAACAGGCTGCCTTAGGTTTCATCGACCACCACTCAGCACAAGATGCTTTCTCTAGAGTACAGACTTGGTAATGAGGTAATTCCAACCCTGGCCTTCCTGACAACCAGGTGGATAGGCTTCTTGCCCGAGACACCCTGCATTGCTTCCGGGGGGTTGCAGCCCTCTGCTCACTGCGAGAACCACCTTCATAGTCCTTCATTCTACAGAGCAACAGTACTCTCCCAGTAACCTCCTATCCTAGGAGCGTTCCCATGACAAATCTGAGCCTAGCGGTACAGTCCTTGTCTGTGTGAACAAATCCACTGAAGTGCCTGAATTTGGTACGTTTCCCATCTCTCCGGCATGACTGAAACGGGAATCTCCTGAGAACAGACGACCCAGTGCCTTTACATCTGCTGATTATGCAGCTGCAGAAGCCATCTCTCTGAAATGATCAAGTCCAGAAAAAAAAAAAAAAAAAAAAAAAAAAAAAAGAGAAAGGGAAGGGGGAAACCTATGGTCTTTTGCACCCGATCCTGGCACTCTGACATTTCTTCCAAATACAATTATGTAAAGCCTCCTGATGGCAAAGCTCAGGAAATGGACTAATAGTAGCTTGTACGGTACCTCTCCATCAGGCAGTTCAATAAATCCTGGCAGCGCTGTGATTTGTGTTAGGAGAATGAGCTTTTCAAGAGCAGAACTATCACTTAAACACCGTCAATAATCTCACTGTCAAAAAACCTCTGGGTAACCTGACCGACACTCCAGCAGCTTAATTTATAGATGTGCTGTTTGCCTTCAGGGTATTTTATGCAGCCGTCAATAGGCTAAATATTGGAAGCGGATATTACCCAAATGTCTCTGCAGATTTTGAGAAAGGAGTCTGGGAGCATGTAGGACAAGCCTTCCACTTATGCGTGGCTGGATTCTCCACTCATTTGCCCCGGTTTGTCGCCAGTGGAGTTGCTCCCAATTCACACGGCTAGAAAAGAGAGCAGAATGCAGCCCTTAGGATGCAGAATCTGGGCCAGACTTTGGTGAAGAAAAGAGGTGTGTGGACAAGGGTAATGGAGCCTTCTCATGTACGTGGACCAGGTGGCTGGGGAGTAGACCCACAGCTCCCTCCAAAAAGGGAGACAACAGGAATGACTCTGCATATGCTGGGGAAAACAAGCGGCACCCATTTCAAGGGGGATGGAGCTACCACTAGAGTGTAGGCATTCTCAGAAGCCCCAGGAGGAATTCTGGCTGAGTCAGCCAGAATTCATCCTACATCCAGGTTACAATGCAACCTTGTCCACACGCGTGCGTGCATGCACACACACACACCCGCTTTTGCTCCACAGCACAGGGCTGTGCCTTCAAAGCATATTCTAGCCCAAGCCTTGTGCAATTTTTTTTCTTAGTTTTTTTTTCCTCCCCAAAAACAGCATCTGAGTGTGGAGCTCACTGTAAATGCCTAGAAGACTGAAAAAGACAGAAGGTCAGACAATCCCATGTTGTCACTGAAGCTAGAGGAAATTTCCCCCCTATAATGTGCTCAGACAGAGAGCTCACTTTGCGCTTGATACCTGGAGCTCTGGCCTATTGTCACTGAACAAGTTAACTAGGGGGGAAAACAAGTGAAACACCCCCGTCTCTAATGACAAGCCAATCACAAAAGGAACTGCACGCTTGGTTGGGATTAATTCAGATACTTATCCCCACCTTATTGAAACTATCCCAATCTACTGGGTTGGCAAAAATCTGCCTAGAAATTTCAGGAGGAACAGGTCATCCTTGTGGCATTCCTGATGTTTCCCCGATTCTTATTACCCCAAAAAATAATGCAAGCATGACTTCTTTAGAGCATTCAGAAATTACTGCTTCCAGTCTTGGGCCCCAGCCCTGCAAGTTACGCTGCAAGCTACTCCACATGCACAGACTCAGTGGGACTTCAATGGGGTTCTGTATAGGTACGAGGATCCACCAGGCAGAGCAGCTTTTGGGATTAGGATCTTAGTTGTCAGTCTGAGAGGCTAAGGAATAATGCTGAAAAAAATATTGCAGCCTCCAGAACGTATGGGATCTGGTTCTGACTCTGCATGAAGGTTCAAGGGAGCATCCAAAGGTAAATATTTTATCCTAAATGGATCACCTAGCCAGAGGAGGGAATAATATGGGGGGGGGGGGAAGGGGAGGAAGAATAGGAAGCTCTGGAAGCTCAAGGGCTGTAGGTGGGGTGCTTGGTCTTCTCTCCCACCTCCCTTCCCCTGTCCCCCCCCGAACATAAAGCACTGTCCAAAAGAAGTGTCTGGATTTCATGTATTTCTGGTTCTGGGCACTGGTCTAGCAAGAATGATTCTGAGTTAGAGCATCAGGGACAGATTCCGGGTAGACATACTATAATCCCCATATCCTAGAAGTCTGAGAATTGTGAGCTGTTTGAACAAGAATTACAAGGGTTAGTAGCTTGCTCCTGAGTAGGGGAAATATTTTTACAGAGCAAAGCTCAAGCAGATGTTTACAGGTCAACATTTTCAGCAAAAATGGGTCAGAAACAAAACTGAGCATGTAAACATCCCCAGCCTACGCAAAAACTCACATCTCCATCCAGACTTTGTGGTTTGGGCATAACTTTAGCTACATGTGCACAGCCCAAACTGCAGTGACCAAATTCCTAACGTCCCCCAGCACTTTCCCCAGCCAATGCGTAATCAGCCTTTTCCCTTTCAACCACCACACAATTTACCCATCACTGCCTATAAAGTTAGGATTAAGCTCTAGCTCTGACAATGAGACAGAATTAAACTGCCCTTGCACCAGCTCTGTTCATCAGATTAAGGGGGAAAAACACAATTGCCCTGCATAACAAGTCACACAGCAACAGATCAATCCCATAAATCCCAGTCAACAATGGCCCCTCTTGCCCTTACAGTAACCTCAATAAGTACATCGTCAGAGGCAGGTCATTGTTGCAGTGACTGCCTGTTTGTTTTTAAATAAATTCTGGGATTCCAAAAACAGATGGTACTGCACCTTCCTCTGGTACAGAAGCTGGGAGGCTACAATTCCAGCTTGGGATGTAACTGTGGAAGTCAATGGTGAAGAGTTAGCTAAACATCAGCTGCTCAGCCTGCAGCTTTGCATGAACAGAAAAAACTTCCATTGTGCATACAAATACACACACACACACACTAACTATGGGGAGGGAAGAAGGCATTAGACAACTTTAAATTCTTTTGATCACCTAGCCCAAACTAAGCTCTGCATCTACCAGCTGATTCTCTCTCTCTCGCTTTCCTAATTCTCCAAAACTAATGAATTCAAAGTACCAGACTCTGCCAAAGCCAGAGAACAAATCAGTCCCCAAGCCAAGTTCATTATATTGTAAATTAAAAGCCTCACGTATATGCATCATGTCTACTGGATAGAATCAGAGCAGCTCAGCCATGCATCATAGACCCTATACATACTGCTGGAAGATAATGGAGCTCAAACAGGAGGAACCTCCATTTTTGGAGCATGAGAATTTGGAATGCTTCCCCACTGCTGCCGCACAGTTCCCAAGGCAGCATAGCTAGCAACCACCATGAAGTGCTAGGCAGCCACAGATTTGTTACGATATCTTGTCTTATGGGGGGATCAGGCATGCTTGACTCAGGTGCACCAACCCCACCCAGTTCAAGCTGAAACTGCTCAATTCACCTACAAGATCACTAAATTAACAGCATTCCATCACGGACTCCTCTCATCAAAGCCATTTGATGATTCTAAACTCAGCAGTGCATGTGCTGACTTCTGACATTAAGAATAAGCAGGAGCACAGCCACTTTGATTGGCCTGACACTACCCGCTTAGCAGATGGATCCATTTGCTTGCTAATGTTAATTATTAAGATTCTGTGTAGCCTGGCTCCATCCTTCCTAGCATGGCATGAACACCTGTGGTTCTCTGCCTCAGAGTCTTCTCCCCTTTTTAATGCACCAATTGCTGTTTGGGCTGTGGATTAAACTCAGATCCATGCAGTGAGGAAAGCTCTTGGCTAAGCCGCGGCCTCCAAGTTATTTCTACAGGGATATTGACAGAATTGACTTATTCTGCATGTTTAAACATTGTGTCAAAAATATTTACGTAAGCTCTTTCCCACCCTTTCTGTCCTTCTTCTCAGAGCGGTTGGAAGAGTAGCTCGTGACAGTCTATGAGCAGCATGGCCCAATGAGTGATCTGCACTCTGCCACATATGCCATCTCCATATGGCATGGAGCACCACGTCCAGGCAATCCGACGCTGTTGTACTTCTATACTGTTGTATTTAACAATAATATTTAGCAGGTTTTTTTCCTTCCCACAGAAGCCTGGACTCCACCCGGAAGCCTAAAATGGACTGATTTATCAGAGGGCCAAATTCTGCCCTTAGCCACATGGAGGCAACTTCCAAATACAGTATTAAAAACAGGAGATGTGCAAATGTAATTGAACACAGAATTGTTCCCTAAATTGGCAAATGCTTAAATAGCCTCTCTGCTCCATAAGCTGCTTGTGTAATGGGAAATCTGCATAGGTATGTATGGGCCTTATTCATTAGGGTTAATTTTTCACTGGAAAAAAGGCATCAGTTTATATCTATGTGTACCTACATACACAGCTATAGCTATGTCACATCTAACCTATACTACAGGAATATACTAGAATAAGTGGCACAAGAGCTGGGTTTTAGACCATCAAGCACCTCTAAGTACCACATCTGTGGTTATTTTAAGTGCTCTGCTATCTAAATCCAGCTCTCTCCATTTTCTATACTGACATAGCCCCCATTTTCACATTATCGGAGCTCCTGAGAATCTTATCTTTACAGATGGGAAACTGAAGCATGGAAAGGCCCAGATTTTTAAAGGTATTTAGCATTGCTCCACTCAGCATTGCAACACCTACCTCACTTAGGTTCCTAAGTCACTTAGGCACCGCAAAGCTGAGTGGAGCCAGACCTAAATACTTTTCAAAATCTGAGCCTCAATGACTTGCCCAGCGTCACATGGGAAGTCTGCGATGGGGCAGGGAATAGACTTCTGTGTCCCAGGCTAATGCTTTAGCCCCTGAGCCACCCTTCTTCACGAGCACTCACCCCTCTAGCAGCTCTTGCTACCACACCTGTTCATAAACCCATTTATCTTATATTTGGTCAGTGGTGTTGTTTTTTTTAAATGGGACTTTGCCTTGCTAAGAAGGTAGAGTCAAGTTGTCCCCTACACAGTTATATACGGTAAACTCACCAGCTCCATTCAGGCAGAGGATGAAGAAGTGAAATGCTGGATGATCAGGTTTCCCTCCCCCCCGCCCCAAAGCGGATGATTAATTTAATGCTTCATGAAAAGAAAAATCAATCTATAAGCCATTTCCATCCCTTCTTCACCTTAAGAAATAGAAACTTTGCCAAGGAAAAACACTGCAGTGGCATCATCTGGATTGGTCTGTAGTACTGGTAAAAAGGGCCAGTCTGGCAGCACCCCTCAGCAATTTCATTCCCTACTGATCTGCCCCAAAAGGGACCACGCAGGCAGTGAGTGGGCAGAGCCAGTTTCCTCCCAACACATCTTGTCAATGATTCTCAGCCTTGATCGCTAGGGGCAAGCAGATAAATCAGTCTCTCTAATCCTTTCAGTGGCAAAACTGCCAATAACCACACGCGTTAGTTTGGGTTTAGATGGTGGCTTCTGGACACCTGCCTGGTGGTAACTGGACTGAGGTAAAAACTCATTTCACCTTGGCAATCAGAAAAATATCAGTGGAGAGGCAGCATGCTCCAGTCAACTAGGCACTGGACTGGGATTCAGGAGACCAGGGTTCAATTCCTGACTCTGTCATTCATCTTCTATGCAATGGCAGTCAAGCCACTTCCCCTATCTGCTTCTGTTCCACACACTGTCTATTAAGACTGTCAGCTCTTCAAGGCAGGGACTGTCTCTTGATGTGTGTTTGTACATTGTCTAATTCAATAGGTCCCCAATCTCAGTTGGGCCTTTCAGGCACTATTGTGATCGAAATGATTTATCACCCCAGATGACGTTAGCTTTTGGTCACTAACGCGTTTAATTCAGCAGTCTAGACTATTTCCTTCTAGTGGAAAAATCCAGAAAGCAACTGACTCCATAAAAATGCCGCAAAGCAATCAGGTTACTAGAGCGACAGAGCATCATAGGTGGCTTTCTGTGCTATTTCTCATCTACCTGCTATGCTGGTAGCTAACACCTCAGTAACCCAAGGAGACAGTGGGTTGCAGAGGAAAGTAAAGCTGAACACCTACTGATCACCAGGTGGATGACAAGGCAATCACATATAAAGTGCTTGCTCTGCTGAAATCCCAGCTCCCCAGAGGAATGAAGAGACAGATTTTGACACAAATCTGTGCCTGAGCAGTAAACGGCAAGCTGCCTTCTCCAGACAACTTGTGATGAAACAAATGAAAGTGAACAAAAATGCCAGGAGTGAATGAGAGCCTCTCCTCGCCTTCCTGACTAATGAAAGCCATATGGGGAACCAAACAAGCAAAGCATAGCTTCTGACAGGAAGTTGGCTTAAATAAAGTAAGATCCATCCCACATCTTCACCAGCTACTCATACCAAGCGAAGACGTGTGTGTCATTTGAAGATGTTGAACTAAACACAAATAAATGTACATGGCTTAACATAAAAGTGTACTATAGGTGCCACGATACCACAATAATGGACACGTTAAGAACGCCCAAATAGATCAGATTAATAGTTCAGGCACATACCTCTGCACTTCACAGTTCCAGTTAGGATTCACACTGGGGTTTTCAGAAGTGTCTAAGGGAAATGGGTGCATAATTCACCTAGGCTCTGTTTGAAAACTTCAGCCTAAAAGCTTAAGGATACCACAAGGAAATCTGTTCTTATGAGTCTACCCCAAAATAGCCAGATTCCAAAACTTTTGAGGTCCACCTCTCATTTAATACACCCATCTACATATCAGGCAGGGCCGGCTCCAGGCACCAGTGAAGGAAGCAGGTGCCTGGGGCAGCCAATAGAAAGGGGCGGCGCACTGTCCGTTACTGAGGCAGCACGTCTGGGTCTTCGGCGGCAGCTCAAGCACTCTGCTTTAGTCTTCGGCGGCAATTCGGCGGCGGGTCCTTCACTCTGGCAGCAGCTCAATCAGGTTTTTCTTTTCTTTTTTTTTCCCCCTTCGCCGCTTGGGGCAGCAAAAAAACTGGAGCCGGCCCTGACACCAGGCCATTGAATTCAAAGTCACTATCTCATTTAACACATTTGCCTCCTCTAGGTCCCTCATTATTTGTTCTCCAACAAAAAAGTACCTTACAGATAAGCACTGCACCTTCATTAAGCAGAAGTCTCTCTCCTGGTTGTAAGCTTTGAGTTGCCAGCCCATCTAAACTTTGTGGATAGCCTGTGGACTTGATCCTGAACCCACTGACATGAACAGGAGTTGTCTTGTTAACCTCAGTTAAAGAACTGGGCTCTGCAGGACATTAAAAAGTCCTCATGTCTTTTTCAGAGCCAGCAGGACATCAGCCCTTCATGACATTGAGTGGTGCTGAAAGCATAGTTCCATAGGTTTGTTCCACTGAACTTACTTTGAAGGTGGCAACAGTTCGGGAAAAACATTGCACTGAAATGAGCGAGGTAGTGTGTATGTATCGCCACTGACCTGCAATGGCTGAGACCAAAACAGTCCATCTACGTGTCATAGGCTCTATAATGCAAACATACTTATACATTCTATGCCCACTGTTGCTGTGGAATTCTAAGTAGCAATACAATGACAACCGTGAAGTCCTAAATGGCAGCCAATTTGTTACAGTTAAGTACAGTAGGTGAAATAAGGGGGAGGGAGGGAAGATACCTAACATTTCTTTAAACTTCAACAAACTTTTGGTTTCACTTCTGATTTACTCAGTAGTTTCTGTCAGTGAAGGTCTATATTAAGTGACCCATTACTTCCTTTCTACCATATGGGTTTGAACCCTGACATTCTAACATATGTAGATCCAAACCTTCTTGTCAGTTTGATTCAAAAGGACATATTGCCCTGGGGGGTCACGTGAAACTGGGCCTAGGTTCATGTGTTTCTCTGCAAACCTGGGCTGAGTTATAAATCTGCAATGGAACCTGAAATCCAGAAAACATAGTTATGAAACTCCAGATCACGCTAACACTTTGGACAGCTTTAGTTCTCATTAGCTCCTGACATGGTTTTCCCAACCTTAGATATTAGAAGGATGTAAGGCTAGAAGTTGACACTAGTCAACCCAGAACCAGTCTTCGGTTTAATGCTACTTGATAACCAGCAAATATGTAAAAATAATGTACACACTGAGTTATGCAGGACACGCTAAGCAACGCAGACTCCTCTATTCGGGACACAGCAGCGTGCATGTCCCCTGTTCGGGACCCTGTTGCTGCTATTACTACATGAATGAAATATCCTTAGAAAACTTCATACAATTAATAATACTTTTCATGGCCCTTCAGCCAAGTTAGTAAATGAGTTAAGACTCTGGAAATTAATTTAGTCACAAAGCATCACTGAAATGTGTCTTCATTTAGCAAGCGCCACAGGCCAAACCAAGCGCCTTTGGGTTATGGAGAAAAATGAGACACGGGTTTTGTTTCTTACAACTATTACCTGTGCAAGTTTCAGCTGTAGTGATCAGAGACCTCAGATCATTTGTTTGCGGCAGTATTTTTTCTGCCTTTTTCCAAACACACACACACACTTCAGCACCTTGTTGCAGCAAAGTTATAATTCATAGGTTGGAGGGGTCCTTTGACTTTTAGAATCTAACCTCTTGAAAACATCTGGTGGCAATAACAGGCTAGACACTTCAGTTGTTCAGAACAATTTGTTTGTTTGTTTGTTTCTGGTGTCTTTAGGAGATAGTAATCCTTAAGATTTGCATCTCATTTCCAAGAATGCCCTAGGGTTCTTACAGCAGTTGAAATCTCACAGAATAAACACACTCCCCTGATTGTAATTGCATTATTAAATATGATTGCTCTCCTCTTCTATGAAAAATATTTAAAAGCAGTAATAGGGAAGATCGCAAGAATGCATCTAGTGGGAAACAGGTAGAAGATAAAGACAATAGCGGATAAAGGAAAGAGAATTTCACTGCTAGACTTCCGCGTGCAAAACTGACTCTTTGGCCTATTATTTCTCTTACAACAGTACAAAGCACAGTAGACAGACAGACAATTAATCCTACATGTCAGACAGGACACAACATGAGACAGACATATTGGGGGAGGGAGTTCAAGGGAGTGGGAATAAGAGCCAAATGTGATCCCAAGCGCAAGTCTACACAGCAATTAAACACCCGTGGCTCACTGGGGTCAGCTGACTCAGGCTTGTGGGGCTTGGGCTGTAAAATTGCTCTGTACACTTTCAGACTCAGGCTGGAGCCCAAGCTCTGGGACCCTGTGAGGGGGAGAGGATCCCAGAGCTGAACATCTACACAGCAATTTTAGCCCCGCGAGCCTGAAATAGTTGTCCCAGGCCAGAAGTGGGTGTTTAATTGCCGTATAGACTTACCCTAAGCAATCTGAGTTTGGTTCTCAGTCAGATACAATATTCTGCATTACTTGACCCAAACATTTGTGCAGTGTTGTAAGGCAATACTAAAAAAGCATCTTCCCTCCACCACATGGCAGAAGCACTCTCTCTCTCTCATACTTTGCCATATAGATCCTTTCATCGGTCTCTCTCATAGCTCTTTTCAATTAAATAAACCCCAAGAGCCTATGAGTTCTAGTTACACCCATTTTACAGATGGATTAACTGAGGCAAGAGGGATGAAATGGTTTGCTGAAGATCACACAGGATCTATGTCATGAGCTGGGAACATAGTCATGAGTGTTGACTCTCAATCCACTGATATAATATGCAGGGCACCATTCATTTTCCTGCATTAGAAGTTAAATAGTTTTAATTAAATACGTGTGCATATTTTATCATTTGAACTCATTAATAAAATAAAATTAGCAACGTTACTGTACATAAAACATGCAGAGACACAAGATGGGTGAGGTAATATATTTTACTGGCCCAACTTCTGTTGGTAAAAGAAATAAGCTTTTAAATGACACAGAGCTCTTCTTCAGGTCCCTCTGTGGAGTTCTCCCGAGCTCTGTGCAGCTCAAAACCTTGTCTTTCACCAACAGAAGTTGGTCCAACAGAAGATGTTACTTCACCCACCTTGTCTCTCATATCCTGGGACCAAACTTGGCCATCACAGTACTATAAAAACATGCATGCATTTACACAATCATATTTAAGGCTATGACATAGTCGCAGAGGTCACGCAAGTCACAGAATCCGTGACTTCAGCCTGTGGCAGTCGGGAGCTGCAGGGTACCCCTGCCGCCTCTGAAGGCCCCCACTGCTCCCAGCCACCCCAGGAGCTGCACGCGGCAGGGGTACCCCAGAGCCCCCAGCTGCTGCAGGTGGCGGGGACTCCCACAGCTCCCAGCCATGGGCAGCAGGGGACCCTGGAGCTCCGACACCCAACCCGTGGAAGGGGCCCCCGGAGCTTATAACCACTGCGCAGCTGCCCCCTGCAGACAGTGTGTGGGAACCCGCAGATCCCCATTGTGTCAGATAATTTTAGTGAAGTCAGGGACAGGTCACGGCTTCTGTGAATTTTTCTAAATTGCCCGTCACCTGTCCGTGACTTTTACTAAAAATATCCGTGACAAAATCTTAGCCTTAATCATATTCAAATTACACACGAGCATGGTCCTCCCAACGGGTTTCTGCTTGGTTTGGCTAGACTAGTTTTCATGGCAGATTCTCTGATGACCAGTACTGCATTTGGATAATCACATTTGTAGCTGGGATTTTCTAAGGAAGGAGACAGGGCAAATACCACTGAAATCCAGCGGGGGCTGAGCGATTGTTTCCCTAAGGCTCTTCTGAAAATCCCAACCTGTATTGTCTTTGTACATCGCTCTGGGATGAAATGTGCCCTACAAATGTCAGATACGATGTATCAATTACCATCCTCCTCCTCATCGTAACTATTCTATGATTATTAATGAATTATGTCCTTACATTTTTTATTTTTTTTTAAATACCTCAAGCTACTAGACAATTCAAGCACTATCTGCACAAAGGATGCCTAGGATGACCCACAGAGATGCTGCAGGACTGAAGGACATTAGCTGGAAGTCATACTAATCTTATAAACCAGTTAGTCCCAAAAAAGGAGATCACAAACCTGTAGGTTTCAGGGTTTCACGACCACCCTCTCTTTATGGCTAGTTGGGAGAGGGGTTCCCGAAGTCAATGGGGAGAGGGGATCCCAAAACATCTCTCTTGTAACATGGCATCATGGGGTGGCAATGGTCGAGAATCACTGCTGTAGGGAAACTGTGATGCTATTGCATACTTTTTAGAAAAAGCTAGTTAAAAGAAAAAAAAGTCTCTCTCTCACAGGCAGCCACCGCCGTGCAGCAATGGGAACATATTCAGGTCCCAATTTCCAGCTCAGAACGCCTTGCACTGCAGAGGGCTTTCTAAACCATACATTTACATGAAAACAAAATACACAAAGTGTCAAGAGACGTACCAGCAGAAATACAGCTGGTTGGAAGGGGAGGGGGGGGGGAAGTGTGCCATAATAAGCCACACACTATAACGTAGCAGTTAAACTGCTTGAGACCACTTTTCTGCATTCAAGAGCCTCCGCTCAAGTGTTTTCACTAAGCTTTGCATGTCTAACAGTGCAGGAATCAGACTCAGCAGTGCTTCTTCAGTGTGCTCTGGGAAAAAAAATTACATATATATGAAGCGAGGCCTACCACACAATAAGCAAAGTCTAACCCCTGGAACGTTAAAATCCTCGTGTCTGGCAGTCCAATTAAAGTGACATTTTTAGCAGCCTGTGACTCTTTCCCCATTGCACTTCCTCCTGCTGTACCCTGAATGTCCAAAGTAATAATAATACCCTACACTTACAAACACTGGTTTACTGGAGTTCTTCCCCCACCCTCCCCCCAATAAACTCTAATTGGGAGAATGTCCTATGATGGTTAATCTAACTCCTATACTACTCTAAAGGGAACACTGTTTAAAAAGATCTAAAGAAAGCATGAAAAATCCTAAATTGGCTAGCACAGCAGAGACCCCTGATCAAGAGACTTTCACTTTAGCTTTTCAAATTCGATGCAGCTTGCCACTCCAATCTTTCCCATTCACACATTCTTTCCGCAATAATAAAACACAGTCAGGGCTAATAAATGGCCTCAGCCAGGGGCGAAAAGCATTGAAAACCCTTTTATTCCAAAGGTTTGGAGTCATTTGGGTAGCACATGCTTCAATGTAAAAGTGGTGCCTTGAACTTCCCTATGGTGTGACGTAAGAGACGGCCATTATGAAGCAAACTAAAGGTTCCAATTATAAAAGACCATGAGCAACGACTGACCTTTGAGCACTTCGAGATCTACTGATGAAAAGTGCTATACAAGAGCTAGATATTATTACTACTACTAGCGCTTGCTGGGCATAATGGAAATTGAATGTGCTTAGTTCCTGGCATACACCTTTCTTTGCTACTTAAGGGTCAACACTCAGTTTTTGTACTGTAATAACGAAGCCGGTTAGGGGTGTGATCTTTTTTATATATATGTGTATATAAATAAAACAGTGTGGTAACCCATAGGTGAATTATGTTATATCATTGTAAAGGTGCTTACCTTGGTATAAATTAAGACCCTGAGGAATAAGCTGATAGCCTGAGGGCTGTGCTGCCTGTCTGGAGCACTGCGTCTGAGACATAAAAAGAATGCAGAGGCTCATCCCCCATCCCTCTGATCATAACCCTTGCCCCTCATTCCCATGGGCACTAAGAATACTGCCAAGTCTGACCCTGAGCACATCAGCAGTGACAACAGGGCTCTGGGAGCAAGGGTGAAGAGGTCAGGGGCGCAGGTTGCATTCTCGTCCATCTTCCCAGTTGAGCGTAAGGGCTCAGGCCGGGACAGACGCATCCTGGAGATGTCTAATGCAGAGCTGTGCAGATGGTGTTGATTGGAGGGCTTCGGCTTCTTCCATCATGGGATGCTGTTCCAGGAAGAACATCTGCTGGGAAGAGATGGGATCCACCTGACCAAGAAGGGGAACAGCATCTTCATGCCCTAACTCACCAACCTAGTGAGCAGCTTTAAAGTAGGTTCAAAAGGGCAGGTGACAGGAGCCCACAGGTAGGCAACCTTAACAGAGGGTCAGATGTTGGCATGGGGGAGAGGGGCCGTGGAAAATTACAATAGGGTCATAGAAGAAACGAGTGAACTTCTTAGACATCTTTACACAAATGCAAGGAGTATGGGGGAAGAAAAAGGAAAAACTGGAAGTATCAGTACATAAGTTAACTTATGACCTAATTGGTGACACCAGAGGCTTGGTGGGATAAGTCTAAGGACTGGAATATTGTTATAGAGAAGCACAACTTGCTCAGGAAGGACAGGCAAGGTAAAAAGGGAAGAGGTGTTGCATTGTACATCAAGAATATATACACTTGTTCTGAGGTCCAGGAGGAAGTGAGGCACACCAGTTGAAAATTTCCAGGTAAAGATAAAAGTGGGGGGGGAAGAGGAGTGATATCATAGTAAGGGTCTGCTATATATCACCAAATCAATAAGGGGAGGTAGATGAGGTATTTCTAGAACAAACAAGTATCCAAACACAAGACCTGGTAGTAAGAGGGGACTTTAATTACCCAGGCATCTATTCAAAGAGTGCACTATGGCAAATCCCAAAATGTCCATTAAGTTCTTGGAATGAAGTGGGGACAACTTTTTGTTTCAGAAAGTGAAAGTTGTAACCAAGGGGACAGCCATTTTAGTCTTGATTCTGACCAGGAGGGAGGAAATGATTGCTAATCTGAAAATGGAAGGCAATTTGGGTCAAAGTGATTGTGAAATTATGATCTCATGATTCTAAGGAAAGGAAGGACAGAGCTGCAGAATAAGGACAGTGGACTTCAAAAAAGCAGCCTTTAACAAACTCAGAACTGGTAGGTAAGGTCCCGGGGGAAGAAAATGTAAGGGATAAAAGGAGTTTGGGCAGCTCTCAAGGAGACAGTATTAAAAGCAAACTGCAAACTATTCCAGTTCAAAGGAAATATAGGAAGAGCCCAATATAGCTTCAACAGGAGCTTTTTCATTACCTGAAAATCAAAAAGGAACCCTATAAAAAGTGGAATCAGAGAAATTAATAAGGAGCAGCACAAAAGGACAGTACAAGCATGTAGGAACAAAATCAGAAAGGCTATGGCACAAAACGAGTTACAGGCCTGTCTCAACTTACGCTGCGGTTACGTTCCGCGGTCAGCGCCTAAAGCGAAAACCGCATATAGTCAAAATTACATTGAGTGCAATGGCGGGCGGAATCGCCCGCACTACAGGTACAGTATTTAAATTGTTATTTTTCTCTCTTGTTTTTTTCTTGTTTTTGCCGACCGCGTAAAGCTGAAATCGCACATGTTAAATGCGCCTAAGATGCGACAGACCTGTATACGTAGCAAGGAACATTAAAAAAACACACCCCACAATAAATAAATATATATATTTAAATATATTTGGAGCCAGAAAAAAGACAAAGCAAAGTGTAGGCCCTCTACTTAGCGGGGAAGGAGAGCTAGCAACGGACGTCAGGAAGGCGGAGCTGTTTAATGTCTATATTGCTTGTCTTCGCTAAAAAAAGTGAATGGTGACCAGATACTCTGCACAATTAATATTAACAAGGGGGTAAGGAATGCAAGCCAAAATAGAGAGAGAGCAGGTTAAAGAATATTTAGGTAAGTTAGACATATTCAAGGGGGCAGGGCCAGATGAAAGAATGTGTGAATGGGAAAGATGGAAGTGGCAAGCTGCATCCAATTTGAAAAGCATTTACAAACTAAACAGGCAAGACCAACGAAGTATGAGAGGCAGGATGGTTCAGTGATTTAGGGCACCGGCCTAGAACTTGGAAGACTCTATTCCTTGCTCGGAGCCCAGCTCTCCTTAGCCACAGTCCAGTGTCTCAACCGCAGGTCCATCTCACCTCCGTCTTGACTGGCAATACCACTATTAACTCAGCCCTGCGCCTCTTCTCCTGTAGATGAAGACTGACAGCTTTATCAGCTTTTGTACTACTCTCTCTCTCTCCACGCATGCTTTGATTTTAAATGAGAGCTGGAAAAAAAAACCACCACCAACCAACCCAGTTTCCTGTTCAGCATTCCATGCTGAGGCAAAGCTCCCAGGGAATGCTGCCTTAGGAAGGAGCCATTTGTTTTAGTTTGAGGGTTTCTCTCCCTCCCCCCCAGGTAAAAGAGTGCTGGGAAGGGTATTTAGACACTTAAGAAAATGTAAGCTGTTTATTTCTGAGTGTCTCTCAGATGATTTATCGTATTATGACAAAGTGAATCTCATACTTATAGACTACAGACTGGAGGAGAGGCATTACACACAAGACTGCTCCTTTGATGTTGCCTCAGAATTAAGAGCATGTTTTCTCTTCACTATATGGACATGAAACATACTGGCAGCACAGTCCGACTTCCTCAAAGGCAGTGGCTCTCAAACTTTTTTTTAACTGGTGACCCCTTTCACATAGCAAGTCTCTGAGTGAGACCCTCCCTTATAAATGAAAAACACTTTTAAATATATTTATCACCATAATAAATGCTGGAGGCAAAGCGGGGTTTGGGGTGGAGGTTGACAGCTCGCGATCCCCCATGTAATAACCTTGCAACTCCCTGAGGGGTCCCGACCCCCACTTTGAGAACCCCTGCTCAAAGGGTATTTCTTCTCAATACGGGCAGCGAAATATGGCTGTGGCTCTTAAGAACATGAGACTACATACAATGATATTTACAGGTTTGAAGATAAGGCAAAGATAGCTTCGGACACGGAGGATTCTGACTCAGGCCATATAGTGGTAAGAAGGAACTGGAGAGGGAATGGTCCTGACCGCCCCTTATATCCTCAGTGCAGAGCATGAGAGGAGCAACTGAGCATATGCACGTATGACCTGAGGTCCCTATCTGTATTCCAGACTGGCTGAGACCCTGGGGTTTTTTTCACCTTCCTCTGCAGCATGGGGCATGGGTCACTTGCAGGTTTAAACTAGTGTAAATGGTGAATTCTCTGTAACTTCAATCTTTAAAACCAGGATTTGAAGACTTCAGTAACTCAGCCAGAGGTTAGGGGTCTATTTCAGGAGTGGGTGAGGTGCTGTGGCCTGCAATGTGCAGGTTGTCAGACTAGATAATCACGATGGTCCCTTCTGACCTTGGAAGTCTCTGAGCATACGCATAGTCACATGTGGAATACAGATAGGGACAGCTAGGGTGACCAGAAGTCCCGATTTTATAGGGACAGTCCCAATTTTGGGGGCTTTTTCTTATATAGGCTCCTATTACCCTCCACCCCCATCCCGATTTTTCACACTTGCTATCTGGTCACCCTAGGGACTGCACTCAAAGAATATATGGCTGTGGCTCACTGCTCCCTCTTGATGGGGGTGCAGTATAAACAGATCAATAAAAAAAAGGGCTGAGTACTTAGAAGCTCTGCAGCCTATGTTGCTAGCATGGAAGTTGACTAGTAAACAGAGAGGCCACGACGTTAAGTCAGTTTTATTTTTTTGCTGGGAGTCTGCAGCCACTGCAGAGATAGAACCACCACCACCCGGGGAACACTGCAGTTCAGGGGTTAGAACAAGAGATTGGAAGCAAGGGCTACTGAGCTCTTCCTGGCTCAGCACCCATTTATTGTGCCAGACCAACTGCTCGAACAACATAGGACGGAACGTCTCAAAACCACCTAACTCATTTCGGGTCACAAATCCCATTTAAAAAACCCAATGGGACTTGTGCTCCCAAGTCATTTAAGCACTTTCAAAAAATCTCCACCTACCTGGGATCTCTCTCTCAGCTTCCTCATCTGTAAAGTGGGTTGAGGGGCTTAACAGTCTCTAAAGCACTTTGAAAGCCTCCGAAGTAAGGCCCCATTTAAGTGAAAAGCTATTATTCCCCAGCAAAGATGGAGCATTTATCTAGTGTATGAGCAGTGTTGGAAAACGGAACGGGGAGCACCAAGTTTCTGCCGCTGTGAATTCAGAATCTACAAAACTGGGCTGAAAGCCTTATGAGAACAGAATCTCCCATGAGATTTCTGCTATCTCCAGGTTTGCTCTGTGCCAGAAGAACTGCAGGAGCTGTTCCTTAGGCTGGGGATTTTGACACTTCAGTTTCCCAGCTAGAAACCTCAAGTACAGAGGCACAGAAATAAAAAAAAATTAAAAAATACCCTCAACTTCCTCAAACCTCAAGAAAGGCTCAAGTTTCTGTCTGAAGATTTCAGTGGCATGAGGAGGGAAGGATTCTAATTGTATCCAAGTTGTTTTGTCCTTTCTCACTTGGTACATTTCATCAGCAGTTTTGAGTGTCAGCACCTGCAGTGTTTCCAAGCCCAGTCTTGGTTAATTGTGATCCCTCTATATATCCCCCCAGAGCTAGCCTGACAAAAGGCTGTATAATTGGCAGCTCAGGAGAAAGGGGAGAGATGGGCATGGAATGCGAATTACCTCTCATACCGAGGGCAGGAAGACCCTTGGAGACAGAGGTTGAAGTCATTGGCAGGGAGCTTGCCCTGTGCCTGTCGACAAAGTGGCAGGTTTACAGATAAAATGACGACTTAATTTTCTAGCACTGCCAGTTCTAATGCTCCTAAGTGCCAATAATCCCTTTTAGGGAACAGAAGGACAAAATAGAAGGAAGGGGGTGGGTGTAAATAAATGTGCAGTAGTAGTGTTTAAACTGGAAGTTAAAATAAATCACATTCTCTGAGCCCAGCAGGAGCATCCTCCTCTCAGGAACTCACAGTACAGCTGTTTATTTTTGTTGGTTGTCAAATGGAAAAGTAAATGGGATTTTTTCCTCTTTCTTTCAAATCAATGTTTATTGTAGAAGTAAGGTCAGGGTTGTACTCTAAACAGGCTCCAGTCTGCTGCTGCAGGAAGAGGGGCTGGATTGATCTCTAAAGCAATACCTTTATTTTCTTGCACGGTTTGGATGTGTGGGTTGAGGAAGGGTTGCTATGCACGGTTTGGCTAAATTGCTTCAATAAACCTTAGTATTAAAAAAAGAGCATGGTTTACTCGGGAGTATTCAGTGCAAGTGTAACATTAAACAGCACAGTCCACAGCATGACAGCCAAAGCGTTATTGGGTATGTCCGCACTTGGAGCTGGAGGTGTAATTTTCAGCTCGGGTATGCTAGCTTTGATTGAGCTAGTTCACTAAAAATAGAAGCGTAACTGTGGCAGTGTGAGTGGAGCACAATCCTACCTGAGAGCCTAAGGTAGCTAGCGCATCCTGCTGCCCACGCCACTGTGCCTCCACCTCGGTTTTCAGCGCGCTAGCTTGATTAAAGCGGACGTACGTCTACCCAAGCTGGAAATTACACGTTCAGCTGGAAGGAGAGAGACTCATTGGCTTCATGTTTTGTCTGGTATCAGCCATCTCCTCCACACTTTCTAGGTTCTCTCATCGCCAGCATCTGCTCCATTCCCTGTTCGTTCTGACAGGGGACTACTTTTTTTTTTTTTAACTCCTTTAAATAAACTTCAACAGCTGTGCCCTTTCTTTGACCAAAAGTAAACTGAACAGCTCTTTCTAAAGTGATCAGTTCCGTTACAGATTGTCCAATGAGTGGTCTTCATGCATCATTCGCTTGGGGTGCAAGAAACCAGACAATGAAGCCCTACAACAAGGTCTCCAACCCAGTGCACCATTGGACTTGAATCATTCCTTCACTCTTTTTTGATTCATAATCCTCAATTCAGTTTCCACGGGGCATGGAACTGCTTAACCAACATTCACAGTAACAATTCCCGAATCTAAATCTGTTCTTGAGCAGAATCTATTCTGCTTTTTATAGGTTCCTATACCTCTGAGCACCTTTTAGTAGTGCATTAAGTAAAGTGACGAACAACAGTAGAAGAAATCTGAGTCTGGCTGGAAAGAAGAATTTAACTGCTCAATGGAGAATGTGTAATTTGCCTCAGACCAGCTTTCTGCCTCTGGAAGTCGCCAGTAACTGATGATGCAGAGGAAATGGTCTCCCTCTCCCCCAGTTAACGCACATCAGATAATTTTGCTGTGAAAGGAGCTAAGAACAGCTTCATGACCCCTGCAATAATCGGCCTCTAGCAAAAAGCATGTCCTGTGACTGCCCTTACATGAATGTACACAAAGTAAATGTTATTCAGCATTAAAGAATCCAGCCCCTTTTTAAATTCAGCCTTAATACACCCCCCCACATACCCTAAAACAACTTATGCTATTAAGGGCCATATTTCTGATCTTCCTGGTTTAAGCGATAACATGAATGGAATGCAAACCCATGTCAGGATGTCTGAGTCTGCAGACATCCAGAAACAATGACTCAGAGGTGAGAGTTGCCCTGTTTCCAGATTAATCTCTTTGGTGTGTCACTACTAAAGCCTGACACCACTTCAAGATCAACATTAACTACTCCATTATTGACCACTTTAGCAGATGGAATGGGAAAGGCCTTGGGAATGAAGCACTCAAGGAGTGGGCCCTGGGAGTTGATAGAGGGAAAGGAAGGCAGAGGGAAAGACAGAACACACACAAGATACAAAGAAGAGACAAGTGAGAAAAAACCGCAAAAGGAAGATGAGGAAGGAAGAAAAACAAAGGTCAGTGATCCATGTTCTCATTGAACATGACAATAAGGTCCTGAAAAAAAAAAGTTGAGTTATTACATAAAGGCCATATTCTTTTCTTGATCTCTGTGCAATCTCCCATTGACTAAGGGACTGAGGGGACAAGGCAGTTCTCAGTGTATATCCCAGCCCACAGACCATAATTATATATGGAATGCAGCTGTCTCCTTTGAATGGGTTGGACACCTCAGCTTTAGACATATATGTCTAAACTGACACTGCTCATAGAGTCCTGTAAGCTTAAATTCCCTCCTTTTCTAGAGCAGGTGTCTAAACTACAATGTAAATGTCATCAAATGACAATTTCTGTAGGGCAGGTGGAATTTTAAGGTGACAGAAATATAATCTACTTCCCAAGCAGCCAGCACAAACTGGCCATGTATCAGACATGGGATAAAATATTTGACAGTGCCTAAGTCTTTCAAAAGTAAATTTGGCGTTTAAGAGCATAAATGTCAAGAAAAGTCAATAGAACTTGAGTCTAAAGGCCTAAATCCCTTTGAAAATGTAACATTGGCACTTTTGAAAATGTTATCGCATGGTTTTCAATTAAATGTCTGTTCAATTGGTACAGAACTCAAGTGACCACTTAGTTCAGGAGTTGCCTAATAAAGATGAAGTCCTTATTGCAGGTACAACTGCATCATCATAGGAAATTCAAGTTAACGCTCCTCAGAGTACAGTAGTGCTTCATAAACAAATGTCAATTGCTCTCAGAGGTTAATCTGTAACCTAGAAAAACTACCACTAATCACAGAATAATACACTGAATTGTTGCTCCACCACTACTAGTAGTTGTTATGCTCGACACTACCCCAAGCAATAATTTGCTTACATCAACTAACACTACCTGACTTAAGAACTCATATAAATTCCATAAAATACAACAGCAATTAACCTTGTGGGACAGGAAAATAAGTTTCATGTCAAGTTACTCTGCTGATGGATGTAGGTCATATATCCCTCACCAACTGACTTGTGCCTCTATTTTAATGAAGCCCTCCAGAGATGCCTGTAATATGGAGAGACTTCTCTGATTATCCACCACTTGCTGACCACATCCCAAGCTGGACAGCCAATAAATTACACACGCAACATAGCATGCTTGTCTCCAGCTCAGAGGGATTCAGTTGTTTGCGTTAGGAATAATTAATCAGCTGATTAAGAGCAGGATGCAATTTTATCAAGTGCCCAACATTTACAACATAAATATGTAAATAAAAGCTAAGGGGAGACACACTGGTATCTCCCTTTGCATTTACTCAAACCTTGTTATAAAGTTACTAGTATTTTTTTAAATACATTTGACAGCAACATATAAACTCCTAAGGAGATTTTACACAGAAGTTTCCCGTTTCTTCAGGATCCAAAAAGTTACATTAGGCAATATACTGCAGTTCAGCAGTCTGCAGAGCACCCTTGAGTGGTTCTGTCAGTCTTCAAGTGAGCAACACTTCCTGCAGCTCAGTTCCTGACATGTGGCTGTCCAGTGGGTTTTCCCCACCAACTAAAAAAAAAAAAAAAAAGCTATCAAGCACCTCCCTGCACTTCACGCAGCTGCTTCATGTCCCTCTCTAGGACAAATAACCATGATTCAGTTGTTGGTAACAGTGTCTTGGAAGGGGACTAAATCCACTGGCGATCAGCACCGAAGTGTGAAGTGTCCCAGAGAGGTTATGGAGCAGAGAGGTGCTTCAATGCTATTAAATAAGGAAACATTCCCAGATACACAATGGGGAGAATTTAAGACGCTACAGTTCTGTCGCATCTTAGGCGCATTTAACATGTGCGATTTCAGCTTTACGCGGTCGGCAAAAACAAGAAAAACAAAACAAACCAAAAAAAGAGAAAAATAATTTAAATACTGTTTCTGTAGTGCGGGTGATTCCGCCTGCCATTACACTCAATGCAATTTTGACTATACGCAGTTTTCGCTTTAGGCGCTGACCGCGGAACGTAACCCCAGGGTAAGATAAGGCAGACCTGTATCTCCATTGCAGTAAAGACAACGCCCATTTTAACAATGTCCTGTAACTAAGCACTCTACTTGATGAGAGGAAGGTATCTTTGCTAATTATATCGCCACCATTAGCACAATATCCAAGTTCCTCACAATCTTGATTGTATTTATATTCACAACACACCTGTGAGCTAGGGCAGTGTTGTTATCCCCATTATGGGGACAGCAAACTGAGGCACAGAGAGTAAATGATTCACCCAAGGGTACACAAAGACTATCGCAGAGCTGGGGACAGACCCCAGGAGTCCCAACTCCCAGACTAAGATGCTAATCAGGTGGCCATCCTTCCTCTCTACAGTTCAAGGCTGGGAGGTTAGTAGGAGAGGCATCCATAGTAGAATCTCAGTTTTGCAAAACAACATGGAGAAGTCAGAGAAGCACTGCAGTAATATTCAGTTATTCGGTATTCAGAACCACATATGCATTACAACCACAAGTACTTATTTAATGAGAAGAGAAAAATGATCTAATTGAGATGCATCCAAAATTGCCTCCAATACACCATAAGCAATAATACGTATGTACGAGAACGTGCAGGCTGCTAAGGTGTTTGTGAGACAGAGAGGCTAAATTGTGAGGCTGGTGCTCCACCAAGCTCAGCAAAAAAATGCTGAATATATTTATTAAATGCAATCAAATTTTACAAGGCACTGAAGTGATAACTCTGAAGTAGTGGAAAGTGCAAGTGGCGATAAATATCTTGTAAACACAGAGGTCACAGGCTCAGGTGCTTATGAGCAAGGAAAATGTTTATTACTTTAAGCAGCATGCTCCACTACTTTGGTGTTATTCTTTCCACTTTTTTTTTTTTTTTTTTTTTTTTTAAGGGGGAGGGGAACATTATTCTTCTTCAATTCCTTGCAGTAAATCAGGAGCAAGAGATTTATGGGAATTTTCAGCCAATCAGTATGAAAAAAAGTCAAAAATCAAGCCTCTATCAGTTCAGTTTTGAATACAATTACTGGCAGACAATAGCTCGCTGTTTTAACAAGCTGAGTCAGACAGATGGATACCGTATAGTTTATATCCATTTGTATTTATTAAACCTATTAAAAAACTGCAATCATTCTGTCAACACCTCGCTACTATTATGGTACTTGGAGCTGTATATAAATGAGAATTTTACTGGTAAATAGCAGGGGAATAAGGCATGTTCCATACAATATTGTAGCATTCAGTGTATGTTTACTACGAATATCAACAATACTTAGAATGTATACAGATACCACGCTTTCCATCTGTAGATGTCAATACACTTTGCAAAACGTGGGCAAAGCATGAAAACTCCCACCTTACAGAAAATTAAACCTCTCTATTTATCATGGGTTACTCTAGAATCTCATAATTCAGCATGAGAGCTGGGATTAGAATCCAGGTCTCTGGACTCCCAACTCTGTTCTCAAAGCCACAGACCATGTTTTCCCCACACAGATCAACCTCCTTGCTTCCCTGCTTCTTTAGGCAATCCCTCACTCCCCCCCCAGAAACCAGCTTCTTCATAAAGACACTGCCTAATTTTAATCAGTTGCCGTATTTGATCAATCAAAAGCAACCCCAACTAGCTGCATGTTATTACAGCTTGCTGCAATCTTTGCCCAATCAGAATCCTTTATACAATCTGTCCATCAGCTGAACCCCACAGAACCACTTCAGCATCAGCAGATAGCCAGAGACAGCGTATTCCACCACTTAGAAATTCCAGGCAAAGCTACTCATTTGGCAGTGATCTAACCCTCACCAAACCTCTTCTGACTGGCCAGAGGATCAGAAAGATTATAATTAACAGAAATATAATCCCAGTCCTCATCAGTCAGGTTTTGCATATACATAAGGAATGATCAGTGGCGAACACTGATGACTGCTCCTTATTTAAATCACCCTCTAGTACAAGGAAAAGCTTTCAGGCATGGCACGTGGAAGATGAACACACAGACCCCAGGATTTGCTAGTGGGTTTTCCCCCCTGTATTCATCTCTCAAGCATTGTACTCGGGGGGGGGGGAGAATCACCCAACATACATTCAAGAGGCTCTGTAGTAGGCAGACTGAATCAGAGCGCTGTCATTTCGCAGTGT
Organism: Platysternon megacephalum; assembly: GCA_003942145.1. Classification (NCBI taxonomy): domain Eukaryota; kingdom Metazoa; phylum Chordata; order Testudines; family Platysternidae; genus Platysternon; species Platysternon megacephalum. Next base: position 5,756,684 of record QXTE01000018.1, on the reverse strand, counting down.
GGATGCAGCTCAAGTGGCAGACCCGAGTCAGGTGGTTTGTGTGGTGCAGTATAGACGTGTTAGCGCCTATGAGACCTAGGTGCAGCAATCATAAACCCAGGTTTACAATGCAGTGTGGACGCTCAAGTCCACAAGCCCAGGTCCCACAGACCTGGGTTTATAATGCCCATGATCAGTGGGCAATGCGGCTGTAGAACAGGGAGTGTTATTAATGCTCAAGATCGCTACCTCTGACTGGCTAGCTACTGCACCAAATACATGGCGAGGGACTTCTTTTCTTCTGTCTGGGATTTTTTTTTTTTTTTTTGAGGCAAGGCATGGGGAAGAGATGGAATTTGGGGGATTTATGAGAAAGAGGGGAGGAGCAGAATTAATGGGGGATTGATTTCTTGGGGATGGGAACACATGCAGGGGAGGACTCAAAAACAGGCAGGAAACACGCAGGGGGGTTCCTCAGAGAACAGGAACACACAAACTGGGAAAACTAGAGATAGGAGGGGGAAGGGAGAGGGGATTTCAGACCTTCCTCTTTCTGACTATGTTGCTGAACTCCTAACCAATTAAAGCCTTGAGAATGGCAACATTCACATGAAAATCCCCTGTAATTCTCAAGGGTGTGCTTTTCATCCATATATTCCGAAGCATTTTACTAAGAAGCCCATAATTATCCTTATTCTACACATAGGGAAAGTGAGGTAGAGAGAGGGGGAAAGTGACTTGCCCAAGTCATGCAGCAGCTCAATAGCAATCCAGGTTTCCTAACTCCCAGTCCAGTGCCCAATACTTAGGACCACCAAAGTCTTTCATCTGCAGAACACACGTGCTTCTCTACTGTGCCTCCAACCCTAACATGAGAAGGATAATCTCAACAGGTGAGGGTATATTAATATTGCTATTTAGACTCTGCAGGGCAAGGATCAACTTGTGTATACGTATGTACAGTGTCAAGTACAATGGGACTGCAATCCACTCGACTGTAATCAGTTAATAATAATAATTCCTTGGCCTAAAGTAGACAACAGACATGGAAAGTGTGGAAGTGGTTTTTGTGACATGGATGTCTATCCACTAGCAACTGCATAATGCTCCCCCCCGATCCTTAAAAACCCTGAAATATAAACTCATTGACATTTTTATAGAAGAAAAACACTGATGATTCTATTTAGGCAGAAAAGTTATCAGCATATGAGCTAGAAAGTCCTGCTCTGCATGACAAACCTTTTGACATGGAGGTGGAACCCAATGAACCACAGGCAAGTTCAGAACTGGACCCGATTAGAGACCTTAACTTTGTGGCTCAGACCCATCCTTAATTCATTAGAGCCAAGACGCTAGATTCGGAGATGCTTACTATTGTGTTTCCCACTAGGTGCTCAGTAACCTCAATTCCAATTGACCACCAGAGTTTCAAAGCCTGAGCTCCTGCCATGCCTGTATGTCTACGCTGCAATTTTTAGCCCCGCAGACAGAGCCAGCTGACGCGGGCCAGCTGTGGCGAGTCTTTTATTGCCATCTAGACACATACACGGAATTATAAAACATATTTGCTATAATAGCCAGTAATACAGCTGTGGCAGCTTGCATGGATAAATGACTGGTACAAATACTGAGGTTACCTTTAAGTCTCGAGGAAATGTATAAGAAGCCTTGGAGAGCCCTTGGAAAATTAAGCTAATGGTACATAAAAAAACCCCCAAACATAATTCCTTTGAAGTGATTTGCTTCCAATACAAGCTCTGAAACTAACCAAAAAGGTGGCTATACACGGGTTTCTGCCCACAGATTCCATTAACATACGTAAATCTTATGTTCAAAAGAAGCCTCCAGCCACCAGTTTTTTCCATCTTAATTTTGATTCCTTTGACTTTCTGTCCTATGTTCTTCCCCCCCCCCCCCACTTTCCTCATTAAAGGATTTTTCAAAACAGAAATAAAAAAGAGCCAAATGCACTAATTATTTTAATGACCTATAAAAAAAGAAATATAGTTCCTTTCTACTCCAAATATAAGCAAATGTCAATGCCGCACATGGAGCACGATTTTCAGACAGAGGTGGCACAGCATCTCAATACTATATAGTCAGCGCCTATATTTGATTAATGAAAACTCCCAGGACTAATTTTATATTGCTTCATTACAAGCTTGGGGCAATTAACATAAAGGTTAATCTACTACATTATTAAAATGTTATTTTTCCTAAACAAAATAATTTGCTTCTCTTTCTACCCCCTTTAGAAAAAAACCACCGGATACATAAAATGAGCTATTATCCTTTTCAAGTTCATATTGAGAGGAACAGGAATCACTTCATCTTTCATCAGGACCAGAACAAGACAACTGCCCTGTTTCTACAAAATGGCAAAATGCAATGCTTCCTTGCAAAGCTAAAAAGTAGGGAAAAAAGCAGCAATTATGGTTAGGAGGTCAGGGAATAGTAATAAATATGCAGTTCATCCCGCACTTGGGGGCAGGAGGCGGGAAAGAAATTGTCGCCCTCGAACAATTCACACATCACTTGCAAAATTAAACATCACTTGCAAACTCCGAACGACCATCAAAGCTAAAAGCACACACCTGTAAGCTTCGTGAAAGCAGAGAGGTAGATAATAAAAAGCACAAGTATCTCCTATTTTTTTGAGCTCTATTAAGAAAACAAAGTAAAAGCTGCTTTAGCAGTTGCAGGTGAGGTTTTTTTTTTTGTTTTTTTGTTTTTTTAAAGTACTTCTCTCTGGTAGACTTGCTGTGGGGTTGATTCAGCACCAAGGTAGGAGAGTCAAGTCACAAACCATGTAAAGGCCTTTTATCCTGCTCCCCCGCAAACAGAAATACTAAGATAATTGGCTCCCAATAATACTTTCCCCCCCTCCATAGGACCCTCAGATCATGATAATTAAAAAGCCTTAATGAACTCAATGAAAAAGGATAACAAAGATGGGATTGAAACAAAATGCCAGAGAACACAGATGCAGTCTACTCTAGTGCTGTTTTACCCCTTGTACTACTTGGGATAGCCTCTCCACACACTGGCATAAAAAGGGTTAAAGCACTATAAAAATTCAGAATGCTAGAGAAGCATTGCACCAGGAAAAGAGAGTTGCAACTGATTTTTCTTGGCAAAAAAACCCTCATTGGAATAGTGGTGGGATTGTGTTCACTCCTCATATGTAAGTGCTGAAACGAGACTTGCTGACACTTTCCTGGCATTACCACAAGCCTTGCAGTGGCCTAGGACTTCAACTAAACTTTTGTGGGGCCAGAAATATGCAGAAGACATTGCTGCCCAAACAAAGCAGCCCTTGGGACCTCTCCTGTCATGGCAACATTATTCAGTGTTAAAATAAGGCCCTACCCAGGACTGTCAGCAACCCATGTTAGCCTGGTGTATCTCAGAGTGGGTCTCCCTCTTTTTCACAGAAATTTCTGCTTTGTGGGGCCCGGCAGGACAGGTGGCATGGGAGCCAGACTACACTAATTCTGGAAGTGCTTTGGGGAGCAAGACGTGGTAGCATTCGTCAATCAAGAACTATTGTCATTAGGGGAATGCAAGCTATTGTTTTTAGATGACAGAGGGGTTTACTGCTGAGTGGACAGAGGGTTGGGTTTCCAACAGGGGCAGGACATTATGCATTCTTATACAGTTGGCATATGCCTCGGCGCTGATCTTGCCTGTTCCATACAGCAGCCTTTCGCATAGGTAGGAACCTATGTCAGCTGTACGCGTAGTTGAGACTCCTGTCGTTTAGATCCAGGAGGCATTTCGTGAAAGCAAAAATGCGGCTTTGCCATCTTCATGCCAGCCTCAGCTAACCTTTGAAGATAGGTGGTCCCTTGCATGCTGTAATATGCCAGTCTTTATCATCATTTGATGCCTTTCATTGCTGAGTGACTCATCCTCGTCTCCAACAGCAACCAGCCACTATATTTTTGGCCTTCCCTTCAACCTCACCACATTCCCCCTTCTCCAGCTGGCTTCAGCTGATTCTTGATATAGCACATGCCAACTGTCTGTCACTGACAGCTAAAACAAAACAACAACAAAAACTTTTTAAAAGAAATATTATAGAATTACTCACTCTCAGCCTAGGACGTTGCAATTTATGACAGTGTCATTAAAGAGGTTCAGACTATTACACTAGAGGTTTAAACCATTACTTCTGTAGCAATTGTTTTTAATAAGAGAAGCAACAGTCCTACACTCAACTGGTTGCGTATAGGGCACCTACCAGTGTTTCAAAATGTGAAGTCCCACACTTTGGTGTTCTTGTTCACTATTACACACAAAACTGTCTTTCCCCATTGTCCTCAGGATAATAAAATGGGCTGTTACTGGAATTGATTCAGGTGGTAGAATCCAGGAAACCTTAACTTTTTTATATTTTACATTTTGAGTGCTAATAATGTTCTGACCCACTTTTGGTATCAGATATTTTATGTTTTAAGTTCACGAGTAGTCAGAAATCTACCCTACGTTCAGCTACACGCATGACCTGCTGAAGATGTACCTCACGTGGAGAACAAAGGCATTCCTGCCCACTCGGGCCAGCGCTGATGCGAGCATTTCATGCAAAACAGCAATATGAAATGCAGCTGCTTTGCACCATAGTGGAAGAAATGGCACAGCAAGTTTCAACGGAAGAAGCTGGCAAGAAACTCATTTTTACTGTATTATAAATACACAAACTTTTTATAGCACCTGGCATCCAAGAACGTCAAAGTGCTTTACAAGAGGAGAGTGAATCGTATTACCCCTACTTTATAGAAAGGGAAAGTGAGGCACACAGCTGCTTTTCCTGAAGGCCACATAGCACCTTAATAATAACCCTGAGAACAGAACTCTGTTCTCTTGTCTCCCAAGGCAGAATCCTATTTTTTAAAACATAAAAGTAGCTAGAACCCAAGAAGGAACTGAAGAGGTGGGGCAAAACAGAAAACCCCAATGGGGCATGTTGGCAAAACAGAAAACCCCAATGCCTTAAATTTAAGGCACTTGAGGAAGTCTTAGCTACGTCACTGAAGAACACTCCAACAGCTCCAACACTCCTGCCAACATTGTGTGTCTGTGTCAGTAACTGGCCTTCTATGGTTTCAGTTTTCAAATCCAGGCAGGAGATTTATTTCCCTTGATCGACATGCCAGTGCTATTCAGAGTTGTACAGCTTCCAATATTTGGTTAAGTGCCTTGAGAGGCTTGGCATGGAGGGCAATATGGAAATGTAGCTTTGATTAACTGATCAGTTCCAGCTTCCTCTTTTCCGCCTCCTGGTCAGACATGGACTTTTAGACAAAACACAAGGGCTCCACCCCATGTGCTTTTAGGGTTGCTTTTTTCCTCGAATATTGATTTATGGGGCTGATGGGAACAGTTGGTGAAATACTTGGCTGATGCTTACATTTAAGACCCCTCCCCAAAGAATACTTTCACCACTGTGGTGAGAGGCGGCTCAGGGCTGCTCACCTCCCTCTCTATGTAGTAACACATCAGGAGACAAGAGTAGGGAGCAGTCTCTGAGCTCAGGGAGCTCATGGACTCCAGCTGAAGCAGACTTGCCCCTGGATAGTGCACAAGGGTGAGGGGAGATCTTCGCACCTCCCTTGCCCTTGTTCATCTACAGAGGCCAGCCATAATTTAGCCTTCGGTTTTGAGCCTTCTTTGAACAAACGGACACTCCACGGGATGCAGAATTGAGCCTGTCTACTCCGTAGCTCTGTGGGATGGTTCAGTTGTGTTTACGAGGAGACCGAGCAAGCTCATTCCCAAATTTGGAACTTATCCAGATCTCGAGAGCTCAAAGTTCATTACCCAGTGTGTCATCCAGTACAGCAGGTCAAGTACACAGCAACACTAGCAGCAATGAATGTGCCCAGGATAAATGGAAACCCTCACTGAACTGCCTTCTCATGTTAACTCCGGACTAAACACACATTGTTCTTTGTTGGGGAATGTTTCAAAAATGGCCTAGTTACTGTGTTAGTAAATTTAGGTGAGATTGCTGTGATGTGGTTTTAGCCTCAAAATGCAGTATTCTCAGTTGTTTTTTTAAACCATAGCACAATGCTCTACTGTAACAGAGACCATTACAGAAAGGGCTTGAGAATATTTTCCCCAAGATTAAAGGATTTCTCCCCCTCTCCCACCTCCCAAATAATTTTTCCCCCCAGGAAAATATCCTTGTTATATTGCGCCACAGCATAACCACTAAAATCACAACGCTGCATCACCTGGAGCTCGTTATGCAGCTACAATGCAAAGGCAACAAAAGCTACAAAAACACAGCAACCACATCCTTCGGGTGATATAAAGCAGTGTTACCACCAGGCTTATTTTCCCTTTCATCCAGATTAATGAGGACACTGGCATGGTAAAGATTTAGAGGACACCTTTCAGATTATTATTTAATGGAATTACATTTGTTTAGTGCCTTTCATCCAGAAGGATCCCCAAAGTAATAGCTCACCTAACAAAGAAGTGCAACTGCTTCTGGGATGCAACAGGGTAATTGTTTAACAATTCACCCCAACGGGTGAGGCCTGTAAGTGGAGAATCTCTTATTCAATATAAACTAGCAGGGTGGAGTAAACAACCTTGCTTCTGCAGGAAGTGCTTTGGGATCTTTAATTCCTGAAATTTTGCTTCTGATTTCAGACAGTATCTACCTAGTTGTTTATACTAAACCCTCCCCTTAGTACCTGAGTGCAAACACTGTACTTCTACAGAAGCTTCCAACTGACTCTCTCTAAATGTTTTATAATTAATTAATTACATCATCCTTGCAGTTGGGGTCGGATAATCGCTATTATTATATAACAGTTTTATCATCTGATCCAAAGAGCGTCACACTCAATAGAAAAATTCCCACAGACTTCAATGGGCTTTGGATCAGACCCTTATAGACAGTGAAACCAAATCAGATTAGCCCAAAGAAACAGAGTCTGTGGCAGAGCTGGGAATAGAAACCAGGTTTTCTGACTCCTGGTCTCATTCTCTAACCACAAGTGAGCTCTCAGTTGTACAGAAGAGTTTTGGAGATGGTGGGCGAGGACGTGCCGCTCACAGGTTTTATCATCGTACAAAAAACTGCTTATGAGAGAAACCGAAGCAAGTGTATTGCCCTCTTTTTTATGAAACACCACAAAAACCTGTCAAGCAAAGGCAGAGGATCTTAAGACACTTAATTTGCATGTATACATACACCCACATGTACAGTCAAGAAAGGGAAGAGTTTCTTCCCTCCGCCCCCATCACATCATTTTGCTTATTTTCCTCTTAGTCACAACACAAATCAAGCTGCCAAGCTGACAAGACCTCCAAACAAGTCAGCAATTCTTAAGATGTACAGACACGGAAAGCCTTTTTCCCTGGCAACGTGAGCCTAATGAAAGCCCATCTTCACACACTACAGTTCCTTTCTTGTTATAAGTGGCTCATGCACTGGTTCACACAACAGGATTCCTTGTACCTGGGCTCAGATTCATGAGACAAAATTAAAGACAGATTAAAATGCCCCTAACCGTGGCTTGCAAAATGAGGGAACACCCCAATGTCTGCCTTTTATTAATAAGTCTTCTCATTTGTTAATAAGTCTGCCTGGAATTTGATCAACTACTACAATTTACAAAAATGTCTGGTAGTTTTGGGTGCCCAAGTTTGGGTGCCCAAGGGTGGGAGTTGCAAGTTTGGGTGCCCAACTTGCAACACCTTTAAAAGACCAGATTTTCAGAGGATGAGTGCTCAGCACTTTCTGAAAATTAGATCATTTCAAGACGCTTCAAGCCGAGTACCCAAAAATTGTCAAACCCCAAAAAAATGGTCTCAGCACAGCAGGAGTCTAGCCATTATCCACAGCCTATCATGTTGAACAATACTGTCTCAGTGTTGCCTTGAACTCCCCTCATTTGTCTCTCTGTCTAGCCATCTAGTCTCATTTTATACTTAGAATAATAGAAGATTAGGGTTGGAAGAGACCTCAGGAGGTCATCTAGTCCAACCCCCTGCTCAAAGCAGGACCAACACCAACTAAATCATCCCAGCCAAGGCTTTGTCAAGCCAAGACTTAAAAATCTCTGAGGATGGAGATTCCACCACCTCCCTGGGTAACCCATTCTAGTGCTTCACCACCTTCCTACTAAAGTAGGGTTTCCTGATATCCAACCTAGACCTCCCCCACCACAACTTGAGACCATTCCTCCTTGTCTGTCATCTGCCACCACTGAGAACAACCGAGCTCCATCCTCTTTGGAACCCCCCCACCCTTCAGGTAGTTGAAGGCTGCTATGAAATCCCCCCTCACTCTTCTCTTCTGCAAACTAGAGCCCAGTTCCCTCAGCCTCTCCTCGTAAGTCATGTGTCCCAGCCCCCTGATCATTTTCGTTGCCCTCCGCTGGACTCTCTCCAATTTGTCCACATCCTTTCTGTAGTGGGGGGAATTAGACACAAATACTCGAATGTGGCCTCACAAGTGCCAAATAGAGGGGAATAATCACTTCCCTCGATCTGTTAGCAATGCTCCTACTAATGCAGCCCAATATGCCATTAGCCTTCTTGGTGACAAGGCACACTGCTGACTCATATCCAGCTTCTCATCCACTGTAATCCCCAGGTCCTTTTCTGCAGAACTGCCACTTAGCCAGTCGGTCCCCAGCCTGTAGCGGTACATGGGATTCTTCCGTCCTAATTGCAGGACTCTGCACTTGTCCTTGTTGAACTTGGGCAGATTTCTTTTGGCCCAATCCTCCAATTTGTCTAGATCACTCTGGACCCTATCCCTACCCTCCAGCATATCTACCTCTCCCCCCAGCTTAGTGTCATCTGCGAACTTGCTGAGGGTGCAATCCATCCCATCATTCAGACCATTAATAAAGATGTTGAACAAACCCGGCCCCAGGACCGACCCCTGGGGCACTCCGCTTGATACCGGTTGCCAACTAGACATTGAGCCATTGATCACTATCCATTGAGCCCGACAAGCTAGCCAGCTTTCTATCCACCTTATAGTCCTTTCATCCAATCCATACTTTTTTAACTTGCTGGCAAGAATACTGTGGGAGACCGTAACAAAAGCTTTGCTAAAGTCAAGGTATATCACGTCCACTGCTTTCCCCATATCCACGGAACGTAAGCTCTTTGGGGCTTTTTTCTTCTGTGTTTGTGTAACCCACACCCCTCCTGGGTGTGGTGTTCTGTCCCATCTAGTGGCACCGAGACCACTTAAGAGCGAGATTTAAAAAACGAGTCTGCTCTACAGCCTTAGTTAACAGCCAATAGGCTTTTAGCTCATGCGATAGAGGCTCTTGCACTAAGCTCCAGAGACCCCAGGTTCGATCCCGCACACCGACGACTGGGGTCTGTCGGTGTGACATTTGCACAGCACCTAGTGCAATGGGGTCCTGATAGATGACTGGGGCTTCTAGGCACTACAACAATACAAATACCAACCCCAGTCACTTGTGAAAAATCTTGATTTTCATGCCAAAACACACGTTTGAAATATTGACAAGTGCATAAACATGTATAAAAGCGGTTAGCATTTTATTTACATGGACAGGGCATTGCCATATATGTGATGCATGCAGCTCCGCTGATATTTGCTTTCAGATTTATTTCATGATTAAATAGAAATAATCTGGCCTTCAATATGAGTGTACGTTTCCCCTGAGAAAAACACTCAAGTGAGGTCTGAGCGGCGTACTATTACCTTGAAACCAGAAGTAACCTCTTTGGTGGAAGCCACAGTTTCACAAGGAATAGAATTAAGAGACTAAATTTTCAAGTATTCAGGCTTTCCCCTCATCTTATGCTAGAACTGATTTGATCCTATACATTGACCTTTTTAACGCCGTAGGATAAAAGGTGATCTTGAAACTACTGGAGAGTAAAGACCCACCTCAACATCTGGTTTCTCTTCTTAGATAAGGAGTTCAGCAGTTGGGATCAATCAAATTTTTTTTATGCATTTCATTTTCTTTTAAGGGGAAATAATTAACCATAAATCTATATTACAATAATAGTCTGCAGCACATGTTTAGAAAAGTAAAAAAACAAAAACAAAAACAAACAGTCTTGTCTATATAGCGGTTTGAAGCTCCCCTTTAGGGCATTTGAGCTTCTCAACTGTGTTGTAATTATGAGGATCTTTGATTTTTTCAAAATTTTGGCCACGCACAGCTCAACTATTTGGCAGGTTATTCCACACACATTTAGCTTAATCTGATTAAAGCAATTCCCTCAGATTTGTCTATCTCCAAAAAGTGAGTTGTGCTCATTGAGTTATCTGGTAGATGATTCTTCCATTGGAACAGTCATTTGTTTTTAGACACTATATAGAATCAATATTTTTCTTGGGAGGTTAGATCTCTTCAAAATATCCAAGAGTAGGTTAACAGGTGACCTGATCACAGTATGTAAGTACCTACATGAGGAAAAGATATGTAGTGGTAGCCTGCTCTTTAAACTAGCAGAACAAGGCATAGCTCACCCAGAAGCTACAGCCTTGATGCAAAAACTCCTGGGTGACGTTCTCTGGCCTGGGTTACGCAGGTGAGCAGACTAGATGGTCATAATAATCCCTTCTGTCTGTAAAAATCTATGAAACTGTCTCACCCAGGACAAAAACACATCAGTCACACTCTGGTGAACACCTAATTCTTTGTGCAAAATGAGTTTTCCTTTAACTGCTAAGATGCCATTCTGCTTTGCAAAGTATGTAAAACTTCCGAGATAGGTCTTGCTCGTTTCCTCTAGTACATTTTCTGTCACCCCATTTTTACTGATACTTTATTCCCTTCTGTATCTGCCATGTTAGCTGATGTCTAATACAGATGCAATACAGGTCTGTCTCATCTTATGCTGGGGTTACATTCTGCAGTCAGCGCGTAAAGCAAAAACCGCGTATAGTCAAAATTCCATTGAGTGTAATGGCGGGCGGAATCGTCCGCACTACAGGCACAGTATATAAATTGTTATTTTTCTCTTTTTTGTTTTTGCCAACCGCGTAAAGCTGAATTTGCGCATGTTAAATGTGCGTAAGATGCGACAGACCTGTAATTCTCCAATCCACCTATCTGATGAGATAGTCTTGAATGAACACACGCGCACACACAACTGTAGAAATCAGAGATGGAAAATACAAGCTAGATTATCTAATCATGCCTTGCTAATACAGATTATATTCTACTGTACGTGTGCCAATGTGTTTTCCAATCCAGTAATAGGGATTCTAACACTTGCCAGGGAAGTCTACTCCACAAGCAAGTTGTTCTCAGCATCCAAAGGTTTTTTTTCCCTTCCCTCTCTGTCAGCATACCCTTACCCCTCCCCACCAATAAAACACAGGGTATTCAGTTCGTATCACAAGGGCTGGTATTGGTCTATGGCATTATACTGGTATTTATGTTTAGCATTACATTGTTTGCTAACCAATTTAATTTACTTTGCAACTGGTCCGTAAAGACTTTCAGATACTAGCCCCGAGGTGTTCCCCACGTCAGGAATCAAAAAATAAATTCAAAAATTTATTTACTAAATGTGCATACATTAACCCAAAGAAAAAATAAATCAAGGATTTTTCTAAATAATTTTGGGTGGAAACATGAAAAGGCAAAGGAAGCATTTTTTTTTTAACTAGTTGCTCTGCTCAATACATCTTTTGTTATTTAACACCAATAACGATTGAGTGATAAGCAGTTACTGTTCCTCGTCCAAAAGTTAAGTTATGCTGCTGCTTTTGTCTTGAGCCATAAATCACTGGCTTGTGCAGATGTAGTCAGTCCAACACAAACATTTAGAAGGGTGATATAAACTATGCTTTGGTTTTACTATGTTGACTTGATTTACACAAACCTAAACAAAAAAAATAAATAACGCCAATGGGAATTACAGAATTTTGGGGAGGAGGAATTAATTGGTGCTTTTAAACTTTTGGCAGGAGTTTGGGGGTCCCCCACTCTTCATAAAATGTTTAGGGGAGGTAGTGTGGCCTAATGGGTAGAGAGCTGGACTGGGAATTAGGAGACCTAGTTTGTATTCCCAACTCTTGCATTGGCCTGCTGGATGACCATAGAGAACTCACTTTAACCTCTCAGTTCCTCCATCTGTAAAATGGGGATAATGATACTGACTTCCTTTGTGAAGCACTTTAATATCTACTGATGAAAAGTGCTATGTAAGAACTAGGGATTATGATCATTAGTGTATTTTCTTATGTCTGATCCATTCTAGTGTTTATTTTTTATTTAAAAACATAATTCTTCCACTGTTCATTCTGTTTTAAAAAAACAATTAAATTACCTCCTCCTCTTCTCCCTTCCCTTCTGAACCATATCACAGACTATCACATTTCTTAAGTAAGGACTTAAGAAAATGTGCGAAGGAAAAATACATAAATAAACCCACCAAGAGCTATGAAATCAAGGAATGTTTTCAAAGATGGGCAAGGCTGGTCAAATTACTGCCCAACATGTGCATGGATGAATCTGCCAGTAAAACATGAGACTAAGACAGAAAATGTAACAAAAACCTGGTAAAACATGATATTGGATGGGTTCAAGGACTCATGATGGTGGGGGTAGAGAAGGGGGACAGTGTTGCAGAGCTAGCCTAGGTGGGTAGTCAAACTGGCTCCTATCAGCACTCACACTCCCATAGTCCGAACTGGACCGTGTAGACATGCCTTTAATGGAGACCAAGGACTGAACGTTCACGGAGACTGAGCTAACCTCACTAGAGAGGTGGTTGTTATTAGAGGTCCCCATTGTGCTAAGCACTGTACACGCACACAGTGAGAGACTGTAAGCTTTGTGGGGGTTCTATTTAAATATCCAGGACCGACAAAAGATGGGAGAGGAAACATGTACAAAGAGGTGAAATGACTCAGGTTATTGGCAAAGCCGGAACAGAACCTAGGTCTCCTGACTCCCAGTCCTCTGCTCTATCTACAGGCCCAAGCTACTTGCTGTAGCCAAGAGATACATAGAGATGTCTCCGTCCTGCTGTGTAGGAATTACGAACAAGGCAGAAACATGCATTGGTTCTACCTATTCTGTATCAGATCAGTCAAGGGTAATCAATATGGCCCTTCTTACCAATTACAGATTCAAAAGAAATTGTTCTTAGAGCAGTCAAGGTCTTTATATGGTTTGCATGAGCAGAGAACTCTGGAGGAAATCTTGGTTTTCTTTTCACCTTTTTGCGGGGAGGGAGTTATATCCTTTAAAAACAGCATAGTCTAATCTGCTCACTTTTGCCAGACTGTTTTCAAGCACCGAGTGTGGGTCTCCCGCTGGGATACAAAACTGTTTAATGAGCTATGAAGACAGGAGCAAGATTCTGTGTTAGAAGCCCTGAAAGTTTTTAAGAAAGGAGAGATTGTTTTCTGTGGATCTTTAAAGACCCACGCATGAACACATAGAAGCTGTTGAATTTAGCTGGGATGTGGCTGGTGCCAACTGTGAGGTCGCTTCTGGCTGTAATTCGTCTCCTTTTATAAGTCTCTTAGCTAGTTTAGTTTGGTGGTGTTGGTGTTGGAAATTTAAAGAGCTCTGATAAATGTTAACGAGCCCTAAAAAGGAGAGCACTGTTGTGTTAGTCTTTCCCATGAACACCTGTGAACTGTTGAGTTTAATTAAACTACAGCTGGCACTGATTGTGTATGGAAAGACAGGGGATTTATTACTGGGTTGGAATACCTTATATTGTGTTTTGTTTTGTTATACAGGACACAGAGTGAGAGCGGATGCAAATGTTTAACAGGGAAATCATACCTTTAATGCAGTGCCAGATGTAGTGTGACTTAGATGATGGCATCAAAGGAGATGTGCATATGGTATCCTCTAAGGGCACCTCATCAACAAGTTTACCCATAAGGAGAGTTAACTTGCATAACTATGGTACACAGAAGAATGCAAGTTTCATCCCAGAGGTGAATGCGCTAAGCACCAAGGCACCATCTATTCTACAACTCCACTGCAACATCATTTGTCACAGAATCCACCACTTTCCAAGAATTGTGCTGCAGAACCTAAGACTTCATTTAAATAAAGTTACAGTTCTAGCCCGTAAGTCTACAAAGAAAACTTTCAGTATGCTAGTGGCTGCAGTGTTCTCTTCATGACTCTGAACGTTCTGAAACAATCGTCTCTCAAAAGCAAGACCTACTTCCACCCCCATTATTATAGTGTTTGTCCTGCAACCGAATGACATCCGAAAGTCTACACTGGTAGCTATTTTACTGCTGATCGTTTTAGCACAAACCTACTGCTCACATACATATTCGCTATAGTTAGAGGCAGTGGTGGAAAATATTGGGGTTTCCTCTCCAGCTGTCCACTTCTGTTCTACCTGCATGAGCACTACTAGCTGAGTTCCTGTTGAAACGGTTACCGTAATGCTGCTGGGATTTTACTCATTGCGTTATTACTGATGTTACAGTGCCCAGAGCCTTGGATAGGCATCCTTTTACTAATTTAAATCTACATAAACAACGTTACTGTAGCAATCCACATATAAAAAAAGACCACAGAGGTGAATTTAATCTTCTCAAAGTGGCCAGCAACATTGTCTCATGTTGTAGGACTTTGATAGGAAGTGGTCTATGCTGTAATTCCTAGGCCCAGTGTGGCTGATCTGTGGATAGCAGCCACAATTTGGAACATCCTTAGATTTCGGGACTTTTCTCTACACTAAACTCTGATTGTTTTTGACAGAAACAATGATCAATGTAAAATATAATGTGCAAAATGTGTCATTCTGACATCATCTTTGCCGACATGGTTTCTTCTCCTACCACCATTGTAAAAGCATCTCTTAATTGATCCGACATCATTCTACCATCACCTTGACATTACCCAGTCACTTGTACCGACATGTCTGCTAGTTGACATAAGAAAATCTTTGCTAAATCTGTACTGACAGTTTAATTTGTTACTTTCCTGCTGTCATGTTATCTCCATAAAGTTGCCCTGCCCTTGTGTCATTTCATTTTGACATCCTATTGTTATCTCCATGGATTCACTTTGGCACTGTTCTATTCTGTCTCAAAAGGTGTAACATCTCTAAAGACCAGACAGGATATCACGAAGAATTTTAGAGGGAGTCTCAAAGTGTGTTAAATGACTCTCCTGCAAATTAAAAATAAACCCGTTACTTTTTAAACTAAAGTCCCATAAAGCTCTTCAATACATGCATAATTTGATGTCCTTTCTCTGCAGACTGTATCTTGATGCGATGGGAAGGCTTGTACGTTCCAGTGACCTGGTGAGCTATACTGGCGGAAGTTCCAACTCTGGGTAGAGCCACCCAACAGGTCAAGGGGTAGGGACCAGTCTACTGGTTCTCCAGGCTGAGAGTTGAGCTATAGGCCAATCCTTTTAGAAAAGTGAGGTTACACAAACACAACAAGGGAGCCATTGAGGCAAACAGCATTATAGTTGGGGAAGGCAGAGCCTTGTTTGTGACCTAAGCAATATCTGACAGTGCAGGGAGGATTCTGATTCAGATAATTTTATTAAGCGCAAGAGTAGTCCCATTGATTTTAATGGGATTACTAATGTGCTTCAATACATTTCTGGATCAGGGCCCAAAACAAGTGGAGAGGTTACAAACACACAGACCCCAGACTGTAATTTATAGAGGTTCTCATCTCTCTCATATCTGAGAGCCTCACAATCATTAATGGATTTTATCCCCAGAAGGAATTGAGGTACATAGGGGATTAAGGGTCAGATTTTCTAAGGTATTTAGGTACCTAAAGATGCAGACAGGTGCCTAGTGGGATTTTCAGAAGTGCCTAAGCAGGTTAGGAACCTGTTAAGGCTAGTTTTCAAAGGTAGTTAGGCTCCTAAAGTGACTTGCCCAAAATTACACAGCAAATTGCAGCTGAGCCTGGAGTTGAAACCAGGTTTTCGAATCAGAGTTCTGTTTTTATTTACTAGACCATACCCTGACCAGCTCATACCCACTGGGGCTCTGTGTAAGTGCAAGAGTCCACTAATACAGATCTGATTGCAGGATCAAAGACTTAAGAGAGAAAAAAATTAGATACTAGGCAACATTGTGCAGTTGATCAGGTTGCTTGTCCATAATGTGGCAAGAGGAATGTAATTAGTAACTATTTTCTTAAGTATCTGAATCAAAACTAGAATGTTTAATAAGATGAGAATATCTTCAGTGTTAAGTTTTTATCCCAAATATAGTTTAGAGTGACTAAAAGGTTAACTATATATTTTGGTGTGTGGAATACAAACACACAGTGTTTTCATTCTTGGATAAAAGTGTATTACAGAGAGTCTATCTTGGGTACATATATACGCCCCCCCCCATCACTTTAGTATCAGAGCACCTCACAAATCTTCAGTGTATTTATTCTCAACGTCTCTTTGCCTCCCAAACACATTTTAAGAACATATTTCCAGAACACTTTTATAACTCTTTGTACCCAACCCCACACGTACATCACTGAATGATTTTCAGGACCAGCCTGTCACCAATTTACATATGAAATCTTACATGACCCCTTGAGATATATATTATGACAACATTATTGAGGCTATGAGGGTGTCAGGCCTGATGTGAGCTATAGTATGGGAGATACTTTGCCAACTGGCCTTGAGAGGCTTCAGGGGTCACACCCATATGACATTCTTATAAGCAAACTAGGGAAATGTGGTCTAGATGAAGTTACGTGCACAAGGTGGGTGCACAAACTAGTTCAAAGACCATACTCTAAGAGTAGTTATCAACGGTTCAGTGTCCAATTGGATGGGCGTACCTAGTGGGGTCGCACAGGGGTCTGTCATTATTAAATAATTTTCATTAATGGTTTGGATAATGGAGTGGAGAGTTTGCTGATAAAAACTGTGGATGACATCAAGCTGGGAGCAGTTGCAAGGACTTTGGAGGTCAGGATTAGAATTCTAAACAACCTCAACAAACTGGAAAATTGGTCTGAATTCAACAAGATGAAATTCAGTGAAGACAAGTACAACGTACTTCACTTAGGACGGGAAAAACAAATGCACAACTACAAACTAACTGGCTAGGTGGTAGTACTGCTGAAGAGGATCTGCGGGTTATAGTGAATCACAAATTGAGTATAAGTAAACAATGTGATGCAGTTGTGAAAGACTATTATTCAGTGGTGGATTATCAGGATGGTACAATTTAAGACACAGGGGGTCAGTGGCGCTGGAACAATTTGTATAATGGGGGTGCTGAAAGCCATTGAACGGAAAACCCTGTCTACGATGGAAATCACTTGAAGCCAGCGGGTGCTGATGCCCCCCCAACACCTCTTGTTCCAGAACGTACACAGAAGGTAATTGTCCCACTCTACTTGGTGCTACTGAGGCCTCAACTGGAGGACTGTATCCAATTTTGGGTGCCACACTTTAGAACAGACGTAGACAAATTGGAGCGAGAATCCCAGAAGAGAGCAACAAAAATGACAAAAGGTTTAGAAAACCTAACCTATGGGGAAAGGTTTAGAAAACTGGGCATATTTCTTCTTGACAAAAGACGACCGAGGGTGAATGTGACAATGGTCTTCAAATATGTTAAGGGTGGTTATAAGAGGACTGATTAATTTTTCTTCTCAACCACCATCAACAAGACAAGAAGTGATGGGCTTGATCCGCTGCAAGAGAGATGCAGGTTAATTATTGGGGGGGGGGGGGGGGGGGGGGGAAAAAAAAAAAAAA